>ML664186.1:7592389-7735789 GCA_007570785.1 Antilocapra americana
ATGGCTGCAATCACCATGTACAATGATTTTGGAGCCCCCCAAAATAAAGTCTGACACTGTTTCCATTGTTTCCCCATCTATTTCCCATGAAGTGACATAGTGAAAATTAAATGAAACTCTGAGAGGGTGGGTGATGTGCCCATATTTGGGGCCAGAGTTTGTACCAGCTCAAATGACCCCAAGTTCTGGGCTCCATTGTCTCCAGTGCTTGAACATAGCAGAAGCCTGTTAACCTTTCATTAAAGGTTAAAAGGAAAGGTTTATTTCTTTCTGCTAAGAGCTCTGTCCTTGGGTTTCTTCAGCACACAACACAGGAGCAGTTGGGCCTCCCAAGAGGCTTTAGACTTAGTTCCCCCAAAAGCAGACTCTGAAACAAGGATTTGGATGAAAGTACAGGCATCCCTCAGTGATATTGTGGGTTTGGTTTCAGACCAAATGGCAATAAAGCAAATACCACAATAAAGCAAGGACTCTTGAGAGTCCCTTGGGCTGCAAGGAGATAAAATCAGTCAATCCTGAAGGAAATCAGTCCTAAATATTCATTGGAAAGACCGATGCTGAAACTGAAACCCTAATACTTTGGCCACCTGATGTGAAGAATTGGCTCATTGGAATAGACCCTGATGCTGGGAAAGATTGAATATAGGAGGAGCTGGTTGGATTGCATCACTGACTTGATGGACATGAGTTTGAGCAAGCTCTGGGAGTTGGTGATGGACAGGGAAGCCTGGCATGCTGCAGTCCATGGGGTCACAAAGAGTCGTACATAACTGAGTGACTGAACTGAGCTCCAAATTTTAAAATTTCCCAGTGTATATGAAAGTTATGTTTACATCACACTGTAGTCTATTAAGTGTGCAATAGCATTGTGTTAAAAAAATATATAGATACCTTAATTTTAAAGTACTTATGGCTGAATGATGATAACCATCTTCTGAGTCTTCAGTTGGTCATAGTAACATCAAAGATCACTGATCACAGGTCACCATAACAAATAAAATGATTATGAAAACGTGTGAAATATGGCAAGAGGTAACAAAACGTGACACAGGGACTCTGAGGGAGTGAACGCCATTGGTAAAATGGCGCCAGTAAATGTGTTAAAAACAGCAAAACTCTGCGATCTCTGTGAGTCACAATAAAGCAAAATACAATAAATTGAGGTGGTGGTGTTGTTTAGTCCCTGTGTCATGTCTTGACTCTTTGTGACCCTTCGAAACCGAAATGATGGTTGGAAGTGAAGTGAAATTTCAGTTGATGGAACAAGCAGACAATTAGGAAAGTAGCTCGCTAGGCTCCTCTGTCCATGGGATTTCCCAGGCAAGAATACTGGAGTGAGTTGCTATTTCCTTCTCCAGGGGATCTTCTCAATCCAGGAATTGAACCCACATCTCCTGCACTGGCAGGCGGATTCTTTACTGCTGAGCCATCAGGGAAGCCCCTACTGTGCCTGTGCCTCTATGTAAGTCATCCCAGGAGACACTGTCATTGTATATGACCACACTGACTTTCAGAGGGCTTCATCCACCATTCTATTTCACACTCCTCTTTTGACTAATTCTAACCTGGAACCCATCACTTCATGGCAAATAGATGGGAAAAAATGGAAACAGTGCAGAATTTATTTTCTTGGGTTCCAAAATCGCTGCAGACAGTGACTGCAGCCATGAAAGTAAAAGGCGCTTGCTCCTTGGAAGAAAAGCTATGACCAACCTAGACAGCGTATTAAAAAGCAGAGACATCACTTTGTCAACAAAGGTCCGTGTAGTCAAAACTATGGTTTTTTCCAGTAGTCATGTACAGATGTGAAAGTTGGACCAAAAAGAAGGCTGAGCCCAGAAGAATTGATGCTTTTGAACTGTGGTGTTGGAGAAGACTTTTGAGAGTTCCCTGGACAACAAGGAGATTCAACTAGTCCATCCTAAAGGAAATCAATCCTGAATATTCATTGGAAGGACTGATGCTGAAGCTGAAGCTCGAATACTTTGGCCACCTGATGCAAAGAGTGGACTCATTGGAAAAGACCCTGATGATGGGAAAGATTGAGGGTAGGAAGAGAAGGGGGCAACAGAGGATCAGATGGTTAGATGATGTCACTGACTTACTGGACATGAGTTTGAGCAAACTCCAGGAGATGGTGAAGGCCAGGGAAGCCTGGTGTGCTGCAGTCCATGCAGTGGCAAAGAGTTGGACATGACAGAACAACCAAACAACAACAAACCTGGAACCATATAGAGAAGGGATTCTGGAAAACTGAGGTCCCAGTTTAAATGCATGCATGTGTGTGTGTATGTGTGCGTGCTTGTGTGTGAACATGCTCAGTCATGTCTGATTCTTTGTGATCCCACAGACTGTAGCCTGCCAGGCTCCTCCGTACATGGAATTTTCCAGGTAAGAATACCAGAGTGGGTTGTCATTTTTTCCTCCTGGCAGCTTAAATGAGCTGACAGCAAAGTTTGCTCCATCTGTCTGTCCTACCTCCCCAGGTCCTCCAAAGCTGGGTAGCCCAGGCATCTTGGTTTCCTTCATGTGACTCCTTATCCTCCCAAAGGGCCTCCTCTTCCAAGAAAATGTAAGTGTCAGCCTCAAATTCACAGCGTCCCTTTTGCTGTGTTCTACAAGGCCAACCCAGATTTGAGGGGTGAGGAAGTAGATTTCACCTCCTGATGGTAAGACTTGCAACATACTGTGGCTCTGTTTTTCTTTTCAACCCGTGTTTTCAATTGTGAGATGCTAAACTGCCTTTGTTGAAAATTTACTATGATAAAAATATAAATGCACAATGACACTGAATGTAAATGGAGCACCCCAGAAATGTGTTGTGTACAACCTTTGCAAATGTCCTGACATCCCTGCCGATGCCATGGGATTTACCTCTTTTTTTAATATTTATTTATTCAGCTGTGCTGGGAGTTGTAGCAGGAAGTATGTTCGATTTTCTTTGTGGCATGTAGGATCTTTCAGTTGCAACTCTTAGTTGGGGCAGGTAGAATCTAGTTCCCTGACCAGGGATTGAACCTGGACCTTCTGCATTGAGAGGACAGGGTCTTAGCCACTGCACCAACAGGGAAACCCCATGGCTTGTTATTTTTGAATGCCCAGTGTCTACCCATTCAAAATGGGCACAGTAACTACCCCTATTCCTACCTGTATTTTAGTGGACTGACCCTTTCAAACTCCCAGTGTGGGCCTGTGCTTATGAACTCTATCACCCTAGCCATAGTGATCGGCATGTGACCCAATGAGCTGGGCCCATGAGATTTAGTCATAGGACTTTTGCTGAAATTCTTGGGAAACTCTGTCCACCAGGGTTGCTTGGCAACTGGAAGCTTTGAACTGCTGGGGACCATCTTTGCAATCATAAGAGAAAGACCTGACTGACAAGGAAATAGTGACAGTGGACAGTAGAGCCAAGAGATGGAGAGAGAGAGACTCATGATAGCACTGGAACTCCTGGATCCAGCCATGCCTGAAGTCCTTCCCACAGTCATTCCAATCATGTAAAGCCTCTTTGATGTAGGTTTCTATCCCTTGTAACCAAGAGATATCATAATTCAGCAATGCTATACAGCTTATTTGGATCATGATGAGGATTAAATGTGTTATGATACATGAAATATGGTGCTCCTAGGGGGCCCATTAGAGATCTGCTTTTAGGAATGTTTCTTACCCTCTCCCTGATGGAACATAGTTCCAACTTAAAATCTACTAAAAGTATTAAACAATTTATAACAGGCATGGATGGCTTTCGCTGGTTGTAGAACAATAAACACACAGAACCCAAATTTTACATCACTCGCCTGTACCCTTGACACCCTGTATTCTTAATTTAAATTCTGAGAAGGCAGGCGAAAAGCGATGGCTTTAAATAAACCATGTGAAACGGGGCAAAAACAATCTCAAGAGACACCCGTTTTGTTTTCTCTGCAAGAGGAAAGGAGTGGGGTGGGGTGGGGGGGCGGCAGTGCAGGGAGATGGAAATCTATAAAGACGGCCTCCTCCGTCTGCACGGAATTAAAACGAAGTTCACAAGTGTGGGGGCCTAGACTCGGCTCTCGCACGACTGCCTTCTCCTGGGGACACTCCAGCGCCCCCACCCCACCCCCCACCCCGCGCTCCCCAAGTTTGTTTTTCCTGGGCCTGAGCTTAGATGTCCGGCAGGCGGAGTGATCCTCGGACCGCACCCCACCCCGCCGGCGGCTCCGGGTCTGCGTGTTTAGAAAAGCATTTGGGCTGATTGTTTATTCTGGGTCTACTGCCGGCCCACGGGCAGCCATGCAGGGCCTTCCAGATGCTTCCAGCTGGGGTCTCGTAAACAGGCCATACTGCCCGGCCCACTGAGGACCTCCTCCGCTGGTCCGCACCCCCTCAGGCCACCAGAGCAGGTTGCCAAGAAGCCCCTCTGACCACGGCCCCCGCCGCCGCTCTCGGCTTCCGGTGCCCTCCACCCGCCACCCACAGCTTTGACCAGAACGGCGGAGGGTCAGGGCCGGCTCGCAGACATGCTGTGTTTTGTTCTCGTTTATTTTGTTCTGTATTGTTTTAATTTGAGCTGGCTATGAAAACTCGGAAGGTTTCACAGGAAAGTCTGGATCCTGGTTTCTCTTTGAAAAAAAAAAAAAATGGAAATGTCTAGTGATACAGGGTCTGCCTTCCTATCCAGCAAGCACTGGCTGCAGTGAAGGAACAGCCAGTCCCTTATGTGGTCCCTTATCTTAATTTTGATTGCCCCAGAAGCAGACTCTGAGGCCAGCATCTGAGTGCAAAGAGTTTATTAGGGAGGGGATCCCGGGAAGGGCTCTGGGGAAACAGGGCGGGGGTGGGAAGGAGCTAGCTCAGGATGCTGGCTGTGGGCAGCTGGGGCTGTCTCTCTGGGTACATCTGGGAGGTATGCCGCCCGAGGGGCCAGGGAACTAGAGTGTCTCCTGCCGGCGCCTGTCCTTGCTAGAAGACTGCGCCTGGGGTATTAGTTCCCTGGCACTGCCAGTTGGACCAAGAGAAAAGCTTAGAAAGTCAGGGATGGGACTTTCCCGTTGATCCAGTGGTTAAGAATCCGCCTGCCATTGCAGGGGACATCGTTCGATCCCTGGTCCGGGAAGATTCCACATGTGGTGGGACAACTGAGCCCTCGAGCCACAACTCATGAAGCCCGCATGCCCTGGAACCTGTGCTCTGCAACAAGAGAAGCCACCACACTACAGCTAGAGAGTAGCCCCCCTCGCCACAACTAGAGAAAGCCTGCCGGCAGCAATGAACACCCAGTGCAACCAAAAATAAGGTAAATAAATAAATAGATTCAAAAAACCCCTCAAACACACTCATTCTCCCACTTCAATTATTGGGTGTCCCGCAATTCAATTCTTTTTAAAAAATATTTATTTATTTGGCTGCCCAGGGTCTTCGATGGTGCATGTAGGCTTTCTCTAGTTTCAGCAGCCAAAAATAAATGAATAGATTTTAACAAAGAAAGTCCCGGATGGAGAAGCATTGTATGCACTAATGGCAATGCCCGTAGCACCCTTTAGATGGCCCTGCCCTCCTGCTTGCCATAGGCCCTCTGCCCTCTGTTTCTATCTCCTTGACAGGAGGCTGTCATGCTTGTGCCAACTTAAAAAAAAATAGGCCTTGTGAGAGTTGCCAGTTAGGTTTTGTTTGGGGACAAACTGAGGACTTTAGCCAGAGAGACAGCCTCTCAGATAAGCTCTGAGAAACTGCTCCAAAGAGGTAGGGGGAGGGACAGTGCAGATGTGATGTTGGTGAAGGGGGAGTACATGCAATCAAGCGCTTATTTTTGCAGAACAGGGAGCAGTTATCACCGTGAAGGATTTTAGTGCTTTTCTAGGTAGGAGGAGCTACAAGAATTGGGCTCATACAATCAGCTCCTGAAAATATCTAACTGTCTGAAGACCTGTGCTGCCAAGTTTTCCCCTGAGTCCAGAGTGCCTCGTTTCTGCTCTCCACCTTGAACTCCTTTCAGAGGGTGTTGAGAATCAGCAGCTGCAGCAGCTCATGATTTAATCATTGTAGACGTAGATGGCAAGTGCCAATTTGTAGCTGACACTTGTACTACTGATTTTTTTTTCTTTTTTCTTTTTGTTACACACTACAAAATACTCTGCATGCTTCATGATACGCTGCATAATCTTCTAGCAGGGACAGAAGAGCAGACTGGGTTGTTTTTCATCAGCTGCATAATCTTCTAGCAGGGACAGAAGAGCAGACTGGGTTGTTTTTCATCAATCAGAAAAACGTTTCCTTAATCAGTGTTCTCCAGACCCTTTGACACATAGTCACGGTTTACTCCGGAGACCTGCCTGTCTCTTTCCATCAAATACCACTGATATGAGTGATGGGCAACCCTTTTATCCTCGCCCCATTACTGAACCTATGGATGCCTGCATGGCCATTCCCCAGATGAACAAGCCCACGCCCATGAAGGCGATCCCAGGGAAAACCTTGAACTGCATCGTGATGATATGCCTCTCCCTTTTTTTTTTAACTCTATTTTTTTAATTGTATTTATTTTTTAAGTGAAGGACAATTACTTTACAGAATTGTGTTGGTTCCTGCCAAACATCAACATGAATCAGCCATGGTGGTTTAGTCGCTAAGTCGTGTCTGACTCTTGTGACCCCATGGGCTGTAACCCACCAGGTTCCTCTGTCCGTGGGATTCTCCAGGCAAGAATACTGGAGTGGGTTGCCATTTCCTTCTCCAGGGATCTTCCCAACCCAGGAATTGAACCCGGTCTCCTGCACTGTTGACAGATTCTTCTACTGACTGAGCTATGAGGGAAGCCACTACCTATGGAATCAGCCAAAGGTATTTATCTATCCCCTCTCTCTTGAACTTCCCTCCCACCTCCCTCCCCATCCCACCCCCTAGGTTGTTACAGAGCCCGGGTTTGAGGTTCAAGTCATACAGTGAATTCCCATTGGCTATCTATTTTACATATGGTATTGTAAATTTCTGTGTTACTCTCTCCATGCATCCCACCCCCACCCCGCCCCCGCCATGCCCAGAAGTCTGTTCTCTATGTCTCTGTCTCCATTGTTGCCCTGCAAATAGTTTCATCAGTACCAGCTTTCTAGATTCCACATACATGCGTTAGTGTGCTTTGTTTGTTTTTCTCTTTCTGACTTACTTCACTCTGTATAATAGGCGGTAGGTTCATCCATCTATTAGAACTGACTCAAATGTGTTCCTTTTTATGGCTGAATAATATTTTGTTGTTTACATATGGCTTCCCTGGTAGCTCAGCTGGTAAAGAATCTGCCTGTATGTAGGAGACCTTGGTTCAATTCCTGGGTTGGGAAGATCCCCTGCAGAGGAGAACGGCTACTCACTCCAGTATTCTGGCCTGAACAATTCCATGGACAGAGAAGCCTGGAGAGCTACAATCCATGGGGTCTCAAAGAGTCAGAAAGACTGAGTAACTTTCACTTTCATATTCATGTATGTACCACATCTTCTTTATCCATTCATCTGTCAATGGACATCTAGGTTGCTTCCACTTTCTAGTTATTGTAAATAGTGCTGCACTGAACACTGGGGTACATGTATCTTTTTCGATTCTGATTTCCTCATATATGCCTAGAAGTGGGATTGCTGGGTCATATGGTGGTTTTATTCCTAGTTTTTTAAGGAACCTCCATACCGTCTTCCATAGTGGCTGTATCAATTTGCATTCCCACCAACAGTGCAAGAGGGTTCCCTTTTCTCCACACCCTCGCCAACATTTGTTTGTAGACTTTTTGATGATGGCCATTCTGACTGGTGTAAGGTGATATCTCGTTGTGGCTTTGATTTGCATTTCTCTAATAATGAGCTATGTTGAGCATCTTTTCGTGTGTTTGTTAGCCATCTATATGTCTTCTTTGCAGAAATGTCTGTTTAGGTCTTTTTCCCACTTTTTGATTGGGTTGTTTGTTTTTCTGGTATTGACTTGTATGAGCTGCTTGTGTATTTTTGAAATTAATCCTTTGCCAAGTTGCTTCATTTGCTATTGTTTTCTCCCATTCTGAGGGTTGTCATTTCACCTTGTTTTGATTTTCTTATAGACGAGAAATGTCCCTCTGCCTAAATCACCTTCAAAAATCGGAGAGTACAATGTTAGCTAAGAATGCCCCATGCCTGAAATTACAGTCTGCTCACTTCACCTGCTCCTGTGACTGGCCTGGTCCCTGATGCGGGCTGTGTTGGCAGCCTCGCACCCACAGGGCAAAGCCCTGTCATTCATGTGATGAGCAGAGCCCTTGGAGCGCTGGCTTTCACCTGGTAACACCTTAGAACTCCTTCCTCTGAGCTCAGGGTGGTGGCTGACTCTCAGCCCACATCCTCTCACCCATCCTCACGAGTGCCCTGGGGGACCTCCCCCAAATACTCCATCTCTCGGGAAGCAAAGGCATTACCCATGTTTACTACCAGCAACAAAGTTATCTTGCTGTTAGCCCATCCATGTGACAAAGCCCAGAGGAACCCCTCAAACACATTGATTCTCCCACTTCAACTGGGTGTCCTGCAGTTCAGTTCTTTTTCTTTTTTTACATATGTGTTTGTTTGGCTGCGCAGTGTCTTTGTCGGGGGCACGCAGACTTTCTCTAGTCTCAGCGATCAGGGCTGCTCTCTAGTCGCAGGGCACAAGCTGCTCTTTGTGCGGCTTCTCTGGTTGTGGGGCACGGGCTCTAGGTGCCTGGGCTTCAGTGCTTGCAGGGTGCAGGCTCAGTAGTTGTGGTGCACGGGCTTAGCTGTCCCAGAAGCCTGTGAGATCTTCCCGGACCAGGGATCCAGCCTCCATCCCCTGTGTTGGCAGGCGGATCCCTAACCGCCAGGAAGCCCCGGCCATTCAGTTCTGACACTAGCTAGTGCCGCTAACTAGACTCCACAGCCAGAACTGGACCCACAGGTTAAGGGCTCAGTCCCACAGGACAGTCCCCCCTTCAGACCCCAGCCATAAACGGGGTCCCCAGGTTACCTGCACTTCTGTTCCACCACCTAGAGATTTGAGGGTTCTCACAATGCCCCCCATTCAGTTGATTGTTTGCTAGAAGGGCTCGCAGAGTGCCGGAAAGAGCTGTCCTTACTGTTACGTATTACCGTTGATCATAAGGAGACAGGTGAACCGCCAGATGAAGATGATGTGAGACACAGGGTCTGAGGCCCCCGGAATCCCATTATTTAGGGTATTTTTAAAATTGAGGTTTGATTACACAGGCACGAGTGATTAAATCATCAGCCGCTGGTGACTGAACTCAAATCTTCAGCCTTTTTTCCCAGTAGATGGGACTAAAAGTTCTCACTGCCCAGGCACTTGGCTGTTTTTTCTGGCTACCACTTCCCCTCCTGAAGCTTTTTAGTCCCGGTCCCTGGAGTTCCCATTAGCAAACAAAAGACACTCTTATCACTCAGGAAATTCCAAGGATTTTAGGGGCTCTTTGCCAGGAATGGGGCAAAGACCAAATAGATATATTTGGTATCTATATATAAATATATATATATATATATATATATATATATATATATATATACACAGACACATATATGTATATCATTATACCACACACACACACCCCTCTACTTTTCAGCTGAGTTGCTGCCCAGGCCATTCAGACGGCAGGACAGAATGGGGATCCCAGAGTTGATTCTCTTTTTGGGATCCCTGTTTCTTCCTTCTCCCAGCATATATGTTTATCGAGCATCCACTTTGTGCCAGGGCTGAGCTGCCCAGGCGGGGGTGGGTGACGTGCCTGGCCCCAGCTGGTACCACTCTATGAGGTCCTGGAAGCCAAGCATCCACTGGCATAAAGTAGCCACTGAAGTCCCTGCTGTGTGTCTAGACTAGGGAACTCCAGAGCGCCTAACGGCCAAGTCAGTGGTGGCCAAGGGCTGCTAACTGGTTGTTGACTAAAACTAAAACAGCCAGTTTCTGGGGTTTGTTTTGTTTTTAACCAGCAAATGGGTTTATTGGGGAATAGCAGAGAACTGCAATTCAGGACAAGCATGTTACAGCTTGTAACCTATAACCAAAACTATAACCAAGTCCAGAAACACAAAGACAGGACCATTCTTTATTTATAGAAGAGAAAGGAGAGTTGGGAGGGGCTATTGTAAACAAAGAGCTCCACATCTTCCTGAACCTTCATAAGCCTCAATCGCCCCATTTGTACAATGGAGATAAGGGTGCCCCCTGTTTTCTAGGGGTGTCATGGGAATGAGTGAGACGTGGAGGTAAATGCAGACCCTAGGGCCTGGCGGGGAGCCAAGGGACCCCCCAGAGCAGCGATGTTCGCCACTGCCATTGTTCCCGTCTTGCTGTTCAGTTGCTCAGTCAGTCGTGTCCGACTCTCCGTGACCCTTTGGCTGCAGCACACCAGGCTTCCCTGTCCTTCACCGTCTCCCAGAGTTTGCTCAAACTCATGTCCATTGAGTTGATGATGCCAAACCAACCGTCTCATCTGTCATCCCCTTCTCCTCCTGCCCTCAATCTTGCCCAGCATCAGGGTCTTAGAGATGAAGAAACTGAGGTTTAGCAAGTGAAGTGGCTTTGCCCAGTCGTCTGACAGCAGGAGACAGGGAAAGGCTGGCTGTCTTGAATCTGAATCCTGCTTTCTAGAATGCTTTCTCTGTTCAGCCGTTCCTCTAGTTCCCCATTCTGCATCCCATGCTCCGGTTCCACGAGCCAGAGCTGCCCAGGGTTACCTGTCTGCTCAGTCTGTCTGTGTGCCACATCTTCCATCTCACTGTTTCTGTAAGACAGTGTCCTTCCTGCTCCTCCCTGCAGCGAACTCTGGCTTCAACCCAGTGCCACTTCCTCCAGGAAGCCTTCCCTGACTTCCTGCTTCCTCTGGGGACTCTCCCAGGAGTCCATCCATGCTGAATCAGCAGGGTCCCTGCCCTCCAGGAGATGGCAGTTGGAGGGGAGAATATTACTCTTGCAAATATTACATTTGCAATGTGTGCATGTGTGCTTAGTCATGTCCGACTCTTTGTGACCCTGCAAATCTAAATAGGCAGGATAATAGGGTCTGACCCCTCAAACTCAACTGTGACCAAATTACCCAGGAGAAAGCAGCCCTGGGGACCTGCGTCTGGCTGCATTGAGAGTTTCCCTGGTGACAGAGCAGCTCTGGCTTCTGCCCTTGTGAGCACCTTTTCTCTTTCCACCCCACAAGTATCAGCAGTGGGAACAAAAACTAGAGTCAAGAATTTGGTTGGGGATTTCCCTGGTGGCCCAGTGGCTAAGACTCTGCACTCCCAATGCAGAGGGCTTGGGTTCGATCCCTGGTCAGGGAACTAAATCCCACATGCTGCAACTAAAACCCGATGCAGCCAAATAAATAAATAAATAAAAATATTAAAAATAAAAGAACTTGGTTTGCTGGCCCTCTCATGGGAAGAAGGCATCTCTGCCCTAGTGATGCTACCACACAGGGCAGCTTTTGCAAGGACCAGGTGCCCCTGTGCCTCTCCAGGGAACAGGATTCTGGGATGATGGAGAGGGACTCTCAGAAGTCTCTGGGAGCCACAGGCAGCCTCCCAAATGGTGTCCAGTGACCTCTGGGCTAGGAAGGTGGAAGTGAAAGTGTTAGTGGCTCAGTCATGTCTGACTCTCTGTGACCCCACGGACTGTAGCCCACCAGGCTCCTGGTGGATTGTCCATGGGGTTTCCCAGTCAAGAATACTGGAGTGGGTTGCCTTTTCCTTCTCCAGGGGATCTTCCTGGCTTAGGGATCAAACCTGCGTCTACTACATTGGCAGGCAGATTCTTTACTGCTGAACCACCGGGGAATCTGCAGGTGATCTGTGGTCCAAAGACAATTCTTAGGAGAGATCTTGATTGACACTGGTTTTCATAGGAAAGACATCGGTGCTTTTCTGTTTCTCTTTTAATCCTCCTTTTTTGTGAGTAGGCGTGTTGCTGGGCTGTGCTTAGTTGCTCATTCGTGTCCGATTGTTTGTTTGTTTGTTTTATTAATTTTTATTTATTTTTGGCTGCACTGGGTCTTCGTTGCTACATATGGGCTTTTGCTAGTTGTGGGTCACAGGCTTCTCTTTGTGGGGGCTTCTCTTGGAGCACAGGTTCTAGGGTGTGCAGGCTTCAGTATCTGTGGCCCACTGGCTCAGTTGCCCAGTGGCATGTGGAATCATCCCAGACCAGGGATCGAACCTGTGTCCCCTGCGTTGGCAGGCAGATTCTCAACCACTGGACTACCAGGAATTCCCAGTGTCTGATTGTTTGTGACCCCGTGAACTGTAGCCTGCCAGGTTCCTCTGTCCATGAGGATTCTCCAGGCAAGAATACTGGAGTGGGTTACCATGTCCTCCTCCAAGGGATCTTCCCAACCCAGGAATCAAACCCAGGTCTCCCACATTGCAGGTGGATTCTTTACCAGCTGAGCCACCAGGGAGGGTGGAACTGCTCCCAGACAGGGCTGACTCATCCTTGGGGCATTTTAGCTCCTCCTCACCTCCCCATACTTCCCAGGGGCTCAGACAGACAGAGGGATGGGGAGCACAGGTGGAGAAGTTGATCACCAGTTTTGAGCTGGAAAGGGAAATGGCAAGCCGGGGAGACCCTCCTGCTACCTGCTAGAGCTCTTCTGGGCTCCAGATCCAGGTCTGTCCTGCCTGGGCCTCGGGTAACTTTCTGTCCAGATTTCCTGTGCCCATGAGAGTCCTGCCAGCCTAGGTTGGTGCCACCACCCACTGGTCACGCGTAGTTGGTTCTGACCACAAGTGGCCCCACAAGAGGTTAGTCAGCTCTTCCCATAGAAACCTCCTGGGGGTTGCCTATGGCCCTACCTCCCTCATTCTCTACCTGCCTTCCGGAAAACGCAAGGGGATGGCTAGGGAGAAGCCTCCCCACCGACCTGAGTGCCACCCCCCGCTAGGCTGACCCCTGCGTGACCCCAGCTCCAATGAATGAGAGGACACCAGAGTCCAAGGCCACCCGGTTGCCAGAGTCACAGCGTCTGACTTACCGCGCCTTGTGCAAGACACACTCTTCCAGTTTCGGCTGTGTGGGAGCTGAGATCCTCAGGCTCCAAGGCTGGGTTTCCATCCTCCCCACAGACGTGTGGCCGTGCTGGGCACCCACCTGCAGAGAAACCTCTTACCCAGGCCAGGTGGCGATTTCAGAGCTCCCAGGAGAGGAAGAGGCCTTTGCGATGACACCAACGTGTGTGTTTGTGTGTGCACGCACGTGTGTGTAGGAGAAGGGGGAGCGCTCTCTTGCTTCCCATCCTGCTCAGCAGACAGGAGGCCTGGGGGAAGTTCGCTTCTGATTAGCCGCTGGTTTAATAGCTACTTCCAGGCAATGGTGGGTGGCAAAGAGCTTTTACAGACATGCCCTCTGAGGGTAGGATTGCTTAGAGTTAGCAAAGAAAAATAGAGCTGCCTCGTTGAATTTGACTGTCAGAGAACTAACAGGTGATTTCTTTGGTGTAAGTATATCCCATGCAACGTTTGGGGGCATACTTATGCTAAAAAAATTTCCTTGATGGTTTCTTTGTTTGATCTTAGCCCTGGGGATATTTTGTATTCATTGTTTATCTGACATTCAAATTTAATTGGGTATCCTCTATTTTTTTCTGGCAATCATACCTGGCAGGTAGGAGAGCCCACAAATTTGGGAGCTCTTACTCCCTTGATTTCTCCTTCCTCCCTGACCCTGTTAGATTTAGTTATCTGTATGGGGAGTGTCTAAGTGTTTCTATCAGGACTGATCGAAATGTAATGTAATGAGGTCTTGCTGTGTCCCCCACATACAAACTGGCCACTGATTCCCATCGCCCCAGCTCCATCCAAGAATAAGGCCCTGGCCACCTCAGCCAGACTGGTCCTCCTTCTGGTACGTAATGGGTGACCTCAGATGGGCATATACACAGCCTGACTCCGTGTCTGAGGAAAGGCTCCTCAGCAGTTGTGCCGTGCACAGCCTGCACACCTGTCTGCAGCAACCTTGTTCCCACTTCTAGATTCTGACCACCAGCAATTTTCTTTTTCTCATTTACTTCTCAAACTGGGTGGCCCAAAGACATCATCCCTTTCCCCCCAACTGCCTCTATCCAAAGAAAAGTCAGACCATCCGGGAAGGCAGTGCAGCAATGTTGAAAAATGGTTGAGCGCCCAGGCAGTGCACAGAAGGGGTTTTGATTCTTGGGGCTGATCTAGCATCTGCTGGAGGCACACTCCCTTCCCGCTGCCTGCCCGCCTACCACATCCTTTCCTGCTCCTAGCCCTGGCCAACCCCCCTAGACCTAGGCATAATTTTAGAAATGTGATAGATGCTGCTGCACACATTCTTGGCCCGAAGCCTGTGGGGGCAGGTCCGAAAAGAGTACAGACTTTTTCCCCCGGCCATGTTGATAGAGATCCTCTGTTTTCCCCTAGGGACAGGTTTCTGAGGAGCTATTGTACGGGGATAAGCCCCCCAACAAGCTTTTTTCTTTGGGGAGTCTCCTCACCCCATCCTACCCAGGCTGGGTTATTTTGCAGGGTCAGTGCCAGCTTCTCTTTGACTTTCCTGAGGTCCTCAAAGCCACCAGGAGCAGTGGGACTATAGGGGGTGGAGCACGGGTTCGAGGGCCTCAGGTGATGATGGGGACCATGAGGACCTCTTTGCAGACCACTGGGGTCATTTGGTCTCTTGAAGCTATAAATGATAGACTGGGCCCTCTAGGTCTAGAGAAAGAAGGCTGGCCTGATTTTAGGATTGGGGCTAGGACAACAGTGAGGGCTTTTGTTTTCTTCCCAGGGCAAGAAAGCCTGCATGATTTTGATTCCAAAGAATTGTCCCATTCCTGGAATGGATGCTCTCAAAGTTTCTGGAGTATGAATGAGAAGTGGGTTGCGGGGGAGACATATCCAGGGTCTAATGTCTAGTGACTAATGTCTATAGTGCTCTCAGATGGCAGGCTCTGGGCTGCATGCTTTAGTTCCTTCAACTTCCCTTGAACCCTAGCAGATGGGGGACTGTGGATGTACCCATTTAACAGATAAGGAAACTGAGGCTCTGGGAGGTGAAGTGATTTGTCCATGGTCATGTAGCCAGCCAGTAGCACAGCCAACACTACGAAAGCCTGAATCCTCTGCCTTGGGAGTATCCCCCCGATTCGGTCTTTATTTTCTAGCAGTTTTATTGAGATATCATTCACATACCAAACAGTTCACCCATTTATTTATTTATTTGGCTGCACTGGGTCTTCACTGCTGTGTGTGGGCTTTCTCTAGTTGTGGTGGGTGGGGGCTACTCTTCGTTGCAGAGCACAGGCTCTAGTCGTGTAGGCTTCAGTAGTTGTGGCATATGGGCTTAGCTGCCCCATTGCACGTGAGATCTTCCCAGATCAGGGATGGAACCTGTGTCCCCTGCATTAGGAGGCAGATTCTTAACCACTGGACCACGAGGGAAGTCCCGATTCACCCATTTAAAGTGTACAGTTCAACGACTTTTAGTACACAGAGAATTGTGCAACCATCACGGTTTTAGAACATTTTCATCATCTGGGAAGGAAACCCTGCCCTCTTTAGCTATTACCTCCCACTTCCCCACCCCCTACCCCCTACCCCTCAGCAACCACGAATCTACTTTCTGTCTCTGGATTTGCTTATTCCGGACATTTCACGTCAACAGAATCATACATTATGTGACCTTTCGGCTTTGGCTATTTTCACTGCCCATGATGTTTTTAAGACTCATGCATGTCATAGCATGAAGCAGCCTTCATTCCTTTTATGGCTGAATAATATTGCATTTGTGTGAGTAGCCCATATTTATCCGTTCGTTTGTGGATGGCCATGTGGGTTGTTTCCACGTTTTGATTATCATGAACAACACCGTTTTGAACATCCACATACATGTTTTCAGTTCTCTCGTGAGTCCCCTGGTCTTAAGTAAGCCGTTCAAATGCCCCCCTATGGGCATTTTCATGCTCAGATTCCCCCGAGATCCCAGCTGCCTCGTCAAGTCTTGAGTCCAGAATCCAGCTTACGTCCATTGTCTTACAGTGACCACTCCCTGCTCCTCTCTGTTCTGTCGCCCATGTGCTGTGTGACCTTGGTCCACATGCTCAGCCTCTCTGGACCCCAGTGCCTCCATCTGTAAAGTGAGGATCTAATGATGACTCTCTGGGGCTGCCATGAGAACTGAGATGGTAAGAGCTCTAGGGGCAGAAAGCCTGGAGAGGGGTGATGGGGTGGACACGTGCTCATCCTTATGCCAGCCTCTCTCACCCTATCAACTGCCGCCCTGAGGAAGCCCCTGGTTGCTGTCGTAAACGAGCGTGAGCTAGAGCAGAGGTTCTTGACTGGGTGAGTTTCTCCCTGGGGACACCTTACAGTGAACACCTTTGGTTGTCAGAATGCTGGGGGGCTGGGGGGTTGCTGTCTGATGGGTAGAGGCCAGGGATACTGCTAAAAACCCTACAGTGCACAGGAGGCCGCCCACGACAATGAATGAGCCAGCTCCAAATATTAGCATCGCCAAGGTTGAGAAACCCTGATCTCATATTATTGTTACTCATTCATTTTTGTCACTCATACATGTATGTATGTATTTACCTGTAACCCTGCCTTTGCCAAAATGAATGAGAAGTAACTAACAAAAATATCAACAGAGCAATGAAATTTTTTTCGAAAGTGGAAACTTAAAAAAAAAAAGGAAGGGAGGAAAATTAAAAACAACAGCAACAACAAAAAACACTCATGGTGAAGCACCGTTCTGTTTGCAGAGCTGGGATATACATTTGGCCCGAGTTTCCTAGCAGCCAAAGCAAAGAGGGGAAATAGGATCAGTTTCAAGATTCTCACTGTTTCAAAGGTGAAAACAAATTAAGAGTTCAGGGGAAGTCTGGCTGAAAACAAGAGTTCAAGAGGAGTCTAGCTTTCCTGAGCCTGAAGAACCCAGGGCGACAGCACTGTCCTCAACAACAGCCCCAAGGGGAACACAATTGTTGTTGTTGTTGAGTCACTAAGGCATCGATTCCATGGACTGTGGCCCACCAGGTTCCTCCATCCATGGGATTTCCCAGGCAAGAATACTGGAGTGGGTAGCCATTTTTTTTTCCTCCAGGGGATCTTCCTGACCCAGGGATCGAACCCACATCTCCTGCATTGGCAGGAGGACTCTTTGTCGCTGTGCCACCTGGGAAGCCCCGAGGGAACACAATAGTGACTGGCATATTCTACAGAGTGATGTAAAGCTGAGGCCAGTTGGGCAAAGGCAGACTTTCCTGGAGTGCCTGTCCTGAGGGTGGTGGTTTAATTTTTCAAATGGAAGGCAGAAACCAGGGCCAGTGCTTTAGGCAGTTACAGTGACGGCAACAGGGGCTCTGGAGCCAGACTTCTGGGCTCTGGAGTGACTCCCAAGCAGCCGTGTGACTTACGGCCATTCTTTAAACCTCTCTGAGCTCACTTTCCTCATTCATAAAATGGGGCCCAAACGTGCTTACCTTACAGAGCTGTTGGGAGAATGAAGTGAGGTAGTAGATAACCAAGGCTGACCCCAGGCCTGGCAGAAGTAAACAGTTAGTTCAGCTATTATTTCTGTGCCCTGGATGGTACTGGGTAAATATTTTGAAACACCTGCTTTTTTTTTTTTTTAATAAGTAATGAAAGATTCAGCCTTGGGAGTGGGAATTATGTGTTTGGGCTTCAGTCCTGCTCTGGAAGGCAGCGAAAGGGTGAAAGGTCTTGGTTAGGGAAATCCTACAGCCAGACACAGTTAGGTCCGATCCCACTGTTTTTCTGCTCAAAATTTCTGACTCCTCATCACTTAAGGGAGGCCTTCAGATGCTTGGTCCCAGAGCCTGGGGGCACATCCCTGACTTACCACCAACCTCTTTTCTACAACCACCTCCATCCTAGTCCCAGTAATTCTGAACGCCAGGCAATTGTCAGCCTGCCAGGCCTTTGCCTGTGTGGTGCCCTCCACCTGGAATGCTCTCCCTCCCTGTCTGCCTCACTCCTATACTAAGATTTGACTTGAGCATCAGCCCCTTTAAGAGGCCTTTGTTGGATTTCCTACTCCTCAGGGGGCAGTAATTTCTTCTTTGTATCCACCTCCCTCCCCAGCCACTCCACAGTCAGCATTCAGAACACAGATGCCTTCACTCACTCACTCACTCCTGGCTCAGTTACTCACTCATTCATAAATTTGCTCACTCATTCGCTGATTCAATCACTCATTCATTAACTCCTCATGCACTCATTGACTGACTGATTCATTAGTTGGTTCATTCAGTCCTAGATCAACCATTGAAAGCTTACTGTTAACCAGCCACTTTTCTGGGCACTGGGGATAAAGCAGTGAACAAATCAGACAAAAATTCCCACCCTCGGGTCATTGTGACTCCAACCCTTACACCTAGTAAGTACTTAATAAACCACCCCAACGTAGAGTTCTCAGACTTTGTGGTCTGCCTCCTCTGATCCTGGGGTTTGATCCTTGGGTCAGGAAGATCCCCTGGAGGAGGAAATGGCAACCCATTCCAGTCTTGCCTGAGAAATCCCATGGGCATGGAAGCCTGGCGGGTTACCGTCCATGAGGTCGCAACACATCAGACAGGACTTAGCAACTGAGCATGCATGCACTGCGTAGTACAAGGAATTATACTCAGTACCTTATAATAACCTGTAATGGAAAAGAATCTGAAAAGGAACATCAGTTCAGTTCATTTCAGTTGCTCAGTCGTGTCTGACTCTTGGCAACCTCATGGACTGCGGCACGCCAGGCTTCCCTGAGCTTGGCTCCGGGAGTTGACTCCATCACCAACTCCCGGAGCTTGCTCAAACTCATGTCCATCGAGTCGGTGATGCCATCCAACCATCTCATCCTCTGTCATCCCCTTTTCCTCTTGCCTTCAATCATAATGTAAAATATATATAAGCATATAACTGAATCAGTTTGCTGTAACTTGGAACATTGTAAATCAACTATACTTCAATTTAAAAAAATACCACCAAGTTCAGAATAAACTGCATCAATACCAAAGGGAAGGAAAAAAGAACTCTGACACTAGCTTCAGGAGTTCACATTCATCAGTCTTGGTCTCACTTCCTCTAGGAAGCCCTCCCGGGAGGGCTTCTACATCCTTTCCATATGCCCTTTTTCCGTTGAGTGTTATAAAAGCATTTGGTGGTCTCCTTTAAGAGAGTGTCTTCCCACTGGACTTAAACTTTGTCTTTGGTATTATTTGTTCTCCTGGGCCTGCCACAATGGCTGGCAGCTAGCAATGATCAATAAATATTTGTTGAGTGACCAAACAGGGTCAGGGCAACCTGAGATGACTTGGCTTCTCCCTCTGGAGCCCAGAGGAGGTCCTCCTGAAGGAGGGAAAGTGGGTCAGGAGTCCGTCTGCAGGGCACCTACGGGGTCGAGTATGGACAGGGATTAACTCTTGGCCTGGGAAACTGTGCCAAGTGCCCGTCTGTCTTCAGGCTGCTAGGGGACCGTTGGGTGTGTGTGAGGCCAACCTTGCCCAGCAGTATCCTTGCCTGCAGATTGAGGGCTGTTGTCAAGTAAAGTGGAGCACCCGGCACAGTTCGCTAGTGTCCCATGCGGGCTTCACATGTGATGTCAGGGATTTGCTTTGAAACAATCCAGTCTGTAAAACTAAAATTATTCCTTTTAAATGTTTTTTGTTTTTTTATGGACTGTATCATGTGGCTTGCTGGAGCTTAGTTCCTCGGCCAGGGATCAAACCTGGACCATTGGCAGCGAAAGTGCTGAGTCCTAACCACTGGACGGTCAGATAATTTCCTAAATTATTCTTTTGTAAAAGCTTATTTAAAAAAAAAATCCAGTGGCAGAGGGAAGTCGTCACTGTGGGGGTACATAGACAGTTTCAGATGGACTGCAAGTCGATGATGAGGAGGTTGTTTGTAATGGTCCATAATGAGTTTCACAAAATGGCACGCCTTAATGCCATGGATAATTACACACCCTGCACTGATCCAGGTGAGCCGGAGACAACCACAGATGTCCTTAAGTCCCCGACCAGGGCTGGAACCCACACCCCCTGAATTGGAAGGCGAAGTCTTAACCACTGGACGGCCAGGGAAGTCCCAAGAGTGTGGTATTGATCCTGAGTGGGCAGCCGGTGATGGGTTTCGGTGGGGACCGTGGCGCCTCTGGCCTGGTGCGGTTGTGAGAAAACTAAGTAACCTGCTAGAGGGCTCCGAACAAGCACACCGCTGGCGACTCTGACAGGCTCTTCTTCTTTTTCTTTCTTGTCCTCAATCCCTCCTGTCCAACACGGGACTGGGGAGGGCTTCAAACCCTGGGAAGGGGGTGGGCACAGGGCGAACACCTGCCAAGCCTTAAAGAAGGCATTGCAAGGTCTTGCCTGGAAGCAGGAAGTCACAGCTTTTCAGCTACGAGGAACCCCAGGCCTTGTGAGGGTTTTGGGGGCCCCTGGAGGCAGAGCCAACATGAGTCTGTGTCCATCTGCCCCGTCTGGCCAAACAAACCACAGGCCTTGTCTTCCCTGATCAGCGTTTTCCCAGGACTGAAGGTTTGTGTCCCCTTCAAATTTGCGCGTTGACGGGGATTCCCTGGTGGCCCAGGGGTTAGGACTCTGTGCTTTCAGTGCCCAGGGTGTGGGGTTCAATCCCTGGTCGGGGGAATTGAAGTCCCACAAGCCATGCCGTGCTGCCAGAAAGAGAAAACTTAAAAAATATTCATATGTTGAAGCCTAACCTCCAGTGTGAGAGTGTTAGGAGGAAGGGCCTTTGAGAGGTGAGTAGGTCATGATGATGATGGAGGCCGCCAATGCTGGAGGCACAGGTTCGATGCCTTATCCGGAAGATTCCACATGCCTCTGAGCAGCTAAGTCCGTGTGCCACAACTATTGAACCTGGGCTCTAGAGCCCGGGAGCCACAACTGCTGAAGCCTGGGCGCCCAAGAGGCCGTGCTCCGCAATGAGACACAACGCCACAACGAGAAGTGCGCGCAGCACAGCTGGAGCGTAGCCCCCGCTCGCCGCAGCTAGAGAAAACCTCGCACAGCAACAAAGACCCAGCACAGCCAAAAGCAAAAAGAAATAAATAAAATTATTTAAAAATAGGTAAAAGACCCCAGAGAGCTTCCCTGACCCTCCCACCGTGTGAGAACGCTAAGAGAAGACAGTCGTCTGTGACCCAGGAGATGGGCTCCCCACAGACACCGAATCTACTAGCGCCTGCCAGAAGGGTGAGAACCAAACATGCGTTGTTTACAAGCCATCTCGTCTGCAGCACTCTCCTGAGAGCCCGACCTGACTAAGCCACCAGCAGAACGCGGTCGGGGCCACAGTGTTCATGGTCTCAGCCTACGGGTACAGTCCGCCCCCCCAGCCTTGGGACGCTGAGGGTCTGGGTTCCAGGTGTCCACCGGGGAAGGAGGTGAAGGGTGCCCGCCCTGCCCTTGGAGTCCTCCGAGGGCCGGCCCCTTCCACTGTGGCTCAGGCCCTGGCCGGCTCCCACAGAGGGAGAGGAAGTCTCTCTCTTTCCTACAGGGCTCTCTCTTCCTGACGCAGGGCGCCTGGGTCACAGATGTTTCACGTCAGAAGTCAGAGGTGGTAGTGACTTAATCACCCAAGCCTGCAGCTTCTTAAAAAGGTGTGGGCCTCAGCCTTTTGAGAAAGCAGTTTGGCAGAGGGTTTTTCAGGGGCCTGGAAAGGTCTACGCTTTCCTTTCCAGCGATCACATGTCTGGGAAATTGCTCAGAGGAACCAATTGTAAAACAAGGAAAGAAGGACTGCTCGGTGATATCTACTGCCACGACATTTGTCACAGATGTCAACATGTATGAGTCACCCCTTGTGGATTCTTAAGTAGGCGTTTAGAAGAAGGAGTTATGAGAGCTCTTCATCAACATAGGAAATACTTAGATGATATAACACTGAACTGAGACACAATACGAGGATGGTGGGCAAGGCTGGTGGTGGAGGGGGTCTGTTGATTTTCCTAATGGTCTGTGATATTGTCCTATTGCTCTGAGTGGCAGGGAAACCAGCCTGCATGTGGCGAGGGGGTTTCCAGCCCTGCTCCCCAATTGGTAGCCCCATCCCCAGAGCTCTGCCTGCCCGCCAATCCAGCCTTAGAGATGGTGTTCCTGTTCCATTTTCGAAAATGGAGACTGACATCTTAAGGTGTGTTTCCTTTTCGGGTAATCCTCTGGCTTTCTGGAGCAAGATGGGCGGAAAAAAACCAGGGAGGCCCTTGTAGCCCACTGGGAGGCAGAGCCCTTCAGGGCAGGGTTTTGGTCTTTTTCACATCAAAAAACCAGTTGACAGCTCAGACTGCACAGCCTCTTTCCTGGAGACTGAGGCAGGAATGTTTATTTTTACTAAAAGGTTTAAAAAGGTCTTTATTTTATCGTGAAAGCAATAGACGCTCATTGTTTAAAAAAGAAAGAACCAAATAGTATAGCATTGTATAAAACAAAGCCCCCCACCAGCTTCCCTCTTCCCTTCCGAGGGAAACCCCCCTTGGCTGTTAATGTCTTTCCTTTTAGATAGGTCCCATATCAGGGGTTTTCAAACTATTTTTAGCTACCAGCCACAGTGAAAAAATAGATTTTGCATTGTAACCCAGTACCCACGGACACTGGAAGACAGCCAGGAGTCTGATGAAACGATACTTGGTATGAGGAATGCCAGTCGGGGTTGTCTTCTGTTCTGTGTTATTCTAGGACAGTCTACTCCATTCTGTCCCATTTCCTTTACAAAAGAATGGTGGCTGATCTTAACCCAACCCCACGGTTTCACGTCCCACCGCTAGGTGCAAAAGTACTGCTGTAGATGTTACTAAGGCACAGCATCATTAGTCTTGACTCCCCGTTGTGCTACTTGCTTTTTACGCTTAAGGATACTGGAACCCGCTTTCCGTAAGTGGACACACAGGGCTGTTTCTTCCTTCCTAATGGCAGCAGAGGAAAGCACATCAGTGGTTTTTTGGTGCTTGTCCATCTCCTTCTTAACAGCTGTTTGCATTGTTTCCACACTGGGCTGCCACCAGCGAGGTTTGGGGGGTGGGGGAAGCGCCCAGCTATGGGGCCTTCGGGGCGGTGATTCCCAGCCTGGGATCTGCAGGGCGGAAAGCAAGCATGATGGTTGCCGATAATAACCTGGGGTGGGGGTGGAGTACGTTGAGTTGTGTGTCTAGGGGCACAGAGGACTTCTATACCCAATGACCATACAGGATTTTGTTTGTTTCATGTCACACCCTGCTTACCATATTGAGAAATACGTATGTGGGTTTTAAAATGAGACGGATCCCAAGTCACTTCTTCTTTCTCCTCCTTTGTTTCCTCTTTTGTGCCTTGACAGCTTTGGAGGAGGGCACCCTCCTCAACCCTGATTTCAAAGGTCTTCATGTCAATGGCCTTTCAGTCTGAAGTCCTTGAGCCTTCTCTGTTGTGTGACGTGGTGGGTTATTTCCCGGGGGGGTCAAAACTGGCTCCATGCATGCGTGAATAAGAGCTGGACTGGGACCCCACAGCCGCAATAAATTAGAATGAGCATTTTCTCAGGTGGTGCTAGAGGTTAAGAACCCGCCTGCCAAGGCAGGAGATGGACAGGACACAAGTTCGATCCCTGGGTTGGGAAGATCCCCTGGAGAAGGGCACAGCAACCCACTCTAGTATTCTTGCCTGGAGAATCCCATGGACAGAGTTGCCTGGCGGGCTACAGTCCATAGGGCCACAAAGAGATGGAAACGACTGAAGCGACTTAGCACTTTATTTGTAGTTCTATCTTAGGTTCAGATCCTGGTTCTGAGACTTACAAGTGGGAAAAACTTTGGGTCTTGGTGGCTTCATCATTTATAAAATGGGGTTTAGAACTCCTGCTTAGGGAAGATAGAATAATAAGTAAGCACATGAATTTTATTTATTTATTTTGCCCACGGCCACATGGCATGTAGCATCTTAGTTGCCCGACCAGGGGTGGAAACTGTGCCCCCTGCAGTGGAAGCACGGAGTCTTAACCACTGGATCTCCAGGGACTTCAGAAAGAGCCTGTCTGGATTTTGATCATGGCTTCACACTAACTTGTGACCTTGGGCAAGCTATATAACCTCTCTGTGTCTCAATTTCCTCATATGTAAAATGGAGAGAATAATAGTGCCTACTTCCTTGAGTTCTGGCGAGGATTAAAGTTAGGCTGATGAGTTAGGCTGATACCTGGTTATGCATTTATTATTGTTGTTATTATTAAGAAGGATGGGTTGTCATGAAGATTAAACAAGATGACGGATGTACAAGCGCTCCTATTGGATCTGGCATATAGTAAATGGTCACAATTTTTTTTAAAAAAAATGAGTTTTAATCAGAGGATACTTTTGGTTCAGAGTGCAGAAGGTCTGCTAAAGAACATTTAGCCCCAGCTCTTGACTAGCTAAGGAGGGAGAGGAAATCTTAGAGGCTGGGGGTGGGGGCAGAAGGGGTTGCAAATGTTTGTTCCACGTTTCAGTGTCTCAAGAAGGTGGAGGAGGGGATGGTGGCCAGGGAAGTGCGGGGGTTGGGGTGGGGGAGACAACGTCCATCTCTAAGAGTGGGTAGGTAGAAGGGGAAGTAGTGTGATTCTGTCTTTCTTCTGGAAATGCTCCTGATGATATCCTCAGGTTAGGGCCTCAGGATTGAGTGTGCTTGGGGCCCGGGGTACAGAAAGGGGAAGTTGAGGGTGTCAGGGACGTCAAGGTGTTCCCCGCCTCCCCTCCAGACTGCCTTCTCTTTATTCCAGCATGAGGCTTGCACTGGGCATATGGGACACATCCGTGAACTGCACAAATCAGATGTGGAATAATAAATGTTATTCTTGTTTAATCGCTAAGTCATGTCCCACTCTTTGTGACCCCATGGACTGTAGCCCACCAGACTCCTCTGTCCATGGGACTTCCTAGGCAAGAATACTGGAGTGTGTTGCCATTTCCTCCTCCAGGGGATCGTCCCAATCCTGGGATCAAACATGCGTTTCCTGCATTGGCTGGTGGATTCTCTACTGCTGAGTCATCAAGGAAGCCCCAGAATAATAAAACGATTTCATTAATTAGAAGCTAGTAAGTGTTACGGATGGAGAAGGGAACAGCAATCCACTCCAGTATTCTTGCCTGGAGAATTCCATGGATAGAAAAGCCTGGTGGCCTACAGTCCATGAGGTCACAAAGAGTCAGACACGACTGAGTGGCTAACACACACACACAAGGGTTACAGAAAAGTGGGGGTGCGGTTAAGAAGGCAAGGGAGGGGCTGTAATTTCAGAGAGGGTGGCCAGAGATGCCTGGTTGAGAAGGTAACATTTAGGTTGAGAAGGAGAGAACAAGTCATGCGGATACGTGGGGTACCGGTGGTCCTGGCAAAGAGAAACAGCTGGTGCAAAGGCCCTGAGGCAGGATGATGCTGGAACAGCAGGTGTGTGACTGAAGTGGAGTGAGTGAGAGTGTTTGGAGACGAGGGCAGAGAAGAAGGGAGGGTTAGATCATATGGGGCCCTGGAGGCCTTAGGGAGGGCCGGACTGTGGGGAAACTGAGTCAGGAGCTCAGGATGGGTCGTGAGTATATTGCTTGGGTGGCATTACTTTACTGCTAGCGGATCAGAAGTGTAAGTCCAGAAACAAAGGGCTCATTGGCTTTGTGGGTACTTGGTTTTGGTGGAAGGGGAGCCTAAAAACAACCGCAATAAGTTTGAGATGAGCAGATGCGAGCTATTAAGTATAGAATAGATAGACAACAAGACCCCACTGTATAGCACGGGGAACTATATTCAACATCCTGTGATAAACGATAACGGAGAAGCATATGAAAAAGAATGAATATATGTGTGTCACTGAATCACTTTGCTGTACAGCAAAAATTAGCACGACATCGTAAATCAACTAGACTTCTATTAAAAACAACAGCAGCAGCAGCAACTCATGATAATAGCAGCTGAGAATGTCTGCCTATGTGCCAGGCATGGTGCCACGCTCTTTCTTTTCACGAGTTCATCTCTGCCGTGGCCTCACTGGGCGATGCTGGGACAGTGGAGAAAACAGAGTCTGCAAGGGGGAGGGGTTGACTGAGGTCCTGCCACTCAGAGGGAGCCAAGAAGGGGACTGGAGCCCAGGCCTCAGACTTCACATCCGGATGACTTCAAGGCGCCATCCATTTCCTCCAACAGAGGGGGCCCGACTGTCCACCTCCCACCCCCAAGCCCTGGTCTGACCCTCTGGCGGTTGGGCAATCCCAAGTTTCCTGGACCCACGGTCACAGCCCCCACCCAACCTGCGCCTCGCCTTCCTGCCAAAAGAGAAACCAGCCTTGAACCGATGGACAAACACTCGCGTTCAGGTTCAAATTCCAGAAAATGCAGGATCAGTCCAGGCTGTGATGTGCCCGGGAGTCACCTCTAAGTGGGTGAGTCTCTGCAAGTTGAGTGGGAAGGTGGCACTGGTGTTGGGGCACCTGGAAAGACGGGGCCTCTGTGAAATAAGTCAGACCGAGAAAGACAAGAATCGGAAGATCTCACTCACACGTCGAATTTGAAGGAAAAAAAAAATCACCGAACTCAGAGAAAAGGGAACAGGTGGATGCTTGCCGGAAGGTGGAGCTGGGGTGTATGTGAAGTGAGAGGGTCATTAGAAGGTGCTCAAAAGGTACAAACTTCCAGTTAGAAAATAAATAGGTCCTGGGGAGGTCATGTAGAGCATGGTGACTATAGTTAATAATAATACAGTATTGGATATTTGAAAATTGCTAGGACAGTAGATCTTAAAAGTTCTCATCACAATGAAGAAGAGATACATAATTATATATGGTGACAGATGTTAACTAGACTTATTGTGGCGATCACTTTGCAGTATGTACAACTGTGGAATCGTTATGCTGTACACCTGAAACTAATATGTTATTTGTCAATTACATCTCCATTCAGGAAAATGAAGAAAAAGAGGCGGAGGGCCTCCAAGGTACAGAGGAGATTTCATGGAGACCTTGGCTGGGGGTTGTGGGGGGAGCAGGGGAAACTAGCTGTTCGCTTTTCGACAGGGGAGGGCCGGGTTTTGCTTCAACCCACACAGAACTGCTTATTTCTCTTTTGTGGGTTGCATCTCTATGGGAGGCTACAGTGGAGGGAGCCTCTGAGGTTCAGCAGCCTAAAAGACACAGGTCTGGGTGATCTAGAAGGCTGTAAGCTCTCCACGGCGAGGTGATTACACAGGGACATGGAGCCAGGTAGCCTGGGTTCATCTTGCCTGCTGCCATTGCTGTGTGACTTTTGGCGACTCACTTAATGTCTCTGGGCCTCATCTGTAAAGTGAAGATGATCACCCTCGTCCTCACATGATAAGACTTCCCTCAGAGGGCTGTTGGGCACGCCATCTTTAAATAAAGGTGATTCCGGGATTCATGCTCCACCCACACCGCCCCTCCTCCCACCCAGGGCTGCTGGGACAGATCCCAGAGAACGAAGCTCTTCTGTGCCATGAGGACATTTGTTTCCTGGAAGCTGCAACAATTAGAAAGCGCCAGGGATGACTGCAGAGTCACAGGGTACTCATTATAGATTTATTATCTATCTCTTGCTCCCAGCCAGAACTCCAGGGGAGTTGGGACCTTGCCTTCGGCTTTGTGATCCCAGCTCCAGGCCCGTGCAACAGTCCTGGCGCCCAGATCACGGCAGCTGAGGGAGTGAGACGGCTGTGCGACAGCCTCTGGGGTCTGCTGGACTTGGTTCAAATCCTGTCTCCAGGCACCTTCTTGCTGTGTGACTTGGGGGCTTGTTACTTAATCTCTCTGGGCCTCTGATGCCTCATCTGTAACATAGGAGGGTTTTTATAAAGAGAAAAGGAGATAGGGACTTCCCTGGTGGTCCAGTGGCTGAGAATCTACCTGCCAAGGCAGGGTACTCAGATTCGATCACTGGTCCGGGGGGATCCCACCTGACCAGGCCCCCGTGCCACAAGTATTGAAGCCCTAAGCGTGCTCTGGAGCCCGTGGTCTGCAGCGGGAGAAGCCACCATGATGAGAAGCCTGAGCACCGCAACTAGAGAGTAGCCCCCTACTTGCCACAACTAGAGAAAGCCCACCTGCAGCAACCAAGACCCAGCACAGTCAAAAATAAATATTTTTTAAAGAGAGAGAGAAAAGGAGATAATGGGTGTAAAAGGGTCTGGTGACCAGGAGCAGAGGGGGTAGGGCTGGTGTTAGTGTCTATCCTCCTCCTCTTTATGCACGGGGGAGCCACATCCTTGAGCCCTTGCTGTGGTCCAGGTGGTGGTGTTTAGTCGCTAAGTCGTGTCTGGCTGTTTGCAACACCGTGGACTGTAGCCCACCGGGCTCCTCTGTCCGTGGAATTCTCTGGGTAGGAATACTGGAGTGGGTTGTCATCTCTTCCTCCAGGGGATCTTTCCCACCCAGGGATCGAACCCTTGTCTCTTGCGTTGGCAGGCAGATTCTTTAGCACTGAGCCACCTGGGAAGCCCATGCAGTGAGAGAGTGGCTTGTTAAATAGAACCTCAGGCATACAGCAAGTCATTCAGGTGATGTTATTGGTGGGATCAGGCCTCTCCTCCTGAGGACCCTCTTTCCCCTGCAGTTAATGCCCCCCTCCGACCAAAGAGGCACCAAAGTCTGACTCTGGACAGACCAGGAAAGGCCCCACCTGCTGGGCCTGGTGGAGAGAGAGGCCCAGCTAGTTCGGGGCTAGTTCCCACACCTCAAGGGCAAAGGCTGACCCACATAATTATAGGGCTGGGTTAACTCAGCCCGGCCCCCATGTTGGCCACTGTCTGTAGGTGCCATCACTTTGGCCAAAGGCCTACCGACCAGGCAGACAGAATAGAGAATGCCCAGTTAAATGTGAATTTCAGACAAACGATGAGTAATTTTTTTTTTTAGCTCAAGTATGTCTTGGACGAGGCTGATAATATATCACAAGTCTGCAACATTCGGGATATTACTTGCTGTTTATCTGAAATTCACATTTAACTGGGCGTCTTGTGTTTTCGTTTGCTACAACTGGCAACTCCACCAAGGCCTCTCTCTGCCCCTGAATTCACCCCATTTCAGCTCCATCTTGGCAGCAGTAGAAGCAAAGGGCTTATCCAGGGCCAGAGCCTGGCCAAGGGCAGAGAGCCAGGATCTGGGCACAAGGAAGTCCTCTCGTGTCCCCGGCCTCGGTTTCCCCATCTTTGTAACTCAGCAGGAGGAATCTTGGCTGCTAGGGCCTTTTGCAAGGATGAATCGTGTGATGTGTGTGTGTGGGAAACATGTTTTGAAAGTGAAAAAGGTGTTATGGAAGCATTAGTTACCAGAATTCATTGTTATGAATAACACAGGTCAGCCAGTGGAGGCGGCTTCTGGCAACTGGGTTCTTTTTTTGAAAATTCGTTTTTCGAAACCAGCAATTGCTGTTTGTTCTTAAAAGTGTTAGAAAATGGAAAGTAGCAAAAGGAGAAGAAAAATCCCTAATTATTCTCCTCATTTAGAGAGACATCCAGCCAGTCCATTCTAAAGGAGATCAGTCCTGGGTGTTCATTGGAAGGACTGATGTTGAAGCTGAAACTCCAATACTTTGGCCACCTGATGCAAAGAGCTGACTCATTTGAAAAGACCCTGATGCTGGGAAAGATTGAGGGCAGGAGAAGGGGACGGCAGAGGATGAGATGGTTGGATGGCATCACTGACTCAATGGACATGAGTTTGGGTAAACTCTGGGAGCTGGTGATGGACAGGGAGGCCTGGTGTGCTGAGGTTCATGGGGTCGAAAAGAGTTGGACATGACTGAGCGACTGAACTGAACTGAACTGAATTTATTTTGTTCTTTTTTTTTTAATTCGCCGTGAGGCAGGATGTTAGTTCCCTGAACAGGGACTGAACCCTTGCCCCTTGCACTGAAAGTACAGAGTCTTAACTACTGGACTGCTAGGGAAGTCCTTAGCACAATGTTTTGTGTGTGTGTGTGCTTTTATTAATTAGTGATAAAATTAATCAGAATTATTTATCATGCAGGGATGCATGGTTATTTGGTTAAAATCCCAGACAATTTAATCATAGGATCTGGATTTATCCCATCTCCCATCCAGATAATCTCATTCTTGTATGGGCAGGCATTTGGATAAGAAAACAAAAGACAAAATTTAGTCAATAACCAAAAACCATAAACAAAGGACATCTTGCTCTACAATCCCTGGCGTTTTTAACTTTAGGTTTCCAATATATTCACGTTAGTTACATGCCATTTCTGCCACGTCACAGTGTTTTTTATCCTTGAAAAAGTGAAGAATTTTTTCCCAGGTGTATGTGTGTGTAGTTTTTTATTTTTTTCCTTTTAAACACAATATAGGATTATATCCTACATTCTTTTAGGCAGCCTGTTTTCTCCCCTAGATGTTGAAATTTCAGAAAACACCCACAGGAAGTCTCCACATCTCTGTCTGGTTCTTGTGATGCCAGGGGTTTTGGCTTGTATGCATCTACTTCCCAGATCTTGTTCTGGGCCCTTTTGGGTAAGAACGCCAACTGCAAAGTCTTCAGTGGGAAGAGAAGCAGTTGCAGAAATGTGTATAACTGTGAACCTCCCTCTGCTGTGTCCTAACAGCATACATTAGATGCCTGGTTTACTTTTTAAAAATTGCTATAAATTCACATAAGATTTAATATTTTCACCGTTTTAAACTCTACAATTCAGGAAGATCCCACTGGAGAAGGAAATGGCTACTCACTCTAGTATTCTTGCCCAGAGAATTCCATGGACAGAGGAGCCTGGCGGGCTATAGTCCTGGGGTCACAGAATCGGACACGACTGAGTGACTAACACTTTCACAAACTCTACAATTCAGTAAACGTCACAATTCAGCATGTTTTGCAACCGTCACCATGATTAGCTTCCAGAACATTTTTAGCCCCTCCCAAAAGAAATCACATACCTATCTCCCCACTCCTTTCTGCCCCTGGCAACCACTAACCAGTTTTCTGTATCTAAAGAGTCTTCCTGTTCTTGAAATTTGCTACAAATGGAATCACATACCACATTACCTTTCATGTCTGGCTTCTTTTGCTCAGCATCAGGTTTTCAGGGTCTGTCCAAACTATAGCAAATATTAGCACTTCACTCCTTTTTATGATCAAATAATACTTCATCATAAGGATATACCACATTTTGTTTATCTGTGCATCAGTTAATGGACATTTAGGTTACTTCCATCTTTTGATTATTTGGAATAATGCTATGAACATTCCTGCACAAATTTTTGTTTGGAAACCTGTTTTCAATCCTTTTGTGTATATACCTAGGAGTAGAAAGTAGTTGCACCATTTTATAGTCCTACCAGCAATGTGTGAGGGTTTCCATTTCTTAACACGCTCCCCAACATTTGTTTATTTTCCATTAAAAAACATTTTTTTTTAATGACCACCATAGTGGGTATTACGTGGTTTCTCGTTGTGGTTTTGATTTGCATTCCCACGATAACTAATGATGTTGAGCATCTTTTCATGTGCTTGTTGGCATTTGTATATCTTCTTTGTGGAAATGGCTATTCAAATCCTTTGCCAGGGTTTTGTTTAACTTAAATTTGTTTGTGGTAAAATGTGCATAATGTAAAGTTTATCATTTCAACCATTTTCAAGTGTACAGTTCAGTGGCATTAAGTCCGTTCACAATATTATGCAACTATCATCACTCTCCATCTCCAGAACTTTCAAAAACAAAACCAAAGGCTATTTTTATTTTATTTATTTATTTATTTATTAAAATTTTCTTTACTTTATTGTGTTGGTTTTGCCATACAATGACATGAAACCGCCATGGGTTTACATATGCTCCCCCTCCAGAACCCCCCTCCCTCCCCCCTCGATTCCCTCCACCTGGGACATCTCGGTGCAGGACATCTCGGTGCACCAGCCCCGAGCATCAACCCTGGGCTGGCGATTGATTTCACATATGGTAATTAACATGTTTCAATGCCATTCTCCCATATCATCCCACCCTTGCCCTCTTCCACAGAGTCCATGTATCTGATCTATACGTCTGCGTTCCTTTTGCTGTCTCGCATGCAGGGTTCTCGTTACCATCTTTCTAAATTCCATATATATGCATTAGTATACTGTATTGTTGTTTTTCCTTCTGGCTTACTTCACTCTGGATAATAGGCTCCAGTTGCGCCCACCTGAGTAGAACTGATTCAAATGAATTTTTTTTTAATGCTGAGTAGTATTCCATTGTGTATATGTACCACAGCTTTCTTATCCATTCGTCAGCTGATGGGCTATTTTTAAAAAGCAGTTTTAGGGGCTTCCCTGGTGGCTCAGCAGTAAGGAATCTGCCTGCCAACGCAGGAGACACAAGTTTGATCCCTGATCTGGGAAGATCCCACGTACTGTGGAGCAACTAAGCCCCCTGCGCCACAACTGTTGACCCTGTCCTCTCGAGCCCAGGACACAGCTACTGAGCCCCCGTGTTGCTCAGCAGTTGAGCAGCTATTGAAACCAGCAAGCCCTGGAGCCTATGCTACCCAGCAGGGAGCCACTGCAGTGAGAAGCGCCTACAGAGCAATGCAGAGCAGCTACAACTAGAGAAAAACCTGCACAGTAACGAAGACCAAAACCGGCAGTTTTCGATTTGTAGAAACTTGGGAAGTCATGGGAAGCTCCCGTATAACTCCTTGTCTCCACAAATACACAGCCTCCCCTATTATCAACATTCCCCATTAGAGTGGTACTGAGTTAGGGCTGGGACTTGGGACCTGGGACCCCGGGACCCTTTGCTGCAGTGTTTGCACCTGGACAAACGTCTCCTTGAGCAACAAAATACAAAGAAACTATAATGAGACCAAAAACCGCTGAATGACTGTACGCTTGGGGCAAATTTTAGACAACAAGATAAAAAAGATAAAAAACACCCACTACCATGTCTGAAAGTGAAAGTCGCTCAGTTGCATCGGACTCTTTGTGACCCCATGGACTGTCGCCTGCCAGGCTCCTCTGTCCATGGAATTCTCCGGGCCAGAATACTGGAGTGGGTTGCCATGCCCTCCTCCAGGAGATCTTCCCAACCCAGGGATCTAACCCAGGTCTCCCGCATTGCTGGTGGATTCTTTACCATCTGGGCCACCAGGAAAGCCCATATATATATAATTTTACCTTATTCATTTTTGGCTGTGCTGGGACTTCATTGCTGCTCAGGCTTTTCTCTAGTTGTGACGAGTCGGGGCTACTCTTTCTTTCGGTGCGCAGGGCTTCTCATTTGGGTGGTTTCTTGTTGCGGAGCACAGGCTCTGGGGCACGTGGGTTTCAGTACTTGCGGCGTGGTTCCTGGGCTCCAGAGCACAGACTTAGTAGCTCCGCAGCATGTAGGATCTTCCCAGATCAGGGACCAAACTCATGTTTCTGCACTGGCGGTGGATTCTTTACCACTGAATCACCAGGGACCCCCAGTGTCCCCTTTTGCTGTTGTACATTCTAAGTGAAGTCACTCAGTCATGTCCGACTTTGCGACCCCAAGGACTGTAACCTGCCAGGCTCCTCCGTCCGTGGAATTTTCCAGGCAAGGATACTGGAGTGGGTTGCCATTTTCTCCTCTAGGGGGTGAATTCTAAGAGTTTGGACAAATATAACGACATATATCCACAAGTATAATGACATATATCCATAAATATAATAACATGTATCCACAGATATCCCCAAATATCCCCCAATATAATGACATTTATCCACAGAAAGTCAGACATAACTGAGCGACTGAGTCCACATGCACGCACCCGACATAATGTCATACAGAGTATTTTCACTGCCCTAAAATTTCTCTGTGTTGTGCCTATTCATAGTTTTGCCCCAGAACTTTTCCACCATCCCAGTGCCTAATTAAACAACTGAGTCGATGTCTTTTTGTTGTTGATTGGTAAGAATGCTTGACAAAATCTAGACACTAGATCCTGATTAAATAATTTGGAAATATTTTCTCCCATTCTGTGGATTGTCTTTTCACTCTCTTGATATGGGCATACCTTGTTTTATGCTGTTTTGCTTTATAAATAAAGTGCAAATACTTTATTGCGCTTGGCAGATATGGCAAGATTTTTTTTTTTAGAAATTTAAGATTTGTGACAACTTTGCTAAGCAAGTCTATTGAAGTCATTTTCTCAACAGTATTTGCTTACTTTGTGTCTATCCCTCTGTCACATTTTGGTAATTCCTTAAATCTTTCAAATGTTTTCATTACTGTTATATTTGTTATGGTGATCTGTGATCTTTGATGTTACTACTAAGACTCTCTGAAGATTCAGATGATCGTTAGCAATTTTTAGCAATAAAGTATTTTAAAAATTAAGGTATGTACTTGTTAAAAGACATAATGCTATTGCACACAATAGACTATCACTTCAGTCGCTCAGTTGTGACCCCAAGAATTGTAGCATGCCAGGCCTCCCTGTCCATCACCAACTCCCAGAGTTTACCCCAATTCATGTCCATTGAGTTGGTGATGCCATCCAGCCATCTCATCCTCTGTTGTGCCCTTCTCCTCCTGCCCCCAATCCTTCCCAGCATCAGAGTCTTTTCCAATGAGTCAACTCTTCGCATGAGGTGGCCAAAGTTTGGAGTTTCAACTTCAAGATCAGTCCTTCCAATGAACACCCAGGACTGATCTCCTTTTGGATGGACTGGTTGGAACTTCTTGCAGCCCAAGGGACTCTCAAGAGTCTTCTCCAAAACCACAGTTCAAAAGTATCAATTCTTCAGCTTTCTTCACTGTCCAACTCACATCCATACATGACTACTGGAAAAACCATAGCCTTGACTAGATGGACCTTTGTTGGCAAAGTAATGTCTCTGCTTTTTACTATGCTATCTAGTTTGGTCATAACTTTCCTTCCAAGGAGCAAGTGTCTTTTAATTTCATGGCTGCAATCACCATCTGCAGTGATTTTGGAGATCCCCAAAATAAAGTCTGACACTGTTTCCACTGTTTCCCCATCTATTTCCCATGAAGTGATGGGACCAGATGCCATGATCCTAGTTTTCTGAATGTTGAGCTTTAAGCCAACTTGTTCACTCTCCTCTTTCACTTTCATCAAGAGGCTTTTTAGCTCCTCTTCACTTTCTGCCATAAGGGTGGTGTCGTCTGCATATCTGAAGTTATTGATATTTCTCCCAGCAATCTTGATTCCAGCTTGTGCTTCTTCCAGCCCAGCGTTTCTCATGATGTTTGCCTATAAGTTAAATAAGTGCGGTGACAATATATAGCCTTGACGTACTCCTTTTCCTATATGGAACCAGTCTGTTGTTCCATGTCCAGTTCTAACTGTTGCTTCCTGACCTGCATACAGGTTTCTCAGGAAACAGGTCAGGTGGTCTGGTATTCCCATCTTTATACAATTTTCCACAGTTTATAGTGATCCACACAGTCAAAGGCTTTGGCATAGTCAATAAAGCAGAAATAGATGTTTTTCTGGAACTCTCTTGCTCATTTGATGATCCATCGGATGTTGGCAATTTGATCTCTGGTTCCTCTGCCTTTTCTAAAATCAGCTTGAACATCTGGAAGTTCACCGTTCACGTATTGCTGAAGCCTGGCTTGGAGAATTTTGAGCATTACTTTACTAGCAGGTGAGATGAGTGCAATTGTGAGGTAGGTTGAGCATTCTTTGGCATTGCCTTTCTTTGGGATTGGAGTGAAAACTGCAATCCTGTGGCCACTGCTGAGTTTTCCAGTCCTGTGGCCACTGCTGAGTTTTCCAAATTTGCTGGTATATTGAGTGCAGCACTTTCACAGCATCATCTTTCAGGATTTGAAATAGCTCAACTAGAATTCCATCACCTCCACTAGCTTTGTTCGTAGTGATGCTTTCTAAGGCCCACTTGACTTTACATTCCAGGATGTCTGGCTCTAGGGAAGTGATCACACCATTGTGATTATCTGGGTCATGAAGATCTTTTTTGTACAGTTCTTCTGTGTATTCTTGCCACCTCTTCTTAATATCTTCTGCTTCTGTTAGGTCCCTACCACTTCTGTCCTTTATTGAGCCCATCTTTGCATGAAATGTTCCCTTGGTATCTCTAATTTTCTTGAGGAGATCTCTAGTCTTTCCCATTCTATTGTTTTCCTCTATTTCTTTGCATTGATCTCTGAGGAAGGCTTTCTTATCTCTGCTTGCTATTCTTTGGAACTCTGCATTCAAATGGGTATATCTTTCCTTTTCTTCTTTGCTTTTCACTTCCCATCTTTTCACCACTATTTGTAAGGCCTCCTCAGCCAGCCATTTTGCTTTTTTGCATTTCTTTTTCTTGGGGATGGTCTTGCTCCCTATCTCCTGTACAATGTCACGAACCTCCATCCATAGTTCATCAGGCATTCTATCAGATCTAGTCCTTTAAATCTATTTCTCACTTCTACTGTATAGTCATAAGGGATTTGATTTAGGTCATACCTGAATGGTCTAGTAGTTTTCTCCACTTTCTTCAACTTCAGTCTGAATTTAGCAATAAGGAGTTCATGATCCGAGCCACAGTCAGCTCCCGGTCTTGTTTTTGCTGACTGTATAGAGCTTCTCCATCTTTGGCTGCAAAGAATATAATCAGTCTGATTTCGGTGTTGATCATCTGGTGATGTCCATGTGTAGAGTCTTCTCTTGTGTTGTTGGAAGAGGGTGTTTGCTATGACCAGTGCATTCTCTTGGCAGAACTCTATTAGCCTTTGCCCTGCTTCATTCTGTACCCCAAGGCCAAATTTGCCTGTTACTCCAGGTGTTTCCTGACTTCCTACTTTTGCATTCCAGTCTCCTGTAATGAAAAGGACATCTTTTGGGGGTGTTAGTTCTAAAAGGTCTTGTAGGTCTTCATAGAACCGTTTCATTTCAGCTTCTTCAGTGTTACTGGTTGGGGCATAGGCTTCGATTACTGTGATATTGAATGATTTTCCTTGGAAATGAACAGAGATCATTCTGTCAGTAGACTATAGTACAGCGTTAATATATATTTAATATTCACTGGGAAGCTGAAAAATTTGTGTGTTACTTTATTGCAGTATTCACTTTCTTGTGGTGACCTGAAGCTGAACCCTTAATAAACCCAAAGGATGCCAGTAGTGTCCTTTCATGCACAAAAACTTTTCAATTTTGATGAAGTTAAATTTATCTATTTTTTTCTTTTTGTTGCTTAAGCTTTTGATGTCATATTTAAGGAACCATTGCCTAATCCAAGATCACAGAATTCATACTTTTGTTTCCTTCTAAGAGTTTTATAGTTTTTCCATCTTGAATTCATTTTTTGATATGGTGTGAGGTAGGGATCTAGCTTCACTCTCTTGCGTGTGAATATGCAGTTGCTCAGCACCTCTTGCCCTAAAGACTCTCTTACCATGAAATGGTCTCAATATTTTCTCAAAAACCTATTGCCCATATATGTGTGGGTTTATATCTGTTTGTTTATTTTTGTTGTTGTTGTTGCATAGCATGTGTGATCCTAGTTTCCTGATCAGGGATTGAACCTGCACCCCCAGGATTGTAAGTGCAGAGTCCCAACCACCACTGGGCTGCCAGGGAAGTCCCTCTATAGCTTTTATTATTATTGTTTTGTGTTATGCATATATACTTTTTTCCTCTAGAGTTTTAAAACAAGAAAAGATTGGTATCACTAATAACATCTAATAACATCTGGCAATTTCTCATGCTGGGAAGGAATTTGAATTACCCTTCTTTAACTGAGTAATATGTCCATGGCTGCTAGTATCTGTGTCCACTTGGTGAAAGGTGGTGAGACTTTTGGGCAGAGAAGATGGGGGACAGTTTGCTGTAAGACCTTGGACAAGTCACTCACTGCCTGGGTCTCAATGTGAAGTTGGGGGGCGGGGAGAGGTTCCACCTCCAGAAGAGTTCTGGGATCCAGGTCTATGAATCCACAGGGAGCCCTTAGGCGCTCTGCCCAGGCAGCATTTCTCTAGATAGCCACAGTAGGGTTCCACCCATTCTCCAGGACTCTGTATTTGGGGCTTCCCTGGTGGCTCAATGGTAAAGAATCTGCCTGTAATGTGGGAGATCTGGGTTCAGTCCCTGGGTCCGGAAGATCCCTTGGATAAGGGAATGGAAACCCACTCCAGTATTCTTGCCTAGAGAATCGCATGGACAGAGGAGTCTCACCTCAACGCCACACCATCATCAGTGCCCTGTAATGACTTTCCAGCAGGATCGGGGCTGCTGTTATTACTATAGCAGGATAATAGAGACTCTTATCAGAGATGCAGCATCTGTTGCAGTGAGGGGCAGTGAGTTGATGGATGTTGAAATAGTATTTACTTATTTCCAGAGCTTTCAGTGACTGAGTGAGAAATTACCTAGGGGCCACGGAACACCCTGGGAGCATACAAAGTATTGAGTTGGCCAATAAGTTCATTTGGGATTTTCCGTTTCATCTAAGGGAAAGCCTGAATGAACTTTTTGACCAATCCAATAATTAGCAGCTAGGATAGGGTTGTTTTAACACAATCTGTGCTAAACGCTTTGCTTGCATTGGTTCAGCTAAATTTCCGTAGATCTTATGAGACAGGTGCTGTTATGCCCATTTTACAGACAGGAGACCAAGGCCAGAGAAAGTGGGCATACAGGTTTTCTTGGGTTGCCTGGATGCATCTGAATGTACAGAATTGAGGTATGGGGAGAAAAGGGCCGACTTCCGGAGGCAGGGAGCGCTGGATGCCTTGGCAAGGGATCTGGTAGTGATCAGCATTATCTGAGAACGGGGAAAGAGAACAAATGCCGAAGATGGGGACCCAGGGGCGCAGGGGAGAGCAGGGAGGGAATGGAAATCAGGAGGGGAGTTCAGGCTTGTGCGGGCACGTGGCAGGGATCGACGAACAGGAGCAGAACCCGAAAGGGGAGACAGTCTCCCTTCTAGGATGGGTAGAGTGGGGTCTGGGCTGAAACTGGGGGGTTCCAGGGAGTGAGCGGGATCTGGGGGTGTCACCAGGCGGTGTTCCGAGGGTAGTGGGAGATCGGAGGAGTGGAGGGGAAGGGCAGAAGCCAGAGGGTCTCAGGTCCCTAGTGCGGTTTCTAGCCTAGGGGAGGCGGCCCCCCGCCGGTGGCTAGGATCGGGTCCCGCAGCGCGGAGAGGCGGGGACAAGCCGGAAGCGGGAGCCGAAGCGCCCCGCCCCGGCCGGTCCAGCCCCCGCCCCCCGCTTCGGGCGCTCCTCCCCGCCGCCTTCCAGCCAGTCCGCCCGCCAGCTCCTCTGCTCAGACCTCCCGGCTCCACTGGCGGCGCGCGCGGCGGTGAGTGAGATGCGCGCTGGCGGGCGGTGGGGGCGCGGGCTGGGGTCGCCGACGGCGAGGGGGCAGCGGCCGGGACGCCGATCGGTGGAGCTGCGAGCGGGTGGTGGGTGGGGAGCGGGGTCCGTGCGGCGCGAGCACCGGCTCCGGACTCCACAGGAGTGGTGGCGGTGTCCGGGCACCCTGGCGGGTCCCCGGGGTTCGAGGTGGTTGGAGGGCGCCGGAGTCCTGCCGTGATCTTCCGCGCGGGGCCGGCGAGGCCGGGCTTCCAGTCACTCGGCGCTTGTTCCCGCCGCGGTCCAGGCTGGGTCCCGTTCCTGCTCCCCGAAGTGAGCCGATCGCCCGCGGATCGCGCGCGGTGGGGTCATCCCGCCCCCACCTGAAAGCGCGCCCCGTGTTGCTCGCGGGGGCCTCCTCTCCGGGAGAGGACACCCCGAGGCTTTTCAAGAAAGTCTCTCGTCTCTCTCTGGTGTCTGCTATCTCAAAGTTGAAGTTTCCAGACTCATAATCGCCCGGCGATTCAGAAACAAAACCAACCAACCAAACAAAAAAAGTCCAACAGATTTCCGACGCCAGTCCCAGAAATTCGACTTCTGGGGTCCACGATATCTGCTTTTCCCAGCCACCCCCCGCTCCAGGGGGTTCCCCACAGTATTCAGGACCGCTCTCAACGGACCCCGGGGGGCCTAAGAAGCCCCCCAGAGATGAAAATTCGGGACATAGAGCAAATGGAGCCAGGGGCCTGGCTAGACCCCTCGCGGGGCGGGGCGAGGGGCCGGTAAGGTAGGCACCCTGTGAGCGCAGGGGTGGGCCGGGACCGTCCATTGCCGCTGCCAGGTACATGCCAGTGGCGCAGGCCGGCGAGATGGACATTGGCCCTCCACGCCCAGCTAGGCAGGTGGCCTTTTTCTCTTTGGTTTCCAGGTCACTGTGATCTGGGCAGTGGGGTCATTGTTGTGCCAGAAACCCTTCATCAAGGTCAGGAGAGGAGGTGATGGGGAAATGGGGCATTCTGGACCGGCTGTGCATTCCAGGGATCAGGCCAGCTGGTCTTTGATTAGTTTTCTGGTGGCTTTTGTGCTTCCGATAAGTGGGGCTGATGTCACTGCATGTCAGACTGAGCTTTGGTGGCTGGGAAATCCAGTTTCTGGAAGGCACAGGGCCTTCGCATCTTAGCCCATCAGGGTAAGACTCGCCCACCCATCTTCCTAGGGGAGTAAACCCTTGGCTGGTTGAGCTGGTGCTGGTTCAAGGGCTGTCCGGATCGCAGGTTGGCCCTGCAGTTCCCCTGGGGGCCTTTTAAGGAAAGATGTGGTTTGCGTTAGTGTGCGCTTGACTGCCTCCATTATCTTCCTACCGCACCCCCACCCCCCCAGCCATCGTGACTCTTACAATGAGACTAACCTGGACGCCGTGTCCAGCATGAGCTGGTATCTGGGACTCCACCAGCGTGTTTGGTTTTATCGAAGTTGACTCGGAGGCCTGCAAGCAGGTGACTTGCCCTACCTGTCGTAGAATAACACCGCTCCTGGCTTACCTCTCAGCCAGTCCTAGCACTGGGGTTTAAAGGTGCCCCAGACTCTCTAAGAAACATCTATTGTAGATCTACGATGGGAGGGGCCCATCTTCCCTCTTTCTTGTTACTTGAAGGCATGAATAATAGATGCTTTTATTCACATTTGTGAAAGTATCCTCATTGTAATGTTTTTGTGGATTAAGTGACTCAGTGATTGATCTGAGATGAGGATCAATTTCTTAAGCCTCTAAATACTAGATTGAAGTCATTTCACTGTCTCTGGTGAGTAAACTTTCTTTTGTTCCTTTAGTCGCTTTTACTGGATGCTTGTGGGGAAACAAAATGCTACTCTAGCCTTGTAAAGGACATGGAAAAAAAATGGCTCTAGGTTCTGAGGGGTTTATGCTGTAGATGGAAAATGGAAAAAAACACAGGTGGAAAGTCAGTGCTCAGCCATGCCCTTGACTCTGGAAGGACTGAAAGAAATGGAAGGGAATGAGCTGTGAGTCAGGGAAATTTTCATAGAAAAGCAGAGATCTGAGTATACGCGTCGCAGAAGGTACGTGTAGTATACACATTGCAGAAGGTACATGTATTCCGAATGAGAAGAAGAGGCTCAGCAAAGGTTTGAAGGAGGTACAGCCTAGCCCATAGTTGAGGACAGTAAAAGGGAAGCCACTGAGAGCAAAGGAACCGGAAGGCATTTCCAGCCCAAGTTCATTTTCGAGGAGATAGACAGGGCATGCTTCCTTGCTTTTACCCACGACTGGCACTCTGGTGCCACTCTGAGAATGGGAGTATGCCCATCAAGGACTTAAAATTCCCCCACTGAAGATGAATCAATCCCAGCTACAGTGATGGTGGAAAATAATGAGTTCCATAACTCGAAGTCTTGGAGTCTTGACACTGTGACCTGTCTCCTATCTGTGCTTTTACTGCAATGAAAACATCTCACTGGGCAAGGTGGTGCGTCTCACCAGGCAAATAGTCTTCCTTAACTCTGCTGTACTTCAGCACCTACGTCCCTGTGTATGGTGTCTGTTCCCCTGGCCTCCCACCCACAGCCAGTTCTGAACTGGTGTTTACTTACGGGGGTTATTTGAGCTCTTGAGTGGTACTTACTTTCCTGGGTCCTCACGGTTTCGGCTTACTGTTTGCACCTGCACTGGAGCTCCGGGCAGTCGGGATAACAGTTCTGTAGGCAGTGAAGCTGTCTTTTGACTGCAGATTATTTCTGTAGAACAACTGTGTGTACTTTCATAAGGCTCAGGGCCTCTACAGGAGAAAGCAAATATCACGGGTGTCTTCAGTGGCGATTCCCTGTTTACCTAGTAGGTAGGAAGTTAATTCACTAAGATCCGAAAAGTCAGAGGCACTTTCTTCTTTGTGGGTGTTAACTTCAGGGAAAATAATGGTGAAGAATTTAAGCTACTTAGCTCATGGAGTTTTTTTCTTTTCTTTTTAAAAAAATTTATTTAGTTTGGGAGAGCTAACCCATGACCCATGCGGTGAAAGCAAGGAGGAAATCCTGACCACTGGACTGCTAGGGAATTTCCTCTCATGGACTTTTAGAACTGACAGTGTTCCTGGGGTAAATGTAAGAGCTTGGCATTGACTCGCCCTATCCTTGAGTCCAGGGAGATTATTCATAAAGACTGCACTGGTATTTTTTAAAGTTATGTAAAAAATAACAATATTACAGAAAGCATGAAAGATAACGAAGAGTATCTGGTACAGTTCAGCCTGTGAATGAAACAGCTAGCATCAGTTTTCCTTATTTGGCGGCTTCTTGTCATGGTGCCTGCTTTTTGTGAAGTTGTAATCAGGGTATGTATAATTTTGTCTCCTGATGCCGTCCTACTAATGTTCTCATTGTGCTGTTTCATCAAAAACCGTCATTCATGTGGAAACCGGGGATGTGGTTTCACCAGGAATCCAGGGGGGAAATTGTTTCCCTTTGATTCTGGGGGAGCAGCCCAGCTCCCCAGTGGAAGCATTTTCCATTCCACAAATCACTGTAATTTGTACTTAAGCCATATTTGAACCTGACTCTCAGACTGTGGCAACTTTATCTTTGCCTGGAGAAAGAAACTGAATTTGGAAGATGGAATGTGAAAACATGTCTCTGAAATCTTTCCCTGTGAGCTTCTGTATTTTTGACGGAGGTAGACTGAATTTATTTGAGGTTCATTGGCCTAAGAACCTTTGTGTAATTTCTCACTTCCTCTCCCGAAGAGAGTTGGAGATCCCAGTTTCCCTTTTTGTCCAAATTCTTCCTCCTAATAGAGTGTAAAGAATAGTTTTCCCCAGAGACCATGAAAGCCCAGCTCTCTTTGACCTCCTCAGCTGGTTCTCCACCTCGTGTACAAACTAGGCTATTTTCTTAGGAGGCCCGACAATTTGCATGCGTGTGTGTCCTTCTTTTTTGTGCAGGAATGTCTTTTTCCCTGGGGTCATTTCTCTAATGCCTGTATTCTCTCCGAGGGAGATTCTTTGCTGGGGCCTGGACTGTGGGGGCAGGGAATAGAACTGAATAATCTTCCTCTTTCTCTTCCTGAAAGAACTGATTTTAGAGGATTAAGTTGGTGGTGGAAAAGCTGCCTTATCTTCTCTCTGAAGGCCTTGCCCTTTTGTGTGTTGATCTAATACCTAAATCCAGAAAACCTCTATACACTTCAGGAGGATGTATTTTTAGAAGAGTTGATCACCTGCCTATGGCCACCTAACCTGTTTGTGGTGATATATATAGATATATACAGTTTATCACCTGTTTGTGGCCAGGCATCAGTGTGCAAAAGCTGGGAGGAGATTCATTAAACTTTAAGGCTTATTCACTTTAAATGGGGGTATCTGTGCATCTGTCTGTCTGCCTGCCTGTGTACCTGTGTATCTATCCGGTAATCGGTAATCATCTATTTATCTACCTGCGTATCTATCTGATAATAGGTAATTGTCAGAGAGAAATACTAGAAAGCCTGATCATCACCCCAGCCTCCACTTATTCCTTCCCATTTAACCAAAATACTTGAGGGGAAAAAAAAGAAAACTTTCCTTTTTCTAAAAAAAGTAAATTAAACCTTAAACTTATTTAAAATGGCAGCTTGATTTTTTTTAATTAAAAAAAAAGATTATTTATTTATGACTGCTCTGGGTCTTCATTGCTGGGCAGACTTTTCTCTAGTTGCAGCAATCGGGAGCTACTGCTCAGTTGCGTACGTGGGTTTCTCATTGCGGTAGCTTCTCTTGCTGTGTGGCACAGCCTCTAGGCAGGCGTGCAGGCTTCTGTAGTTGTGGCTCATGGGCTCAGTTGTTGTGGTGCAAGAACTTAGTTGTCATGAGGAACGTGGTATCTACCCGGACCAGGTATTGAACCTGTGTCCCCCGCATTGACATTCAGATTCTTAATCACTGGATTACCATGGAAGCCCTGTTTTCTCTTTAAAAACTGAACTTGTATGCTTTTGGGTAAGGCCTGCCCTGCTCCAGTTCACCTTTAAGTTTTTTTTTCTTTTAATGTTTATTTATATGGCTGTGCGGTATCTTAGTTATTGCATGCGGGATCTAGCTCCCTGACCTTGGGCCCTCTGCATCGGGAGTCTTAGCCAGTGAACCGCCAGGGAAACCTCCATCTGATAGTTTAATTTTAGATTTGCCAGAAAGTAGCAGTTAGTACCAGGAGTTTTCCGTAGTTAGTACCAGGAGTTTTCCGTCCACCCCTCACCTAGTTTCCCCGCTGTGAACGTCTTCCCGCATCTGTGAACATCTTACATCATCACCACAGGACATCTGTGAAACTAGGAAACTAGAACTGTTACCTCACTGTTGCTCACCCTCCAGACATTATTTGGAGTTTCAGCTAATGTCCCTTTTTCTGTTCCCAGATCCCATCCAGGGTACCACACTGCATTTAATCACACCATCATCAGGTCGCCTCCTGTCCCCTCTCATTTCTCAATCTTTCTGTGTTTTTCATGGCTGTTTCTAAGCAGTAATGGGCGAAGATTTTGTAGAATTTCCCTCACGTTGAGTTGGTCTGATGTTTGTCTCATGATTCTACTGAGGTTATGGATTTGAGGGGAAAAGGCCACAGAGATGAAGGGCTTTTCACTTCACATCACATCAGGGGGTACAACATGATACGATTACATCGCTGATGGTGTTTGCCAGGTTTCCCCGTAGCAGAGTTCCTCTTCTCTTTTCATAGACCATTAGACTTTCCCTTCTCCCAGGGATCTTCCCAACCCAGGAATTGAACCCAGGTCTTCTGCACTGTAGGCAGATTCTTTACCAGCTGAGCCACCAGGGAAGCCCAGGAATCCTGGAGTAGGTAGCCTATCCTTTCTCTAGCAGATCTTCCTGACCCAGGAATTGAGGTCTCCTGCATTGCAGGCAGATTCTTTACCAACTGAGCTATCAGAGAAGGTCTCACCCCGGAGAGGAAGGGTCAAGATGAAGCTCTGCCTCTTGGAGGGAGACCGGAGAAGGCAGTGGCACCCCACTCCAGTACTCTTGTCTGGAAAATCCCATGGACGAAGGAGCCTGGTACGCTGCAGTCCATGGGGTTGATAAGGTCGGACCTGACTGAGTGACTTCACTTACATGCATCGGAGAAGGAAATGGTAACCCACTCCAGTGCTCTTGCCTGGAGAATCCCAGGGACGAGGGAGCCTGGTGGGCTGCCGTCTATGGGGTCGCACAGAGTTGGACATGACTGAAGCGACTTAGCAGCAGCAGCTTAGAGGGAGAAGAGACTTCTCTGTAGCTCAAACTGTAAAGAATCTGCCTGCAATACAGGAGACCAGGGTTTGATCCCTGGGTGGGGAAGATTATCTGGAGAAGGGAATGGCAATCCAGTCCAGTATTCTTGCCTGGAGAATTCCATAGACAGAGGAGCCTGGTAGGCTACAGTCCGCGGGATTGCAAAAAGTCGGACACAACTGAGCAACTAACACGCAGGGAGCTAAGATCCAACATGCCTTGCGGAGCATATTAAAAAGCAGAGACACTACTTTGCTGACAAAGGAGATGGACGAAGGTCCATCTAGTCAAATCTATGGTTTTGGGTTTCCCTGGTGGCTCAGGTGGTAAAGCATCTATCTATAATTTGGGAGACCTGGGTTTGATCCCTGAGTCAGGAAGATCCCCTGGAAAAGAAAATGGCAACCCACTCCAGTACTCTTGCCTGGAAAGTCCCATGGACAGAGGAGCCTGGTAGGCTGCAGTCCATGGGGTCATAAAGAGTCGGACACGACAGAAGAGACTTCACTTTCACTTTCTTTTAGAGGGACGGTGCTTCTACACACATCATTTGGAATTCTTTAAGGAAATTTGTCTTTTCTTCTCTATTAAAAAAATACACACTCCTCTGCTCAACGTTACGTGGCAGCCTAGATGGCAGAGAAGTTTGGGGAAGAATGGATGCATGCATCTGTATGGCTGAATTCCTTTGCTGTCCACCTGAAACTATCACAATATTGTTAATCAGCTATACTCCAATATAAAATAAAAAGTTTAAAAAAGTAAAAAAACATAAAAAATACATACTTCTGTAGTTCTCTACTTCTAAGTACTCAGAATGTAAATACATAATCATGAACATACTATACATTATACATGAAACTTATTAAGAGAGTAAATCAAGAGTTCTCACACAAAGAATTTTTTTCTATTTCTTTAGTGTTGAGACTACAAGAGGATGGCTGTTCATTAAATTTCTTGTAATCATTCCATGACGTGTGTAAGGGAAATCATTATGTTGTACACAGTTGTCGTTGCTGTTCAGTTACTAAGTTGGTGTCTGACTGTTTGCGACCCCGTGGACTATAGCCCACCAGGCTCCTCTGTCCATGGGGTTTCCCAGGCAAGAGTGTTAGAGTGGGTGGCCATTTTCTTCTCCAGAGATCTTCCTGACTGTGGATCAAACCCACATCTCCTGCGTCGGCAGGTGAATTCTTTATCACTTTAGCCACCTGGGAAGCCCCCAAAACTTACACAGTGCTGTATGTCAAACTGGAAAAACTACCCCCGCCAATACACCCTTTGAGCTTGCACTATAGATGGCCCCATCATATATGGGGTATATATGCCATCTATGCACATGAAATCTCTAGCTAGGAGGTAGTCTGTCACTTTCTCCAAAGCTCTGTGGAGGGAGAATCCAGAGAAACAAGGATCATGGCCCTTCCCCAGAGGGGTGTGATGTGGGCCAGTTAGGGAAATAGAATCTAATTTGCAGACAGGAAGCAATTAGGACGTGTGAGGAAGGTGTACATCATCCAGGGCTGGATTGTTACAGACAGGCCAGGGGAAGGCTGAAAGACCGCAGTAGGTCAACGTTTACCACCCCTGTCCTCACCTGAGGTCTCACTGAAGGAAGCACTGTTCTATAATTCTCAAAGACATGACAGTTATAAAACCCACAGTCATCTGGAATATGGCCAGAATTGAGGAAATAAGCAAATAGGAGCCTCCCAAGTAACGCAGATAGTTATCATCAAGAAAATGCCCAGCTTGTTGACTTTCTTTATGGGAGGCTCCCAGGGAAACTATTAGCTCTTACTTTATGTGGAGTTCTTACCCACAAGAACTCTACACGGAGTTCTTACCCCCTTGTTCTGAGGGGGAGCCCTCAGAAGCCTTGAAACAGCAAATAGGGGGACAGGATGGAGGCTGTCTGCAGCCTGGGGTGTCACAGAATCGCAAGACTCCAAGGTGAGCGTTTTTCTTATCTTTTTTTTTTTTTGCAGACTCTTAAGGAGGCAGAGAGAAATAGGGGATCATTTTAGAAAATGAATAAGAGACTTTCGGGGGAAGGATACTGAAAAAGGGCCTTGGTCAGACACCAGGAGTTATGAGCCTGGAGTTTTTGTTCTATTGATCTGTGATCTGGGGAGAGAAGCCCTTGGCTCTGGGCCATTGGGCCTTTGATGTGTGTTTATACTGACGGGGACTTGTTAGGTGGCTTTTGCTGTGGCTGCTTTCTCCTGGTATTCTAGGTTTTGAGGCTTATTTTTAGAATCTGAATTATCCTTGGCAGGAGTTGAAAACTTGGAGGAGGTTTTTCAAGTCGCTTTTGGGCTGCTGGTTAATGAAACAGAACCTGCTTGGGGGGCGGGGTCCCTCCCTGAAAGATCCGGTCCTGTCCCCACCTCTCCCAAACCAGGCTTTTTTTGTTTTTGTTTGTTTTATTTTGGTTGTGCAACTTGTGGGGATCTTAGTTCCCTGACCAGGGATTGAACCCACATCCCCTGCAGTGAAATCGCAGAGTCTTAGCCATTGGACTGCCAGGAAGTCCCAGGGCTGGGCTCTTGATGGCGCAAAGGCCCCTGTAACCTGGCCGCACCCTCCTGGCCAACCTCTGTCACTTCCCCTTGAACGCAGGTGTGCCTGCTTCTGCGTCCCCCTCCCGTTTCCCTTGCCTGCGTCCTTCTCTTGTCTCAGACCTTCTGCTTGCCTTAGAATCTGGGCTCAGTTTCCCCTTTGTGTTTGCTCCCATGTCTTCCCAGGCTGGTTCACTTTCCCTCCTCAAATGGGCTCCTTAAGGCCAGTGAAGGAGGGCCCCTGCCACCTGGCCCACAACCCCACATCCACGCTCTGCTTTTAGAACTTCCCGTGTGAAGAATAGACCGCACTGCAAAACACAAAGGGAAGAGTTTTACTGTGGCTGATAGGATGTTGTCAGTACAGATTCGGGACTGAGATAGAGGAAGCAGTGGTGGGAGTGTCTTCTCACCAATGAGAAGTAGTTAGTAACTTGAAAATTTGTCTGCAAACCCTTAGGGAGGGACTGAAGGCCAGCTGCTGGGACCATGACCCCAGTCATGGGACCAAGGACTGATGATGTCATTTCACCCAGAAGTGGGAGGATGTGAGAGACCAACCTGGCAAGGGCAGATATGGGGTGTGCAGAAGAGGCTCTTTGTCCCTATTTAAAAAAAAAAAAGTGTATTATATTTTAAATTTAATTTAATTTTAAAGCATTAATTATAAGTATGTTAGAATATAAATTATAAAGACTAGATCACAGAACTACATATTTATTATGTTATAATTATATTTAACTCAAATAATTTCATAATTTCTTGACTATGTAATATTGCTATGGCTCAGTATACAAAAGACTACAATATACAAAATACAAAAGTCTCAATATACAAAAGTCTACGAGTGAAAAGCATTCATCCAGCTACATTCCCCCGTGTACCTCCCGCCTTCTTTTAAAGGGCAGCCACTGTGACCTGTTTCTTTTCCCCACCCCACCCCTGCTTTAGGTTGGGTGGTTCGGTGAAAGCGCTGAGTCCTAACCTCTGCACTGTCAGAGAATTTCCGGTTACTGTATCACTTCCTTGTATATCCATTTGGAGACATTTCATGCATATTTTATAAGAAAATGTGTGTATCCTTCTTCCTTGTACACCAGTGATGGCCTGAGATGGTAAACACCATTTGGGCTTTTTTCACGCATTGATTGGAGAAGGCAGTGGCACCCCACTCCAATCCTCTTGCCTGGAAAAAAAAAACATGGATGGAGGAGCCTGGTGGGCTGCAGTCCATGGGGGCGCTAAGAGTTGGACACGACTGAGCGACTTCACTTTCACTTTTCACTTTCATGCACTGGAGAAGGAAATGGCAACCCACTCCAGTGTTCTTGCCTGGAGAGTCCCAGGGATGGGGGAGCCTGGTGGGCTGCCGTCTATGGGGTCACACAGAGTCAGACACGACTGAAGCGCCTTAGCAGCAGCAGCACGAAGTGATCTGTTAATATTGCAGAGATATCTGTGTTTCCATACGTGAAGTTCCTCATTCAGACTTGATGGTCGCATGCTATTCCCCTGTGTAGATGGAGCGTAACTGGTCTACCCAGTTCTCTGCTGACGGACAATCAGGTGGTTTCTAGTAACAAGGCAGTGGGTACCCCTGTGTGCGCGGCATTTTGTCACTGCCTCAATGCATAGTGTCAGCTCCAATGCCCATACCTAGAGGAGGAATCGCTGGGTTAAAGGACTCCTGCGTATTCAATTTTGGTAGGTGCTTCCATTGTGTGAGACTCAGTTTACCTCCCCACCAGGCCTGGGGGAGAGGCCCGCTCTCTGTTCAAACAGTTTGCTCTTTGCTAAAGGTGAAGATGGCAGATGTGGAGTTGAGGAGTTGAGAGGACTCTTGGGGTTGTGTGCAGACCCTCAAGTCCCTGGGGTCCTCCCGTGGAAGGGCTGACCTGGCAGAAGATGGAGGTGCGAGGCCAGGCTAGTGAGGAAGTCCTTCCAGAGAAGGTGCCAGCAGCCTTGGGGGAGGAGGACAGGAAACGGGGAGTGGGTTGGAGGGGTCATGGCCGAGGGAGGAAGGAGATTGGTGGTCCGGGGTGAATCCGAACTTGTGAACGAGAAGAAGCTCGTAGTCAGAGGGGCTGAGGATGCAGGCTGGGGTGGAGGGGGGGGAGTTTATTTTTACCTTTCTTATTTAAAATATTTATTTATTTGCTTATGGCTGTGCCGGGTCTTTGTTGCTGCTCGGGCTTTGTCTAGTTTCGGAGAGTGGGGGCTACTCTCTAGCTGTGTTGCGCAGGCTTCTCGTTGCAGTGGCTTCTTTGTTGAGGAGCCCAGGCTCTATCTATGGTGCACGGGCTTCATCAGTTGCGGCTCCCGGGCTCCAGAGCACAGGATCCGTAGTTGAGGCACATGGGCTTATTTGCTCCATGGCAGGTGGGATCTCCCTGGTTCAGGGATCGAGCCTGTGTCTCCTGCCTTGGCATGTGGATTCTTTACCACCGAGCCACCAGGGAAGCCCTGTTTTTACCTTTTAATGAGGAACAATTTCTTAGAGATTAGGAGGGGCTTCCCAGGTGGTACTTGTGTTAAAGAACCTGCCTGCCAATGCAGGAGATGCTGGAGACACTGGTTCAGTCCCTGGGCTGGGAAGATCCCCTGAAGGAGAACATGGCAACCCACTCCAATATTCTTGCCTGGAGAATTCCAGGGACAGAGGATCCTGGTGGACTACAGTCCATGGAGTTGCAAAAAAAATCAGACATGACTGAGCACAAGCACAAGCAAGCTTGAGATCAGGAGAGGAGCCAGCTGAGAGGGCAGGGTTGGTAGAAGGGGTCATTGCTGGAGCAGTGCCCCTGGGATGTGGCAGGGCGTGGTGGGGTGGCCACACTCGATGGCTTTAAGTGGAGGTTGAGCCCGGAGAAGGGTTCCTTCTGAGCTGAGGGTGGGCAGACAGATGCCTGGGGGCTAGGGTGGGATGTTGAGGGGCTCAGGTCTCTGCTGGGGGGCACTGCTGTGGGAGTGGGAGAGACCCCTTGGGAGTCTGCAGGGCTGGTGGGAATTGGGCAACCCAGCTAGGAGTGGGCAGGCTTGTTTGCTCTGCTTACTGTAAGAGATTACAAGCCTAGTAGCTGAAATAACACGTTTATTATCATACCGTCTGGAGGTCAGGAGTCCACAGTGGGTGTCACTGGGTGAAACTCCAGGCGCTGCTCTCCTGGAGGCTCTCGGTGAAGGAGGATTCATCTCCTGGCTCTTTCTAGCTTTTTTGTTTTGTTGTTCGGTCGCTCAGTCGTGTCTGACTCTTCAGGACCCCATGGACTATAGCACACCAGGCTCACTTGTTTTTCACTATCACCCGGAATTTTCTCAATTCATGTCCATTGAGTCAGTGATGCCATCCAACCATCTCATCCTCTGTCATCCCCTTCTCTTGCCTTCAATCTTTCCCAGCATCAGGGTCTTTTCCAGTGAGTCAGTTCTTCTCATCAGGTGGCCAAAGTATTGGAGCTTCAGCCTCAGTATCAGTCCTTCCAGTGAATATTCAGGACTGATTTCCTTTAGGATGGACTGGTTTGATCTTCTGTTCAAGGGACTCTCAAGAGTCTCCTCTAGCACCACAGTTCAAAAGCATCGATTCTTCTGTTCTCAGCCTTCTTTATGATCCAGCTCTCGTATCCATACATGACTACTGGAAAAACCAACTAGCAGCCACCTATATTTCTTGGTCCATGGCTCCCTGAGCCAATTTCAAAGCCAGTAGGGCCTCTTCTCTCTTTGAGGCCCCCCTGCCTCCCTCTTCTAAGGACTGTTGTGGTTGTCTTGGGGCCACCTGAATCATCTCCTCCTCTCAAGGGCCTTAACCTCATCACAGCTGCAAAGTCTCTTTTGCCATTTAAGGCAACGTGTTCTGGAACTTCCCTGATGGTCCTGTGGTTAAGACTTGTCTTTGAATTCAGGGGGTGCAGGTTTGATCCCTGGATGGGGAGCTAAGATCCCATGTGCCACCAGGCCAAAAACCCAAAACATAAAACAGAAACTACATTGGATGGCATCCCCAACTCAATGGATGTGAGTTAGTAAGCTGTGGGAGATGGTGAAGGTCAGGGAAGCCTGGTGTGCTGCCGTCCACAGGGTTGCGAAGAGTTGGACATGACTTAAGTGACTGAACAACATATTGTATCAAAGTAAATAAAAACTTAAAAAAGAAAGTCCACATTAAAAAAAATCTTTAAAAGATAAAAATAAATATATAAAAAAAGAAGCACATGTTCTGGGAATTGAAAGTGTGAGTTGCTCAGTCTTGTCCAACTCTGGGACCCTGTGGACTGTAGCCCGCCAGGCTCCTCTGTCCATGGGATTCTCTAGGCTAGAATACTGGAGTGGGTTGCCATTCCCTTCTCCAGGGGATCTTCCTGACCCAGGGACTGAACCCAGGTCTCCTGCATTGCTGGTGGATTCTTTATCATCCGAGCCACCAGGAACGAGCACTCTGTGATGAGGCTGTGGACAACTTTAGAGGGTGTTACTTGTCTCCCCACTGTGGGTGAGGGTGAGAGGATCAGAGTGTAGGCGGTTTGGACAGACAAGTAAAGGTGTGAAGGTAGTGGCCTGAGAAGGGGCGAGTGTGGTGTGAAGGGGTCTCTGCTTGGATCCTCCTGCTGCCTTCTGCCCATCTGTGTCACTGCAGGCAAGGGACACCCCCCAGTGCCCCACACTGGACTTGATTCCACTTCCCTGTAAGCAGTTAGATCTAATGCTTTCATAGTGACACAAGTGCCCAGTGTTCTGAGCACAAGCAACCCTGTGAAGGTGGGAGTCCGAATATAATTCCATTCTCCAGGTGCAGAGACTGAGGCGTGGAGAAATGAAACACGTTCACACAGTCTAGAAGTGACAGAGCTGGGTTCTGAACCGAGGTTGTAGTCTTCTTTCTTTCCTTTTGGCTGTGCTGGGTCTTCATTTGCTACTCAGGCTTTTCTCTAGTTGTGATGGTTGGGGGCTACTCTAGTTGTGATGTGAAGGTTTCTCGCTGCGGTGGCCTCTCCTGTTGCAGAGCACGGGCTCTAGGGGCATGGGCTCAGCAGTTGTGGCTCCCAGGCTCTCGACACAGGCTCAGCAGTTGCAGCACACGGGTTTAGTTGTTGCGCACGAGGGATCTTCCCGGACCAGGGATCGAACCCATGTCTCCTGCATTTGGTAGGTGAATTCTTTACCACCGAGCCACCAAGGAAGCCCTCCAGGTTTCTGCTCTTAAATATTTGACTTGTCTTAAAAAAAACTTTCATCAAAAAAAAAAAAAAAAAACACCTATGGCCTTAATTTTCCTTGGGCCCTTTCTCTTCCCCTCTATGTGCCCTACTTGCTCACATTCTTCTGCGTCTTCTCTTTTCCCCAGATCATTGTTGGGTATGCAGGTTGTGGTCCACGTCATTCCCTCTGAGCTCCTAGAGATGGGTGGTGCCCGGCCACGCTTGTAAATAACAGGACCCACACAGGTGTTTCTGAAAACCCCACAGGTGATGGTATCAGGTACCAGGCAGAGACATCCCACCTCTAGCATCTCTGAGCTCAGTGGCCGCGCTTCTCCACCAGGTCAACTCCTGATCAGAGTCGGCGGTCAAGCCTGCTTGTGGGTGTCTTGTGCAACTGCCCAGGGAGAATTTACTCAGCATCAGGTGTTACCTCTCTGTCTTCCTTCTTTGTTTTTAGACCCTGCTTGCCTGTCAATAGTTTCACCAGGAAGGATTGGAGTTGGGAAGGAAAAAAGTCACCCAAGGCTCCTTAAAGCCCCTAGTCTCTGCCAAGCTTCCCCCCTCCATCCTTGCTGGTTATAAATAAGCACTGAGGGTGGAGGTACCTGCAGCAGTGTGAACTCTGTTCCCCCTCTTCCTGTCCACGCATGTCAGCAGTAGTTGCTGACGTTTATGGTGTCTCAGGGTAGAAGGTCGTTAGAGTCTCTGAATTTATGAAAAAAGACTGTCATTTCTGGAGAATGCATGACGCACCATCTGGGTAGATTAAGTAGCTTCGGAGCCACACCAAGGACCAGGTGATGAGTGTGGAGTGACAGGTATTACTGAGTTTGGGCCGGTGGCAGTGAGGTGCCTGCTCGGAGTCCACATCTGGGATGGATGGTGGAGCCGAGGGGAGCATCCCCTCCTCACTCTCTTCTGAAATCCCAACCAGAACCGGGAGTGGTTGTTGGCAGAATCCGTGTGCACCTTCCCTAGAGCCCCGAGATGAAACTTGCATTGAAGAGAAAAAAATCAACTAACCTTGAAGTTTAGAGAGTGTGGCTTTTTTTTTTTTCTTTCTGTTTTTTATCTTGTTGGTCTTTGCATACTTCCCTTTTCAAGTTCTTTCTGCCCACATCTTGATCTTGCACCTTGACATCCCAGAGTGCCCTGTTGAGAAGAAATATCACTCTCTCCAAAGAACTCTGGAGGAAACAAAGGATTCCAGACCAATTAAGCAATTCCAGTTCTGGAGCATATTTGCTGATGCTTTGGCCAGATCCTCATGCTACCTTGAACTGAACTGCGAGGGCCATCTGTTATTGAGGTCTGTTGTTAGTAACATCTTCCTATCTGTTGTTGTTCAGTCTCTAAGTCATGTCTGACTCTTTGCAACCCCATGGACTGCAGCCTGCCAGGCTCCCCTGTCCTTCACTATCTCTCGGAGTATGCGCAAATGCATGTCCGTTGAGTCAGTGATGCTATCTAAACATCTCATCCTCTGCTGCCCCCTTCTTTTGCCTTCACTCTCTCCCAGCATCAGAGTCTTTTAACATCTTTATTTTAAAACTTCGTTTTGGTTAGATTCTAAGTTGAAGTTCTTATGGTGAAGTTCTTCCCGTTTATATTTACTTCCAAATGTGGATGCCATCCAATATGGATTTTGGTGTCCTTCTTATGCATAGGTGTCATCTCCAAATATATGTGGGAATATCAGGGTGACCAACTTGTTCTGGCTTGCCTGGGGCTGTCCCAGTTTAAATACCAAAACTCCTGTATCTGGGGAAACTGCTCACTGCTCCATCCTGGGTGAACTGGGACAGTGGGTACCCAATGAAGCACCCATCATGTTTTGAGCTTAGTTCTGAGTGCTGGGGATGCAGATGTTAATAAATTTCAATCCCTGTGACGAGTAGAACAGAGAAATATGTGTAATGACAGCTAGCACTTGCTAAGGGCATGCGTGTCTCTTGTTGCCCTGGGTCCTTGTCACAAGTGGATTCATTTAATCCTCCCAAGAGCCACATGAGGAAGAAACTGCGAGTGTGCCCATTTCACAGATGGGAATACTGAGGCACCAAAGTCATGCTCTGGGGAACTCAAAGGCGACCGACCACAGGCCATCTGGCTTCAGACCACGCACCACTGATTTCTGCACCATGTAGAGGGGTTTGGGAGGAATTAGTTCTCCCCTGGGAAGGCCAGAGATCACCTGTTGGAGGAGGTGACAGCCAAGCAAGGATATGGCAAGTGAGAGGAATTTGCAGACCCGTGGGGAAGGAAGGAAACTGGTGGCAGAGTGGGAGGGGGCAAAAAGGAAAGAGCATGCTTTGGGCTCATTTGGGGCCATCCAAGCAAGGCTGCAGACAAAGATTTGCATCTGTGGTGGGAGGTGAAATGAGAGGCAGGTTGTGGAGTCGTGGTTCAGCCTGTACTGAGAACGCCTCTGTCCTGGGCGACCCAGGACCTTTGGTCACCTTAACCGAGAGGCACATCGGCAGCTGTCCAGAAGACCCCAGTGGTCCCTTCTACATAAACGAGACACTGGATGGCTGAACTAAGGCCAGTGGATTGGGGCTTAAATTACAGGCCTTGGCTTGTAATATGAAGACTGTAGAGATTTCCAGCGCTGCCTTTTTTCTTTTTTTTAAGTTTTTGCTTCATGGCTTGTGGGATCTTAGTTCTCTGATCAAGGATGGAACCCATGCTCCCTGCATTGGAAGCATCAGATTCTAACCACCGGACTGCCAGGAAATTCTGCTAGCGCTGTTGTGTCTTCTTTTTTTTTTTTTTTTTAAGTTGTTATTGTTGTTCCTCACGTTCACCAAACATTAAAATTCACCATCTGAAAGTGTACAGTTCAGCGACATGCCGTCCATTCACAGCGTTGTGCAAAGCATCCCAGTTTCAGAACATTCTCATCACCCTGAAAGGAAACCCCGTACTGGTTTCCTCCCAGCACCCTCACCCCTAACCCCTGTGCCCCTAGTTGGTTTTCCCTCTGGATTTACCTATCCTGGACATTTTGTGTACATGGATGGAATCATACAATGATTTCGAGTCTGACTTCTCTCCAAGTCATGTTGTTGAGGTTCATCCCAGTGATGTTTTGGAATCGCCACATCAGTGACCGAGCTGGTTGGCCTACCATCTCTAGGCTTCCTAGAAGTCAAACCCCTGCTTCCGAGTTTAGGATTCCAGGCCAACACTGCCAGGCTGGGCCCCCGTGCCCTTCACTGAGCACCTGTACGGTCACAGATAGAGTAAGTTGACTCCCAGAGCTTGAGTGAGTTCTACTGGGGTGTTTCGGGGAATTCTAAGACTGTTTAGGCCAAGTATTTTTAGGAAAAAAAAAATCTGCTGCTGAAAGTGACTTGGAGTTTTTTCTTGCATCTTGAGGTTTCAGGATCAACTCATTAATCACAGCTCAAGGAGAGAAGATGGCTGTGCCGGTTGGCGGCCTTTCTCCAGGATTTTGAGGGCTTTTTCCTCCTGTCTTTCAACAGAGGGATATTAAAAAGCCCAATCTGAGACTCAGATGGCATGGCGTTTGCTTTTTCTTCTCCAGGAGCTGCAGCAGGTGGTAGAGGTATCCCAGCTCCACACGCTTTTTTTAAACAGACATGGAATCTCACAGGACTTCCCTGGCTGCCCAGTGGTTAATACTCCGTGCTTTCACGGCAGGTGGTGTGGGTTCTATCCCTGGCCGGGGAACTAAGATCCCACATGCTGCATGGCACGGCCCAAAAAATAAAGTAAAAATTAAGATTCTGAGAATGGCATCTTAGAATTCTGAGATCACCTCTTCATTGCGGCTGCTCTAAGTCTCTTCAGTCATGTCCCACTCTTTGCAACCCTATGGGTCATAGCCTGCCAGGCTCCTCGTTGATGGGATTCTCCAGGCAAAAATACTGGAGTGGGTTTCCGTTCCCTCCAGCATGGGATATTCCTGACCCAGGGATCGAACCTGGGTCTCCTGCATTGCAGGCGGATTCTTAACTGCTGAGCCACCAGGGAAGCCTGACAGTGAAAGTGAAAGTCGCTGAGTCACATCTGACTGCAACTCCATGGACTATACAATCCATGGAATTCTCCAGGCCAGATTACTGAATTGGGTAGCCGTTCCCTTCTCCAGGGGATCTTCCCAACCTGGGATCGAACCCAGGTCTCCTCATGGCGGGTGAATTCTTTACCGGCTGAGCTACCAGGGAATCCCCATTGCTTGCCTCCTCGCAAAAGAGCAGGAATTGCTCTGTGGATATCTACCGTAGGTTGATCAGTGACTCCTGGACCCCTGATGGTCATTAAAGAAGCAGATCACTTTGAATTGAAAATCCTCAGTGACAAAATTAGTTGGGAGTCCTTAATTTGTTGTTGCTGTCGTTCAGTCACTTAAGTCATGTCTGACTCTTTGAGACGTTATGGATTGTAGCCCACCAGGCTCTTCTGTCCAGGGGTTTTTCCAAGCAAGAATACTGGAGTGGGTTGCCATTTCCTCCTCCAGGAGATCTTTCCCACTCAGAGATCAAACCCATGTCTCCAGCGTCTCCTGCATTGACAGGTGGATTCTTTACCAACTGTGCCACTTGGGAAGCCCAGGAGTCCATAAATGGTCTGGTGCTTTTTAGAATCTTGTCTTGGGTATGTGATGTGAAAGTCTGTAAATTAATTTTCAGAAGTGTTAGGGAGGTAGAGAATAAAAGAGGTGACCTCTCACCTCGGGTTCAATTGATTTTCCTTTCGCGTTTCTTTGGGGTGTAAGTTGTGTGAAATGAGTTGCTGATTGTGTCTGGATCTCCCAGTCTGGGGGGTATTTTGGTGAGTTCTAAAGAGCTCCAGAGTCCGAGGGGCATGGGTTCTAACCCCAACCCTGCTGCTTCTTCTGGGTGACTTTGAACCAGGTGCTCAGCCTCTCTGGGCGCCCAGTGTTTTCATTTGTGTTAAAGTTTTGTCTGATGATGAGTATTGTTAGTCCAACTTTCTTTCGATTTCCATTTGCATGGAATACCTTCTCCCCGTCCTGTTACTTTCCACCTGTAAGTGTCCCTAAGTCTACGGTGGGTCTTTTGTAGACAGCATATATATGGGTCTTGTTTTTGTATCCATCCTGCCAGTCTGTGTCTTTTGGTTGGTGCATTTAACCCATTTACATTTAAGGTTATGGATCTGGGGTGGGGTTCAGGGTAGCGGCTGGGGTATGAGCAGTAGATTCTGCTCAGTTAGGTAGGACCTCTGGATTCAAAGATGCCAAAATAAGCCTGCTTATCTGCAACCCTGAGCACCCTTTGCCTTCTTCCTGGGCGTGAGGACCCAGCAGATTCAGGACCCAGAGGAGCGACCAGTGTAGGAGGAAGCAGACACCAGCTAGCCCAGCCCTGCTTGGCCCCAGTACAGCAGAGGGAGTGTCCCCCAGGCTGATCCCCCTCACCCCATCTATCTCCCTTCCTCGTGGCTCATGAGACTGAAGTTGCGAGAGGGCTGGGCCTGCCTGGAAGAGAACACGCAGATGTCAAGGATCCTAGGACTTGGTTTGGTAAAAGGAATGAGTTTGGACAATTGCATTTATGACACCAAGAGAAGAGGGGTCACATATCAAAAGGACTCTGAATAAATGTGGGTGATTGGGTAATCAAATATTAATGCCTCTTTCCAAATAGTGGGTTCTCAGTGAGGACCTGTGGGGAAAATTGGTTCTTAGGGGAGGGGCGGGGAGTAAAAAAATCTTAGACATCACAGTGGTGTGTGGCCCTCCAAAACTCAACCCTGACCAAATCTTTATTTTTTTTATTTATTTATTTTTTCTTTACATTATCATGATGGTTTTGCCATACTTTGACATGAATCCACCATGGGTATACATGTGTTCCCCTTCCAGAACCCCCTTCCCACCTCCCTGATTCCATCTCTCTGGGTCATCCCAGTGCACCAGCCCTGAGCACCCTGTATCTAGCATCAAACCTGGGCTGGCGATTCATTTCACATATGATAATTTACATGTTTCAATGCCGTTCTCCCATATCATCCCATCCTTGCCCTCTCCCATAGAGTCCAAAAGACTGTTCTATACATCTGTGTCTCTTTTGCTGTCTCGCAGACAGGGTTATCATTACCATCTTTCTAAATTCCATATATATATGCATTAGTATACTGTATTGTTGTTTTTCCTTCTGGCTTACTTCACTCAATATAATAGGCTCCAGTTTCGTCCACCTCAGTAGAACTGATTCAAATGTATTCTTTTTAATGCTGAGTAATATTCCATTGTGTATATGTCCCACAACTTTCTTATCCATTCGTCAGTTGATGGGCATCTAGGTTGCTTCCATGTCCTGGCTATTGTAAACAATGCGGCGATGAACATTGGGGTACACGTGTCTCTTTCAATTCTGGTTTCCTCGGTGTGTATGCCCAGCAGTGGGATTGCTGGGTTATATGGCAGTTCTATTTCCAGTTTTTTAAGGAATCTCCACACTGTTCTCCATAGTGGCTGTACTAGTTTGCATTCCCACCAACAGTGTAAGAGGGTTCCCTTTTCTCCACATCCTCTCTAGCATTTATTGCTTGTAGACTTTTGGATGGCAGCCATTCTGACTGGTGTAAAGTGGTACCTCATTGTGGTTTTGATTTGCATTTCTCTGATAATGAGTGATGTTGAGCATCTTTTCATGTGTTTGTTAGCCATTTTTATGTCTTCTTTGGAGAAATGTCTGTTAAGTTCTTTGGCCCACTATTTCTTAGTATTTAATTTTTCTTGTTAGGTAGAATTCAAATTCATGAATTTGAATATAATTTAATTTCTTTTCCTTGGGGACGGGGGAGAGGAAAAGAGGGGAGGCAGCTGTAATGAAAGCAAGATTGAGAAGCCCTGCTCTGAACTGGGTTCAATGAATGAGCTACTCCCATACTCATTTCTATAGGCCCAGGAATAAATAGCAGTATAACCCTCCCTGACCATTTAAGAGAGTAACTTTCACCCACCCAGCAAATCATTGAGACTTGGAACAAGGGGTGTTTTCAGTTAGGGACCCCAGACTTCCAATAGGCATATTTATGGATGAGAAGATGGGGGCCAGGTTGGTGCAGCTGGTCACGGCCAGTTTCCAAGGTCAAGCCTGGTTCTTCTTGCACCAGGAATGCATTTCTTCGTGCCTCAGAAATGCCTCCCTTTTATAACCAGTGGTCACATTCAGCTACATAACATTCGGCCCCAGTGCAACGTGGAAAGGCAGGGCCGCACTCGACTGAGCTTGGCAGGCCCTTGTGCCTGTAGGGTCCCGTGGGACTACATGGGTCGCGTGCCCGGGAGGCCAGACCCAGTCACATTTTCCATGTTTAAAAAATGAGTTTGAAATGCCTCTCTCTGGATTTGGAAGGAGCTAAATAAAAGAGTCATTCTGAGATGGCGCAAACAGAAATCTCCAGCCCTTAACATTTCCCTGATTGCTGTGGGGGCAGGTGGAAGGTGGGTGGAGAGAGTCCCCTTCAATGTGTCCTCTTAAATGGACGGTCAAGAAAAGCCACTCTCAGGGGCTTAATAACAAAGTTAAACAACTGGGGAGGGAGGAGGGAGACCCCCTTGTTTGTTCCTTTATTCCCCCCACAAAGCTCCCTGTAACTATGGCAACCTGAGTTCTGCAGAGGCCTTGTACCCTAGCCACCCGGGGGGCAACCAAAGGATTCTCAAGGCTGTGCTTTTCTTGTGGCAGAACTGTGGCTTTGCTGTTTTGTTAAACTCAAGAGATACTTTCCTGTGGTTTCCAGTTTGTCCCACATGTCTTCTATGGAATTATGCTCTGGAGCGATTAAGTGTTCTCTGGTGGCAGTGGAGGGTGTCTGCATGTCTCCCCGTGTGTATGTCTGTGTCCGTTTGTCCATCTGCCCTTAAGCGTTTCACATTGTGGGGGAGAGGAGGAGCGGATGGAGGCCAGTTGAACAGCTACCCACTGGAAGGGTGGTTAAGTGGGTGGCTTGGTGGGCCTCCAGATCTTGGGGGAAATCAAATTAAAAAGAAATGGGGGATGGAAAGAAGGGGGCAAAAAAACCCGGGGACTCACTGAAGTGGCATTTCCTGGCCTGGGGCCTTGGGGAAGAAAGTAGGCTGTGGAATTTATTTAGAAAGCTTTTGAAGCAGCTGGTTATGTTTTTTCTTAAAACACACACACACACACACACACACACATACCCCATTCTAGGCTGTTGGCTCTCGTTCTTTTCAGAATTATGAGTGTGTTTATGTGGCTGTTTGATCCAAAAGCCTTGTTCCCAAGAGACACTGTCGTAAAGTTCCAGAAAATAGGACTTGACTACAAGGAAGCTGACAACGTGTAATAAAACGGGGGCAAGGGTGGGTGGGTGTTCATTTCTAGGACAGAAAGCCAGGGCCTTCCTTCCTTGAGATGTCTTGGAAAGAACCTCACCTGCCTCCAGCTTCCTAACTCCTGCATGTTCTCCCTCAACAACACAGTTCACAATTCCTGGACGAGTTTCATCCCTTTCGAAGGAGAGAGTCGTGTCCGACTCTTTGTTACCCCATAGACGGTAACCCATCGGGCTTCGCTGTCCATGGAATTTTCCAGGCAAGAATACCGGAGTGGGTTGCCATTTCCTTCTCCAGGGGATCTTCCTGACCCAGGGATTGAACCCAGGTCTCCTGCATCGCAGACAGATTCTTTACTGTTTGAGCCATCAGGGAAGCCCCTTCCCCTTGCAAAGCACTCTGCTTGCAGCCATGGCCGACTGTGCTTTTAGGCTTTCTGGACCCTCTACCACCACCCCTGCAATGCTTTCTGCTCTTGTGGTGTTTTAAATATGACTCATTTTTCGTAATAAATGGTGCGGGCAGCTCGGGGCTGCCTTTCCTGAGACAGGAAGAGACAGTGAGTCCTTGACAGTCAGCACGGATGTAAATTACCTGGAAGCCCCAGGCGACTGTGTCCTCCCGGCTGGGTCTCCTCCAGCCCAGTCCACAGATGGGGGCTGTGGGGAATGGCTGGCGGGGGACAGCCTGCAGGGGACAGCAGCCTACTTTGGAGGTGAGCCTGATAGAGAAGTGTCCTGGGGCTGAGGTCTGTGGCCATCTTCCCCTCCCACTTCTTCTGTTTCTGGGTAGCAGAGGAAATTGACAGAGTTACGAGCTTGAACCGCTTTTCATAGTCTTATCTCAGTCTTAAACCCTAAACCTGTTTTCGCAGAGATGTCCTGTGATCCTTCTGGTTAACTACTCCTGTACTGTAGAACCCCCCAGCCCCACCCACACACAGAGGCCTTCTGAACTGTGCTTCTTATTTCCCTTACAGACCTTCTGCTTCCTCTGTCCTGTCTAAGATGAGCCTTTCTTCTAGAACTTTCCGTGGCTCCCATTGCTCTGTAGCATCGCTGTCCCATAGGACCAGAAAGTTGGCCATGTAGGCAATTCAAAATTGTTCAGTAGCCACATTTAAGAATCTGCCTGCAATGTGGGAGATCTGGGTTCAGTCCCTGGGTTGGGAAGGTCCCCTGGAGAAGGAAATGGCAACCCACTCCAGTATTCTTGCCTGGAGAATTCCATGGACAGAGGAGCCTGGTGGGCTATAGTCTATTGGGGTCGGACACAACCACACTTTGAAAAGTAAACAGAAACAGGTGAAATGAACTTTAAAAAGCACGCATGCTAAGTCGTGTATAACTCTTGGTGACCCCATGGACTGTCACCCACCAGGGTCCTCTGTCCATGGGATTTTCCAGGCAAGAATACTGGAGTGGGTTGCCATTTCCTCCTCCAAGGGATCTTCCAGATCAGTGATTGAACCCGTCTCTTGTGTGTCCTGCGTTGGCAGGCTGATTCTTTACCAACTGAGCCACCAGGGAACGCCCCACCCCCCACATTGTATTTTAAATTTAAGTCACTTAAATATAATTTAGCCATTATGTTCCTCGGTCACATTTCAAGTGTTCAGCCAGCCTTGTGTGGTTGCTGGCGACCGTAATGGGTAGCCCAGATAGAGACCATTTCCCCCATTCCAAAAAGTTCCCTTAGACAGTCCAGGCTTATAGAATAAGTTCCAAACATCTCCATAGGACTTTCACAATTTTCTGGAACCCAGCCCCGACCTGTCTGGCTTTATTGATCGATTTTTCTGCATGTTCATTTTCCCGTGCCTCTCTTTCCACTTTGAAAGCCCTTTCATCTCTTCCCCCAGAGAAATCTCCTCTTTCTGGCTTGGCTGAAAAGCAGAGTGTCCTTGAAGGGGTCTCCCCCTTTCCCCGCGGCAGAATGAATGGTTACCTCTGCTTCCCACGGGTTCTAGAAGATGAGGCAGGGTGCGTGGGAAGTAGCACCAGGCCGGCCAAGCCCCTGGCTGTGGCTCACTGCCCTCAGCGCTCGGGGCCCGGTTTCTCCTGAGACAGGTTTGAATGGATCTTCTAACTCAGCCTTAGCCCTGCCCCGCTGGAAAGCAGAACCAGACAAAGGACGGCACTGTGTCCTTCTCCAGCGGCCCTGGGGGCGGCCGAGCATGGGACCGCAGACAGGAACACGCCCCGGGTCCCGGCCATGTAATTCTAGGCAGGCATCAGCTCTGCGGGGAAAAAAAAACCTTTTCTTTGCCCTCACAAAAGGAAATATGTGCTCTGATTCTCATTTGTCAAAATGTGAACTGCTTGGTGTGTGTGTGCCTGCGTGTTTACTCTTTAAAAAAACTATAACATATTGGAGAAGGAAATGGCAACCCACTCCAGTATTCTTGCTTGGGGGATCCTGTAGACTGAGGAGCCTGGCAGGCTACAGTCCATGGGGTCGCAAAAGAGTCGGACATGACTGAGTGACTAAAGCAACAGCAACAACATACCATATTAAAGAATATTTTTCCTATTACATAGGTTACCAACTGTAATCAGATATATTAAAAGCTACAAATACTCCCCAGAATAAATTAATGAATGCATGATAAGAAGTAAAATAAAAAACTCTAACATATATACAAAAAAGGGCACATAATTGTACAACTCTAGTTTTCACAAAGTGGACATTGTAATGACCCCAGATGAAGAAAGAGAACATGACTAACCCCCTCGCCCTGCTTCTAGACTCCGCTTCCCCTTCCCAAATTAATCACTTTCTTGACTTCTAGCCCCAAGGTTCCTTTTATCTGTTTCTGGACTTCAGGTATCTAGCTTTACATGATATGCATTTCTTGGCATCTGGCTTGTTTTGCTCAGTATTCCTTTTGCCATAGTTTGTAGTTGGGTTTTGAAGGCTTTTGTTCTTTCCATCCCCTGAAACACAGAGTAAAAGTTGCAGCAGTTAATTTGAAAGAAAGAAACAAAAGAAAAAACATGAGGTGTGAAAGATAGGCTGTGGTTAGGTGATGGTTTCAAGTGTGAAAAAGCTTCTGCTCACATTTGGCTGGTGTTTGCCTTGGGGATTTCTCTCCCTCTTTTTTATTTTCATAATTTTATTTATTTAATTTTGTCTGTGTTGCTGCTCAGGATCTTCTCTAGTTGTGGCGATGGGGAGGGGGCGGTGGGCTGCTCTCTAGCCGAGGTACCCAGGCTTCTCATTGCAGTGGCTTCTCTCTTTGCAGAGCCCGGGCTCGCTCCGGGGCCTGCGGGCTCCAGGAGTTGCAGCGTGGGCTCAGGAGTTGCAGCCCGCACAGTCTAGAGCACGGGCTCAATAGTTGTGGTGCATGGGCTTCGTTGCTCCGAGGCACTGGGATCTTCCGGTTTTAGGCGGAGTCTTTACTACTGAGCCACCAGGAAAGCCCTGGGAAATTTCTAGGTTTGGGTGATCTTTCTCTTGTCATCATCTACCTTTTATTTATTCATTTAAATGAAAATGCAAAGGATGTGTTAGACCCAAGGCAATCTTTTTTTTTTTTTTTTTGGTCAGTATGTGGGATCTTAGTTCCCTGACCAGGGATCGAACCCATGCCCCCTGCAGGAAAAGCACAGAGTCTTAACCCCTGGACCATCAGGGAAATGGTCTATCTTTTAGCTTTACCTAGGGAATCTCTTGTTAAGGTGGTCCTTCCTGGGCCTGGAAGGGCTGATGGTCATTCCCTTTGTGGCTTTTGAACAAGGCTGGATGCTGGTCATTTCCTGATCATCTGTTTACTGGGCAGAAAATGAAAGACCGAGGGTGGAAACGAAGAGACTGAACGGTGGGGGGGGGGTGTCTATGGAGTTGCTGATCTGGTGTCTTCTGGTTTTGCTTTAGGTAAAATGTCTGTTCCAGGATCCTACCAGGCAGCCGCTGGGCCCTCTGCGGTGCCAACCGCACCCCCATCCTATGAAGAAACAGTGGCCGTCAACAGTTACTATCCCACACCTCCAGCACCCACGCCTGGGCCGAACACGGGGCTCATGACGGGCCCAGATGGGAAGGGGATGAACCCACCTGCCTACTATACCCAGCCAGTGCCTGTCCCCAATGCCAATGCAAGTACGTACGTATAACTTCCAGGCCCCCTTCCCTTCCTTGGCCCCCGACCTTGGGTGGGACTTCTTGAGGATTAGGACAGTGGTGGTTCAGTTTTAGGACTCCTCGCTCCCACTGCAGAGGGCACAGGTTCAATACCTGGGTCAGGAAGATTCCCCTGGAGAAGGGAATGGCAACTCACTCCAGTATTCTTGTCTGGAGAATTCCATGGACAGAGGAGCCTAGTGGGCTATAGTCCATGGGGTCTAGACATGAGCAACTACCACTTTCACTTTCAAATTAATAAAAATAAATTTTTTTTTCTTTAAAGGAGAGCCACCAAAGCGACTCTGCCCCAGAGTCTAGGCAGTCAGTCCAGCTCTCCCTGTTGTCCTGAAATTTCACATCTAGTCTTGGGTTCCATGTCAGGGAGGCTCTTGGCTTTTCCATGATATAAGGCATGATTCACAAGCTTTCCCAAGTCGGACATCAGCCACTTCTCTGGTGTTCATCACAGGGGGATGACCGACTATCCCAGAAAAATGTGGGAATGGGAGCTTGATTTGGGAGGCTCCCGCCCTTGCTGCTGAGGTTTGTCTGGAGAACCCCTGCCCCAAGGCTAGGGCTGGAGTAGGAGAGGGAGAGAATGCAGCCCTGATCGAGGAATGGGTAGGCTGCACCCACCTCCCAGCTCATCATGAGTGCAGGCCACTTCCTTGCCTTTCAGCACTTTCTTCACCTTTCCCTTTGGTACTTCCTGCTGCCCAGATGCCCTCAGATATGTTGCTGATTTAGTGTCGTAAGCAGCTCAGAGAGTGGGCCCAGGGGTCAGGCTGCCTGGGTTTCAGCCTCCTTGTGCCTCAGTTTTCCCCATATGTAAAATGGGGCTCATCAAGTACCTACAACCGGGGACTGTTAAGGCTAAATAAATCTCTGTGAGTAATCCTGGGATAAACATGAACTGTCATTGGGGGCCTTCCCTGGTGATCCAGTGGTTAAGACTCTGTGCTCCCAGTACAGGGGATTCAGGTTTGATTCCTGGTCAGGGAACTAGATCCCACATGTTGCATGGCCAAAAGATAAAAACATTTGTGCTGAAGTGACTTTGACTCCTCCAAGTGGAAGATGACAAGGCGTTAGGCTATTTTATAGATCCCACTCTGATCAATAAGTAACTCATTCTTGTAGCCCCCCCAAAATTATTAAAATTTACATCTAAGTGCTAAATTGTGCTTTAATACTGACCTTCTGCAGGGGATGGTGTGTGTGCAGGAGCTTACTATTAATAGATCTGTCTAGGAATAGTAAGTCTTGTTAGCTCTGGGTGGTGATGTCCTTTAATACATAGATCACAGAAATGTCATTTCAACAACATGTAAAAGAACAGAAGGAAGTTACTTTGACAGAACTACAAGCTTCAACAACTTGGCCAAAAATCAAAAAGAACATACTAAGCCCTGAGGGCTTCATGATTTCCATCACCCTCCGTGCTCTTCTGATGCTTGTGGATATTGTCCACATAGTTTTCTCTTTTTAGCATGACGTTACATACGCACTGCACGTATCAACATGGTACTCCGACTTTAAAGAACTAGGTCCATATTCCCTGGCTTGGTAAATGCCAGCCTTACCTCTGGACCTTGGAGCTAGTTAAGGAGCCTGTGCGGAATGAAGGCTTTTGTATGGAGGATTCACTCTGTACCAGCACTGGGTGGGGTTCTTTACCATCTTTGTCCCGTTTAATCCTAGTGATGGCTCTTATTGCATTTTTTCAATAACAGCTTTATTGAGATAGAATTCCCATATCATAAAGTTCACTCTTTTAAAGTATACAGTTCAGTGGTTTTAGCATATTCACAGTGCTGTGCAACCGTCAGCACTCATTCCAGAACATTTCCATCACCCCAGAAAGAAACCCCATTCCTGTTAGCAGTCACTCCCTCAGCCCCCCTCTTCCTAACCCCTGGCAACCACTAATCTATGGATGAAGAAAATTGAGGCCAAAACCCATCACATCACTGTTTCTGAAATTACCATGTGCAGACCACCTTCATAGAACCACTCAAAAGCTTAAAAACTGGTTTGGGGACCCTGCCCCAGACCTGCTGAATCAGACTGTCTTGAGGGCTGGGCCCAGGAATCTGCATTCTCAGTTAGCTCCCCAGTTGAGTCCAGAGATGGTCGAGTTTGAAAGCCTGGTGGAGCTGGGCCAAAATCTTCCCAGAAACAAAGATTCCTCCCCTGCATCTTGTGTGTGGAGGTTCAAGAGCCCCTCAGATGAAAATTCTGGAAATCTGCCACTGTTTTCTTTTTTTCCCTTTTTGTCATCTTTCTCCTTCTAACCTGGTCCCCAATTTATTACGGTAAAATACACATAAAATTGATTGCCTGAAGCATTTCAGTGCATGGTTCAGTGGCATTAAATATGTTCATATTTTTGTGCAATCCCTACCACCTCAAATCTCTGGAACTCTTTACATTTTACAAAACAAACTCTATACCCATTAAATGGTTGCTCTAATCCTTCTTAGCCCCCAGCCCTGGCACCCACCATTATGCTTTTTTTTTTTTTTTTAAATGTGGACCATTTAAAAAAACCTTTGTTGAATTCGTTACAATATTGCTTCTGTTTTATGTTTTGATTGTTTGGCCTCAAGGCATATGAGATCTTAGCTCCCCAACCAGGAATCGAACCTGCATCAGAAAGCGAAGTCTTAACCACTGGACTGCCAGAGAAGTCCCTATTCTTTTTATCTCTGAATTCGGCTACCCTAGTTGGCTCCTATATGTGGACTCATACGGTATTGGTCTTTTTGTGACTGGCTTATTTCACTTAGCCTGATGCCCTCAAGGTCCATCCATGCTGTAAAATGTGTCAGAGTATCCTTCCTTTTTAAGGCTGAGTAATATTCCATTGAATGAATGGACCGCATTTTGTTCATGTAGTCATTCACAGATGGACATTTAGGTCACTTCTACCTCTTGACTCTTGTGACCAGTGCTGCCCTGAACACGGACGTGCAGATACCTGTCAGGACCCTGCCCCTCTTGGTCTGCACTTTAAGGAATGTTGCCCTTATTTTCCGATTGGCTGGTTTGCACTTAACAAATGTCTCCCTTGTTTCCTGATTGGCCAGTTTGTTCTCTTCCTCCCATCAGTTGCCGTGCAGACAGTCTATGTGCAGCAGCCCATCTCCTTTTACGACCGCCCGGTCCAGATGTGTTGTCCTTCCTGCAACAAGGTGATTGTGACGCAGCTGTCGTACAATGCGGGCGCCCTCACCTGGCTCTCCTGCGGGAGTCTGTGCCTGCTGGGGTAAGTCTGGGGTCCACTCAGACCCCGAGCTCTCTCGAATTCCTCTCCTCTAGGATTTCTCAGCCACAGAACATACTTCTCTGTTGTGGGGTCTGCCTGTAGAATGTTGAGCTCGCATCTCTGGTCTCTCTCCACTGGATGCCAGGAGCTTCCCTGTCCCCGTTGTTACAATCCAGAAATTGTGCCCAGTTGAGGAGCCCTGCCCTCGATCATATCAGCATCTGGAGGCTGCTCACCCATCATTTGTTCTCAGACCACTCCCTGCATGTTGGGGCAGGCAAGGCAGCTGGGTGCATCTGTGTAGGACGATACCCTTGGGGATTTCTTTTTCTTCTAGAATTTCATGACGTAAGTAATAATGTTTGTTTGATTCGGAGAGAAGCTTTAAACAATCTGTACATTAAAATACTTTATAGTCGTCTCTTCAAAACTTCTTATCCTTTTATGACCCCCAGTAGTTTTCTGTTCTCTCCACAAGGGGAGTGTATAAATATTTATGTCTGAACTGGGGGTATTATGTTGAGAGAGATAATACTTTCTGTCCTGGAAGAAATTTGAGGAAGCACCACTTAATTTTTTTTTTTCCTCCCCAAACAAAGGCAGGCAGCCTCTGTATTCCTGGTTTTGTGAGTCACTCGGGAAGCCTCAGGCGCTCTGTTTTCTTCCTTGAAGGAAGTGGGGTTTGCGTGTTTCTTTTCAGAAGCCTTTCTTGGCTATTTCCTCATTTTCTGCTTGTGACCTAAAAAGAGAAGCAGTGATAGTTCTCTTCCTAATTTCAAAGAGAGGCTCAAAGTCCCTAAGAGCTTAATTGACTTCCTTGTGGACTTGCATACGGTGGGGAAGAAAGGATACTGAAAATGTGAAATAGAAGGTCATCCATCATCTTTTGGACATTCCTGTTAAAACTAACTTTATCTTTGAAATCAGGGAAGGACAAAATGGAAAAGTTTATCAAATATTGGGCCCTGGCTTTCAAATGGAGGCAGCTTTTTCTGTCCCTTCCTCCTTTTCTTCCTTACATACAGTAGCGTGTTCTCAGATCCTGTGTGGCTGTGGCAGGTGACTTCACGGGCTCCAGTTTGCTCATCTGTAAACTGGGTGGTAATGCCTCCCTTGGGGGTTGGGAGGGGTTGCTGAGGATAAAGTCAGTAAATGTGTGTGCCTTGCCCCCTGGAGCCAGAGGCTAGGCTCATCTCTAGACGCTGCCCTGATGTGAACCCAGGTAAGCGTAGGCAATAGGAAATTCCATTCATGAGATTGTTTCCTCATCGGATTACTTCCGGATCCTGCTTTATAGAAATCAGTGCCTTCCTGTAAAATGCTGATTTTTTTTTTTTTTAAACTGTGTTTTTGGCCAACTTTGGTTATAAGGCTGTGGGGTGTCTTCTGACACTAGCCAATGCTCCAGCACCAGGTGGGTGTCCAGTGAGTCCATTCAGTTCAGACACTAATGACCCGGAGTCAGTACAGACCCCCACAGCTTAAAGACTCAGTCCCATAGCTGGCCCCCCACTTCAGATGCCAGTCAAAAGTCCTGGATCCCCGGTCCTTTGGACCAATCAGGGGTCCTGCTAGTTGCTCTTGAGGTTTGATAATATGCTAGAATGGCTCACAGAACTCAGAATGGCACTTGACTTGTATTTACCAGTTTATTATACAGGAGACAAACAGACAGCCAGATGAGGGGGTAACAGGGCGAGGTCCAGATGGGTCCTGAGGTCTTCTGTCCCTGTGGAGCTGGGATGCAGCCACCCTCCGGGGACATAAATGCATCCACCAACCCAGAAGTTCTCCAAACACAGTTGTTCAAGAGCTTTTATAATCTAGGCCTAGCCCCTCACCCCTCACCCCCCATTCCACCCCAGAGGTCTGCAGTTGGGGCTGAGAGTTCTAAGCCTCTAGTGACTTGGTCTTTCGGGTGACCAGCCCATCCCAAGCCTGTCTAGGGACCCACCCCAGATGCCCTCCTTAGCATACAGTCAGGTGTGATGGAAAACGATTCCCTGTTAATAACAGAAGATGCAACTCCGTCACTCAGGAAATTCCAAGAGTCTTGGAGCTCTGTGCCAGGAACCAGAGACAAAGGCCAAATATCTTTCCTCTTATACCTCAGGTTGTAGGGAGGTCCTTCCTGCCGAGAGGTCCTTCCTGTGTGTGCCGATGATGGCTTATGTAGGTTAAAGGACATAATTTGCGGGACTTTACTTGGTTGCTGCTGTGAGAAGCAGCAGCTTCTCCGTATGGAAAAGCGATCTGTCCAAGACAGGAGTCGGCAAACTACAGCCCAGGGGCCAAATGCAGCCCCTTGTAAGTTTTATTGGAACACGTCACGCCCTTCATGAACAGATTATCTGTGGCCGCTTTCAGGCTCCAGTGACAGAATAAGACCCTGTGTAGCCTGAAACACGTACTCCCTGGCCCTTTGTAAGCGAAGTTCGCCGGTTGCAATCTAAGGCTTTGAAAGATGCCTCAGTAACCGAAGAGTTGATAATACGCCAGGACAGTCTGTCTGTGGTGAGAGCCTTGGCGAGAGTTGGAGCTGCCATAACAAATTGCCATAAACCTGATGGCTTCAAACGAAAGGAATTGTTTTCTCTCACCATTCTGGAAGGTTCCCAGGTGGCACTAGTGGTAAAGAACCCACCTGCCAATGCTGGAGATGTAAGAGACATGGGTTCGATCCCTGGATTGGGAAGATCCCCTCCGGGAGGGCATGGCAACTTGCTCCAGTATTCATGCGTGGAGAATCCTATGGACAGAGGAGCCTGGTGGGCTACAGTCCGTGGGGTCACAGAGTCGGACACAGCTTGAGCATGCATGCATGTATCTTTTTGGCTGCCATCCAGATGATCACAGTAACACGCCGCGTGTGTGGCCTTTTTTGTTCCAGGTGCATCGCGGGCTGCTGCTTCATCCCTTTCTGCGTGGACGCCCTGCAGGATGTGGACCACCATTGTCCCAACTGCAAAGCTCTCCTGGGCACCTACAAGCGTTTGTAGGACTCGGCCGGACCTGAAGGGAGCCGTGTGCTGCAGGAAGGCCTCTCCGACTCTTCACCCAGCCCCTGCTCCTGGTGAAGGCTCTACCTTGGTGGTCTCGTGTCTCCAGGGGTTCCACCTTCATGTCTTCTTTTGGGGGGAAAATATCGCAAAAACCACACACCTCCAAATCCCAGAAATGACTGCTCGGAGTCGTGCATAGACATGCAAAGACATTCTCCTTGAGTGCTGGGCCCAAGGCTTTCTGTCTCCCTCCTCCCCCTGACTGTGACCCCAAGTCATTCCCTCTTACTGTGATCATTGTCCCGTCTGAGTATCTTCTGGTGATTTGCCACTGGCTGGCTTCTTTTCTTGCCTCAGTGGGTCTTTCTCTCAGTGGTCTCCAAATCAGAAGCCCCAGACTGCCTTATTTTTGAAACTGTTCTGGCCCCAGTACTGCTGAACCAACCTTTAGTGCCTACCACCGTAGCCATCTATTCCTACTTCTGATGACAAAAACCTTATAGACTAAGGGCTTGGCTCTCAGATTCTATAGCTGCAGGCTTTTAAATAGCACACGAATTCACTTTAATTTCTTAATTTGTCTCTAAGTACAAGCAGGGGTTATTCACACCCACATAGCCATGAGGTCATAAATGCACACTAGAAATAGGAGGCTGGATCTTATCACTGATCTGCCTCCTTGGGACCAAATCCTCAGCCACTTTCCATGAAGGGCTTTTTTCTGATAGAGTGATTGTTTTTTATATTAACACGTTTTGTGGCCTCCTTTTGGTCTTAAACACCTTTGAGCATAATTTTGAAAGAAGGGACTTACAGAACCATTTTCCATAACCATATGACTGGTATCATTTTCCTATTTGCCCGTGCACACTCACTTTTTTTTGCCTTAACAGGAAAAGTAATGGGTAATTTCATCCACTGCCTTTTCTTGGGTTTAGTGTTGTTCCTAGAAACCTCTATAATGGAACTCATTAAAGTGGGGCCCTTTTGGGGTTCCTAGTGGATGTTTGGAAAGACAAAGCATGTTTGAGCACATCTGGGTACCATGGTGCTGAAAAGCGTGGGTACCCAACTGTTTCAAAGGCGTCTGAAGTCTGGATTTTATTTTTCAGAAATACAGTTGTTTTGTATAACATCGGAAGACATGATTCCTAGGACTGAAGCAGCAAGCTAGAGTTCTCAGTTCGCTGCTGTGTCATCTTTGAAATCAAGACAAAGCCGGGCTCGACTTTCAAGAGTCCCCGTTTTGATAATAAACAGGCACAAGGAATGCATGTGAATAATACTGTGTAGAAATCAATGCCTAGACATTGATCAAAAATCTGTATATTGAGTGAAAATTATAGTCATAACCCATTGATCAGCTTATTCATTTAATGTTTTGAAACTTCCAGTAATTATTTTTGCAGTGACTCTAGATATACTTCATAGTACTTTGTTCTCTGCTTTTCAAAAATAAAGTCTTTGGTTCACTTCGTGAACTATTTATCAATTCTTGCCATGTGAAGAAAGGTCTTATGTTGTGTTTCCAGCTGTTGTTACAAAGAGCCTTTATTTGTTCCATAACAGTAGAAGGTCCTTCATGATAGAAATCTTCAGACTGGCTGAATATCCTGCGATGTCAACATGACCGATGGTGAGTTGGGTGGGTGGCTAGTGAGTCAGATTTGAACATGAAGCTGTTGGAACCCAGTAAACGTCATCAGGGGCAGCAAGCCTTAGCTTTCAAGTTTTAATAAGATGCACAGAAGGAAGCTGTTCTCATTCATGCTCTGAACAAAACATGCTTTGTTAATTGATCGGGGTAGATGTGAGATGCTAGAAGGAGGGCATTGTAACTTGCCAGGACTATGAATGTCATTCCCTCTTTTCCTACCTGGTGATAAAACTTCATTTTGGAAAGTGATGGTAAATTGTGTCATCGATGTGCGACTTTGTCAACTTAAACCCTAACTTCTAGTTTTGAAAAATTGCCACTCACCCCAATTGCAAGTGTATATTTTTCTTTCTCTTGACAAAATTGAAGGCCATGCATATTTAGCAGTTTTGCTCAGATGGTGGCATGTAAATTGTCTCAAACTGTTATCCATTACATATGCAGAGTCTTCAAAAATCTTCAAAACCAAGAGCCCTCTTTCAAGGACCGTAACATATATAGTCTGCAGAACTTGAAAAATAACCTCGGATGCCTGGCGCTTGGAGTGTTCAGTAGACATTCCATTTTATTGTTCCAAGTACAGGCTTATCTGTATACTTTTTACGAATTAAAAGACTGTTTTGTTCTGCCCTGTTTGTTGGGCGCTTGGGAGTATGTTGGAAGCACTGAATCACGTTCAGTTATCGAAAGAGCTTAATTTTATATCTCCTTGGACCTCAAAGAAGAATTTGTATGAATTTCAAACCCTGAATGGCTGTATATCTTGTTTGTATACTGTGAGTCCATCTAGGCCTTGTACATGCAAGTTTGGGTTTGTGTCCTGTTAACAAAAAGAAATCAGTTATTGCATCTGTTTTAGCCAGCCTAGAGCACGTGACTCATTCCTGGCTGACCACAGCATTACCCATGAAAATGTTTTCTCTGGGACAACTGGCTCCACAGTTGCTACCGAGAACACTTCTATGGGGCCCTGAACTATTTATAAAGTGTGGCTTCATACACTCACACACAGCCTTGGCTTCGGTTTTCTCCCCAGCGACAGCCTCTCGTGTTTGGGATATTAAAAGCCTGCTTTGACTTTCTGGGCTCCAAGATCTCTGTGTAGGAGTAAGTGTAGACGTTGGAATTTTACTTACAAAATTCTGATTTGCATTTTGGATCCTATTAAAGTTATCTCCTGTATTTATGACTCAGATGTTTACAATGAGTCGTCTGTTTTTCATGGGCGCACGAGTGAATTGAAAGTAGATCCAGCAAGGGCGATGAAAGAGAGAAACCCGGAGGTTTTTTTTTTTTTTTGTAAGTCTTAAGAATGTTAAAGAAACAAGAATCCGAGGCTTGGAAAGACTGGGGGGAAAAAAAAGAGAAGAAAGAAAAAAGTTCATGGCTAAGTGTACAGTCGAGTGCATTTAACTGTTTTGTGACTGTTCTCTGCAGTTTGAGGAAAAGTGTTCACACATTTAAGTACCTTTTTAAATTTTTTTACCCTTTCAGCTTATTTTTTAGAGCAGTTTTAGGTTCGTAGCAAAATTGAGCTGAAGATAGAGATTTCTCACGTATTCCCTGCCCCATGCATAGCCTCCCCCATTCTCAACATCCCCTGCATTTATTACAATTGATGAACCTACACGGACATGTGATCGTCAATCCAGCATCCAGAGTGGGCATCAGGGTTCATGCTTGCTGTTGTACATTCTGTGTGTTTGGACAAATGTAGGATGACATGTATCCACCATCTCAGTATCATACAGAGTGATTTTACCCCCTAAAAACTGTTTCCTGTTCATGCCAGCCTCCTCTAGCCTCTAGCCACTGCTCTTACTGGCTCTATAACTTTGCCTCTCCCAGATTGTTGTAGAGTTGGAAACATACACATGGGAATCAGCCTTCTCAGAGTGGCTTTTTTCACTTAAGAATATGCATTTCAGGTTCTCTACGTCTTTCCATAGCTTGGCAGCTCATTTCTTTATTATTCAGATAACATCCCTTCATTTTTTGTTGTAGTTGTTGTTCATTTGGTTGGATTTTGGGGCTGTGCCTCACAGCCTGCAGGGTCCTAGTTCCCCAATCAGGGAGGGAACCCTTGCTCCTCGCAGTGGAAGCATGGCATCTTAACCACTGGACCAGGGAAGTCCCAGCACTGACGCTCTTCTGAGTACTGCCCTGTCCCAGTGACCTTGTCATACCTGGTCTCTCAAGTGGGCAAACTCAGTGTAGCTTGTGTGCACCGTATCGGTGTCTTCAGAGAACACAGGATTGTAAAACCTGTGTTTATATAGCTGTGTACGTGTGAGAGCGTTACTGGGGTTAGGTGTAGCTCAAGAAGAACCCATCTCCCCACAGTTGATTGGGCAAGAACTTTGAAAGGGGAGTTTCAGGGACGTACAGGTAGGGGGAGGAGCTCTATGCAGAACAGTAGTCCACTCCCACAATCACCTTGAAACTGGTGGTCATGGGCTCTGATGAACATCATCTTGATTGCTTTAGGCACAAAATTCCAGGGTCGGTTTGCTAGCGTTTGCTTGAGGCCAGCTCTCAGAGTTTGTAATTTGGAGCCGCTTATGTAGTCGCTGCTCTCTAGTTATCGCTGCTGTCTAGTTATCGTTGCTGTCTAGTCATCATGCAGTTAACTTCTTTCACCTGGTGGGGGTCTTAGGGTCTGTAAAACAGCTCGAAGGATATGGCTCAGAATATTACCAATAGCCCTGGAGAAACTAAAGGCCCTTGACTTTGTTTAATGGCTTCACTCTTGCTATTTTGTCTTGCTTGACCCTTCCTTTGCATCTGCATTTTCTCACGTCTCTGATCAGATTTATTCCTTGGCTAAAGTTTTTCTACAGACAAGAGGCAGGCGGAGGACATGGAGCGGTCTCTCCTGGGAAGATGCTCTGTTACAGGGCGGGGGGAGTCACAGTGCCAAGGGCAACATCTGGGAACCTCTAGTCTAGCACATCTGTGGTTTTCAGTATCATTTTTTAAAAAACTGTTTTGAATTGGCGGTAGAGCCAGTTAACAACGTTGTGATAGTTTCAGGTGAACAGCAAAGGGACGCAGCCATACATATACATATATCATCGTTTGACTTCTGCTGTATCCGAGGGATTGTACAGCTTGGATGCCAGATACCCCTGCCTGGAAAGCGTGAGCATCGACCCAGCACTGCCCTGCCTGCCAACACTTCCGTGGATTTTTGTTGTTGTTTTAAATTTATGTTTAATGAGAGGATAATTGTTTTACAATGCTGTGTTGGTTGCTGTGGGCAGTAACTTGAATCAGCTGTAAGTATAAGTGTGTCCCCTCCCTCTTGAACCTCTCTCCCACCCCCATGTCCCACCCTCTAGGACATCACGGAGCACCGAGCTGAGATCCCTGAGCTATACAGCTGCTTCCTGATAGCTGTCTGTTTTACACGTGGTGGTGTACATAGGTCAGTGTTACTCTCTCAGCTCGTCTCACCTGCTCCTTCCCCCGCTGTGTCCACAAGTCTCTTCTCTATGTCGTGTCTCTGTCCCTGCCCTGCAAATAGGTTCTTCAGTACCATTTTCCAGTGGCTTCTTTATTGTTTCCTTTAAGCTAAAATTCATGTAACATTTTTAAAAAAGTTTACATTGGAGAATAGTGGTTTTACAGTTAGTTGTGTTACAATAGTTGTGTTACAAGTATACTTGTGTACAACACAATATAGTTGTGTATATTGTTGTGTAAAACAATAGTTATGTTAGCTTTCCAGCATACAGCAAGGTGATTCAGTTATGCATATATCTGATCTGAAAAAAAAATTAGAGCCTTTTCCCATATAGGCTCTTACAGAGTATTGAGCAGAGCTCCCTATACTATAGGACTTCCCTGGTGGCTCAGATGCTAAAGCATCTGCCTACAACGTGGGAGACCTGGGTTCGATCCCTGGGTTTGGAAGATACCCTGGAGAAGGAAATGGCAACCCACTCTAGGACTCTTGCCTGGAAAATCCCATGGATGGATGAGCCTGGTAGGCTATACCATGGGGTCACAAAGAGTCGGACACAACTGAGCGACTTCACTTTTGCCTATACTATACAGTGGGTTTGTTGATTATCTTCTATATGTATAGTAGTGTGTATATGTTAATTGAAACCTCAGTCACATAACATTAAAGTGTCTAATTCAGTGACACCTGCTGCATGACAGTGTTGGGCAACCCACCACCTTTGTATAGAGTTCCAAAGCATTTCCATCAGCCCAACATAAAACTCCGTACCCATTAAGCAGTGTCTTGTCATCCCTCCTGCCCCAGCACTTGGCAGCCCCCCATTTGCTTCTGTTGCTCTGGAATTATCTGTCCTGGATACTTCATATAGACACAATCAGACTACATGACCGTTCGCATCTGGTTTCTGTAACTGAGCATCATGTTTTCAAAGTTCATCCACATTGTAGCATGTACTCAGGGCTTCATTCCTTTCAGTGGCTGAATAATACTCCACTATAGGGGTATGCTGCGTTTTGTTTGTCTCTTTATCTCTAGGTGGCCCATGTGAGTCATTTCCACATTTTGGTGATTGTGAATAAGCCTGCTGTGAACATTTATTGACAGTTTTCTCTGTGGGTGTGTGTTTTCAGTTCTCTTTGGGTTGGAATTCCTGGGTCACATGGTAGTTCAGTTTAACTTCTTGAGCAACTGCCTGATAGCTTCTTTTTTAAGTTTTGGGTTTTTTAAAATATTTATTTATTTTGGCTGCATCAGAGTCTTAATTGCAGCACTCAGGATCTGTGGTTGTGGCATGTGAACTGTTAGTTGCAGCATATGGGATCTAGTTCCCTGACCAGGGATTGAACCCAGGTCTCCTGCATTGGGAGCACAAAGTCTTAGCCATTGGTCCACTAGGGAATTCCCCCAGTGGCTTCATAAAGCCGCTTCTGGCCTAAACTACCATTTGGAACTGCTCTGGCCTGGAGAACTCTGCTCTGTTCTGCAGCATGAGCTGTTTGGAGCAGCCTGGTGGCGACAGAGCCGGAGTTGGAACAAGAAGACTTGCACCTGGGCTGGCCTGCCTGGGATCCTCAGCTGATCTGAACCCCACTTAGTCCTCTAGTGGGGCGCTCCTGATCTTGGGGGGCCTCGGCTTGCAGTGAGGCTGGGCTTCCCAGCCAGAGATTGAGGCCAGGTCACTGTGGTGAAAGCACCTGCTGGTCAGAGACTGGGGCCCCGGCCCTTCAGCTCCTGCAGAAAAGAATTCCCTCAAAGACGGGAAGTAGTGAACAACATAAAGTATTAAGAGGGAAAAACAAGTGCAGTACGTGTGGATAGACATACAAGTGGACTCGGGGAGAGAGTCATTCCCTCATTGCAGCTTAAGTCACTTTTATGGGGTGTTTCTTCTGGGTTTCCTTTGGCCAATCATTTTGATTTGCCTGGTTCACTCTCCGGATCTGGTATATCTCAGGATCCTCCCATATGTGCTCATGCATCCCTTAGCCAAGATGGATCCTACCAAAAAGGCCTCTGAGTGGAACATCCCTTGACATAACTCCCCTTTGGTCTCCAAGCAGCCTTTCTGTGTATGTGTGGTTGGGGAGGTCTCCTGACATGTGATCTGGGCAGGGCCTAGCCTTCTCCCGTAATTGTTCTGCTCGTCTCATCTTGGAGTTTTGGACCACAGGGAATGAATCTCCCATCGCTTTACCCTGGGGGGACCCATCGACCACCTGCCTCATTCCCACTGAGCCTGAAAAATGAGGAGGGAAATGAACAGTATATCTCGGCCCCTCTGTGTGGCCTCTCTAAGAGCTTCAACTGCTGGTCCTTTGTTTACCCAAGTGCCCAGCGTGGGAAGCAGTAAAGGGCAGAGGTGGGAGCACTGTCCTCTGCCTCATGGAATTGATGGTAGAGGGGAGACAGAGATATCCAGTAAGCGAACCTAACCTTTCCAACCTGTTACAAACCAGGAGGGGCAAGTGGAGGAAAATAAACGATTGTAGTGATTTTACTTGTGGGGGAAGGACACCTCATCCTCTCAAATTATCCAGTCATTCTGATGTTTTCTTCTGCCGAGGGGGCAGCCTTTATGTTTCAATGCCAGAGGAGTCTGAAAGCTGTGTTAGGAAAGTTCATTTCTGTTCTGTGTCTTTATGTGATTTCATTTGCTCTGTCTCCCTCTCTGGGTAGAGTCACTGGATGCCTTCCATTTTCTTTGGAAGAATGAAACCTAACCCTTTTCTCTAGCTCCTGTTTCCGGATTTCTCATAGATACCAGGAAGGGCAAGCCTGGCTTCGAGTAAGTGGGTGGATTCCAGCCAAATGTGGTCAGTAGAAAATGTCCCATTGGCCCAGAGGGCCACAGGGTTCTCCCGGGCTCCTGCCCAAGGTCCCCTCGAACTTGAGCATCCTTAATAAGAATGTGATGGAGAAAAGGAAAGTGAGAAACATTTGACAATCAGTTCTTAGGGTTTTCCTGGTGGTTCAGATGGTTAAGAATCCCCCTGCACTTCAGGAAACTGGGGTTTGATCACTGGATTAAGATCTCCTGGAGAAGGGAATGGCTACCCACTCCAGTATTCTTGCTGTAGAATCCCATGGACAGAGGAGCCTGTCAGGCTACAGGCCATAGGGTTGCAAAGAGTCGGACATGACTGTGTGACTTAACACTTTCACTTATATTTTGCTTTCAGTGGGGATGTTTCTCTTTCTTTGTTCTGGGCGTGGGAGGGCTGGGAGCTGTCCCAGCAGAGAGAGCCAGGAAGAACCCTAACAACTCTTTAAGGTTGTTCTCTAAGCCATAACCTGCATTTCTTGTTCATGTCTAAAATTAAAGTGAGAGGAAAATAAAACACCTTATCATAAGCCTGATGGAGGGGTGGTGGGTTGAGGTCTCCCCTTTATGCACGTGCTTGAACTTGAAACCCTTACACAGCAGGGAGCTACCAGCAGCTGGGGGTGGGGGTCCGGGAGGGATGTTGGGGATGGGATGGGGTGGGGGCTCTGAACTCATAGGCTTCATCAGTGGAATCTGACCACCACTGCCTGCAATGATGTGATTTAGAGACACTTTCTCTAGTTTCACTGAGGGCCTATCTTTTTTTTTAAAAAAGGAAGTATAGTGAATTTGGGCTTCCCAGGTGGTGCTAGTGATAAAGACTCTGCTTGCCAATGCAGGAGACATAAGAGACGTGGATTCAATCCCTGGGTCCAGGAGATCCCCTGGAGTAGGAAATGGCAACCCACTCCAGTATTCTTGCCTGAAAAGTCCCCTGGACAGAAGAGCCTGGTGGGCTACAGTCCGTGGGGTTGCAAAGAGTCAGATGCAGCTGACTGAATGCACACACACACATAGTTGATTTACAGTTAGTTTCAGTTGTATTACAGTGATTCAATGAATTGTGTTATTATAAAATATGGGTTATATTCCTGTGCTGTCCAGCATATCCTTGTAGCTTATTTGGTTTACGCTTAGTAGTTGGTACCTCTTAATCCCCTGCCCCGTCTTGTCCCTCCCCACTTCCTTCTCCATACTACCAACCCTTAGTTTGTCCTCCGTGTCTGTGTGTTTCCATTTTGTTGTATTCTTTTGTTTACTTTATAGATTCCACACGTAAGTTGTGGTTGTATTGGTTTACTTTTTCCTGCTTTGTGGTTTTTCTAACTAGATATTTTCTTCCTCATTTCATCTTCTTCCTGCCCTCTGTCCTAAAGTCGTAGATGAGCTCAGGGCTTCATCTCTGTGTGTGTGTGTGTGTGTGTGTGTGTGTTGGTGTGTAGTCTGTGTGAGGGTGCATGGGGGTCTGGACTTGTGTGTGTGTGGGTGTGTTGGTGGCTGTTTGGGGAGGGGTGGTTCTAGGTGTCTGTGATGTGTGTTTCTCTGTAGTCACTGTGAGTGGTCGTGTGTGTGTGTGTGTGTCTGCGCGCGCGCGTGTAGGGGAACAGAAGTGACGGAGCTACTCAGAGCTGCGTGCCCTCCAGGTTTCCCTTCATTTAGTCCCCGAGCTTGAGAGGCCTCCAAGGACTTCAGGCCAACCAACCCAGCAGGGGAATGGTGTCACCTTGCTGATCTCAGGGACTGAGAAGGTGAGAACAGTGGTTTTTCCACTTCCTGCATGTAAGCTCTGTGGGCACGCCTGGCCTCCCCGACCTTGTCAGTCACTCCCCATGGTAGACAGGTGACTCTGCTTGAGAAAGACTCTTACTGAACCCTCCGCTGCGGGACCAGGCCTGGCCATTGCCCTCAGCCTGGGCTGGGGGAGCCTTTACAAACCTGTGCCATCTGGCCACATGCCAGACCACCTGGATCAGAACCTCCCAGGGTGGGGCCGACTTCCCTACTGGGCACCTGGGGCATTTGATATTTTTAGGGGCTCAGGGAAATGTATGATTTTTAAACTATTTTTAAAGTTTTTATTTATTTATTTTTGGCCATGCTGGGTGTTTGTTGTTGTGTGGGCTTTTCTCTGGTTGCAGAGAGCGGGAGTGCTACTGATTTCGGTGGCCTCTCGTTGCGGGGCACAGGCTCTAGGGCGTGCAGACTTCAGTAGTTGCAGTGCTTGGGTAGTAGCTGCAGACCCCGGGATCTAGAGCACGGGTTCAATAGTCATGGTACATGAGCTTAGTTGCTCTGTAGCATTTGGGATCTTCCTGGACCAGAAATCAAACCATATCTCCTGAATTGGCAGGTGGATTCTTTACTACTGAGTCACCAGGGAAGCGCTAAAATTTTTTAATAGGAGGGAAAAGCCTGAATAAAATAATAATGAACCCAACCTGGACTATATTGCTCTTCCTATCAATGCAGCCTTAAAATATACCTTTCAATATAGGAATAGTTTTAAGGACAGAGGGGCCCAGGGAAGTCTACACGTGGATACAGGTCAAAGGCCCTGGTCTACTGTTTATGCAATAAAATCAATCTTGCCTCCCTTCTTTCAGTAAAGGTTTACTGAGCGTGTAATGTGCCGGGAGGTCTTCCCAGGTGGTTCAGTGGTAAATAATTAGCCTGCCAAGGCAGGAGATACCGGTTGGATTGTTGGTTTGGGAAGAGTCCCCTGGAGAAGGAAATGGCAACCCACTCCAGTATTCTTGCCTGGGAAATCCGGTGGATAGAGGAGCCTGGTGGGCTATGGTCCTCAGGGTTGTGAAAGAGTCAAACATGACTTAGCCACGGAATAACAGCAAAAATGTGCAAGAAGACAGCCTCCTTGGTCTTGGGGAATTTAAGTAAGAACTTCATCATTTGGACTTCCCTGGTAGCTCAGATGGTAAAGTGTCTGCCTACAATGCGGAGACACGGGTTCAATCCCTGGGTCGGGAAGATCCCCTGGGAAAGGAAATGGCAACCCACTCCAGTATTCTTGCCTGGAAAATCCCATGGACAGAGGAGCCTGGTAGGGCTACAGTCCATGGGGTCGCAAAGAGTTGGACACGACCGAGTGACTTCACTTTCCTTTCATCATTTTAGGATTTTTTTGCGTGTTATGATAAAGTTATCTTGTGTAGAACACTTTTATAGCCTTCGCCAAGACAAGAAATCTTCCAGGTGGAAAAGAAAAACATCTTCACCATTTTACAGATGACCCACAGTGACCCAGTGACCCACAGCTCAGTGAGGACCTCTGATCCTATTAATAAAATATACCTTGGGCTTATTAAATTCAGATTTCTGGGGCTTTTGCCTGGAGATTCGGATTTAGAAGGCCCGAGAAGGGCCCCGGGAATATGCATTTTTATATAAAAGCATCCAGCTGGTTCCTAAGGGTATGTGAGTTTAAGAAATGCTGCTCCATATGGCCTGATGCCAGATCAGCCCGAGAGAAGGAACTGAAGTCAGCCCAAGGGAGGAGCCCCACTCTCGGCACTATTAGCGTCTGGGTCCAGATCTTTTCTTGGGTGGGGCGGTCCTGTGCCTTGTTGAATGTTGAGGAGCATCCTTGACCCCTCCTCACCAGATACCAGAAGCTCATACCCCAGTTGTGACAACCCAAAACTCGCCAGATGTTGCTCAGTGTTCCCATGGGGACAGAATAGCCCCACTGAGAACCCGCTGAGCTAAGTACGTGGGCTGAAGCCAACGTTTCATGTGTTTGGGAGTTGGGGTGTCCTTCATTGCCCACGTGAATGCTCAGCTGCTCAGTCGTGTCTGACTCTCTGTGACCTCTTGGGCTGGATCCCACCAGGCTCTGTCCATAGGATTTCTCAGGCAAGAATACTGGAGTGGTGGCACCTGTCTTTAAAACATAAAATACGCCCATTTCCGAGACTCCCCTGGTGTCCAGTGGCTAAGACTCCATACTCCTCATGCAGGGGGCTGGGGTTCGATCCCTGATCAGGGAACTAGATCCCACATGCTGCAACTAAGAGTGTTCATTGCCACAGCAGAGAAGACCCCCTGTGCCATAACTAAGACTTGGTGCAGCCAAATAAATAGTCAAATTAAAAAAAAAAAAACATTTCCATCAAAAGCAGTGGAGCACAGACTGCTGCTACCATGTGGATGAACCTTGACAACCTGTGAAAGAAGCCCGTCGCGAAGGCCACGCCCTGTGTGACTCCATTGACATGAAGTGTCCAGAATAGATGACTTCGTAGAGACTGCGCACAGATTGGTTGCCAAGAAGCAGGCGAGGAGGGAGAGCACTTAATGCACCTGGGGTCTCCTTTGGGAGTGATGAAAATGTTCTGGAACTAGACAGAGGGGGTGGTTGTACATCATGAAATGTACTAAATGCCATTGACTTGTTCACTTTACAACAGCTAATTTTCTAAATTTATATTTTATTTTTAATTGTAGGATAATTACAATATTGTGACGGTTTTTGCCATACATCAACATGAATTGGCCGTGGGTACACACATGCCACCTCCCTCTTGTACCCGCCTCCTATCCCTCTTGGTTTTCACAGAGCACCCATTTTGAGTTCCCTGACTCATACAGCTCCCACTGGCTTACAACAGCTAATTTTATGTTAGAAGGGTTTCATCTCAGTTTTTTTTCAAAAGTGCCAATTTGTATAAAGTGATAGTTGGTAGGAAGGGACTGGACTGAATCGTGAATGCAGCATAAACTGGATCTGTAAATGAGATCATGACCATCCAGGGTAATAAGAAACATAACATGTAATTAAGTAATATTTTAAAAGCAAGGGTAGAATTTGAGGGCTGAACCTCAGTACTGCTGTCTTTGGAACTGGTACAGTGCCGGGTTACAGTAAGTATGCCATATGAGCTGTTGAATCTGAGAAGCAGAAGAACTGAAAGCAGCTCCATCAAGAACTGTGACTGAGCCACATGCAACCTGCTTTATGGCTGAGGTGTATCGTTTCAGCTTCCTGGGCTGAGTTCCTCTCTTCTCTAAAAAGAGGCAGGCTGATCCTCCCAGCTCTAAAAGTCTGTGCTGGGAAATGCACAGATTCAAGGGAAGACTCTGGAACATGCAAGAACACGCTGGAACATTCCACGGGCTGGCTCTCTGAGGATACAGAGGCAAGCTCTGGAGTGAACTAGGAAATCCTTCAGGACACAGGCTTGGCGTTCAGGTGTTGCCGGAAAGGGGACCCCTTCCAGGGCCTAAGAGTGGGCTCTTGTCTAATATTCTGATATAGATTGTCTGAGGAGACACACGTGCTGATAAGGCAAGAGACTTTATTGGGAAGGGCACCCGGGCGGAGAGCAGGAGGGTGTGGGAGCCCAGGAGAACTGCTCTGCCACGTGGCTTGCAGCCTCGGTTTTATGGTAATGGAGTTAGTTCCCCGGCTGTCTTTGGCCAATCACTGTGACTCAGGGTCCTGCCCGGTGGGGCACGCATTGCTCAACGAAGACGGACGCCAGCGAGAAGGAGGTGGTGTCTCCTTTTGTCCTTTCCCAAACTCTTCCAGCTGGTGGTGGCTTGTTAGCTCCATGTTCCTTACTAGCCTCTCCTGTCGTAAAATAACTCATGCAAATACTTATAATACTGTGGTGCCCGGCCAGGATGAGTGGTTTCAGTCTATGTGTTTCCCCTAACACAGGAGTCTCAGGACCAGGCAGTTTCCCGCTTTGATAAACAGGGTCAGAACAACCTAGTGGGTAGACTAAACCAGCAGTCCCCGACTTTTTGGCACTAGGGACACGTTTTGTGGAAGATGATTTTTCCACTGACCAGGGAGTGGGGAGGATGGTTTCAGGATGATTCAAGAGCATCACCTTTATTGTGCATTTCGTGTGTGTTGCTCAGTTGTATTAGACTCTTTGTGACCCCAAGGACTGTAGCCCGCCAGGCTCCTCTGTCCATGGAATTCTCCAGGTGAGAAGACTGGAGTGGGTTGTCATTCCCTTCTCCAGGGGATCTTCCTGACCCAGGGATTGAAGCTGGGTCTCCTGCATCGCAGTCAGTTTCTTTGCCGTCTGAGCCACCAAGGAAGCCATTGTACATTTTATTTCTAGTATTATGATATCAGCTTCACCTCAGAGCATTGGGTATTAGATCCTGGAGGTTGGGGACTGCTGGACTAGACCACAAGCACTGGCCACCTGGGTCCCCTCCCTGCCATCTGCTGTCAGGCATGGTCTGCATCAGCCCACTCGGCTTACATGAGGATGGAGCCACCTCTGCAGTCATGTGAAAGCCCCCACATTCCTTTCATAGGTGGGCCATGGGGGTCACCTCCCTCCCTGCCTGGCCCGTGAATGCCACCTTTACAATGATTTTTTTACATTCACTGACCCAAGGCAAAGCATTTCTTTCTTGGGTCACGATTAATGGGGCCCATCCCCTGAAAGTAGAAGCAAATAAATGCTAGGGCATGGGTGATGGTCCTCACGTGAACTCACTTATTAGCTCGCAGCTGTTGTGAATGGAGTACTGGGCAGGTGTGTCTGTTTGGAGGAGATGGAGGTTGGGAGCAGGTTAATAGAAAGCTGAGATGCTGGTGCAGTGGCTGATGGGGCTCTGAGTAGCAGGTGATGGGGGAGAAGGTTCTGGGAGGACCAGTCTGCCAAATACAGAGACGTGATCAGACGCTGCTGTAGAGTCTTCTCCGCAAACAGCCACGGGGGGTTTCTGGGTAAGAACTTGTTTGTTTGCTTTTGGTAACAGCTTTATTGAGATGTAATTTACATACCATGTTATCCACCCTTTTAAAGTGTACAATGCAGGGTTTTTTTTTTTAGTATATTCACAGAATTTTGCAACTATCACCACAATCCATCTTAACAACATTGCCCTTACCCCCCAAAAGATACCCACCCACTCCTAGACCTAACCAACTACTAAGCTATGTTGTCTATAAAGATTGGCCCATTCTGGCTTTTCTTATACTTGGAATTGTACATGTGTATACTTGTAATTGCTCAGTTGTGTCTGACTCTGCGACCCCATGGACTGCAGCACGCCAGGCTTCCCTGTCCTTCACTCTCCCGGAGTATGCTCAAACTCACATCCATCGAGTCGGTGGAATTGCATAGTATGTGGAGTTTTGCCCCTGGCTTTTCTCTTAGCACATTTCTGAGGTTTATCCTTGTGGCACAGGCTGGTACTGCGTTCCTTTGGATGGTCAGATAATCTGGTGTGTGGATATACCACATCTTGTTTATCCGTTCTTCTGTGATGCCTACCGTTTTCTAAGGAATTCATGGGTCTAAAACGACTACTCATTGTAGCGGCTGTTCAAGAAAGAATTAGCTGGGCACCATTTGTCGGTGAAAAGTCTTTTATTATGGTGGCAAACCAAGGTTGGAACTTCGGAGGGTGAAGGGTGCTATTGTTTATGATGATACCAGGCAACGGGTGTGAAGTGGGGCTGTACTGGGCGAACCCAAGGGGTGGACGCCTTCGTTCCGGGGCCAAGGGAGAATATTGAGCGGTCTCCTTCAGCAGACCCTGGGCTGAGGACTCTGGGTCCTTGAGAAGCCCAAGTGCACATTTTTTCAGTCCTGGTCAAGTAATTACAAAGTCCCTACCTGACAGCGCCGGAGTCCCATCCCTGGGGGAGGATGGAGAGGAGCTGTCTCCCTGGTGTGTTTGGTGACAGCCAATGGATTGTAGTCTCTGAGGGGAACTGCAGACCAGGGCCCAGGCCCCCCAGGCTGCTCTGCAAGCCTGCCTTCCTCCTCTTTATCTGAGGTCAAGGGCAGGGGTCTGCCTCAGGTGCCCCTGCTGTGACCCCGCTGGACTCAGAGCCTCCACTCCTTCCCGACCCCCTCCAGCTCAGGGTCCATAAACTGCCGTAGACTGTTTTTGGGGGGCTCCCTCGGTAAGTGAGAAAAGCTTCACATCTGAGCTGATCCCTCCCAGGTTGCTGGTTCCCAGGGGGCAAGTCAGCGCTTTACTGGCTGCAGGAAGTGATGCAAAGTTTAACTCCTTTCATTTGGGGCCGGCTGGGTGCTTGACCAGGAAGCTCAGCTCACTCACTCCCAGCTGAGGCTGGGCTCCTGACATCAGCTGAAGTGGGATTGGATCTTTGATTATGAAATGGTGTTTGGGGGTGGGGAGGGGTGGAGCTGGTGTATTAAATTTAGAATATGCAGATTATGACTGTCTGAAATAGGCTCAAGCTCCCACTCTGGGAAGAAAACCCAGGGTTGTTTTGATTAAAGGTACAGTTGCCATACATTCACACAAATGAAGTAATGTCACAAATGAATTATCTACAGAAACAGTGGAGGCAGGCTGCTTTACAATCAGCCGGTTGTCGACTTAAAAAATATTCATGACCTAAAAGTTGAGAGTTATGTTTTATTTGGTGGGAATTTTTAGGTCTCCAAGCCGGGGAGGCAGCATCTCAAGTAACCCTGAGAGAACTGCTCCGAGGAGGCGAAGTGGCGGGGGAGCCAGGTTACATAGGATTTGCAACATTCAGTTAAAAAAGAAATTAAAAATAAAAACCCAGGGAAGCAAAAAAAGAAGTTTTGCAACAAAAGGCAGATAGTCTGAAGGTCAAAAGATTATTGCTAATTAAAGGAAAAGCAGGTATTTTAAGGAACTTAGAGCTTTTCTGTGTATGGGACGATGCAGGAGTCTGGGCTCACTGAAATCATTCTTTGGGCATACATATTGTATCTGGGGCCAGTATCCTGTTTTTGCATCCTGGGTTTCCTTAGGACTCGCGGCAGGGACTGGCTGCAGCCTGATGGATGTTAGATGGCGGGCATTCTTTCCCTCTTGAGTCTTCTTGGGGTTCGCCATTGGTGGCTGCCATCACTGATGACTGTGACACCCGTTACGATATGGCAGGAAACAGTCCAGTTCTCAGGGGGAAGGACAGTCCTCTACCCCCGGTCACAGCCAGCAGGAGATAGAAACTGAGCACCTGTATGACACCTGACCTGGGGCTGGGGCAGAGGTCACTCACTTTTCCCAGGCTCAACTCTAAGTGGTTGTTTTTATTTATGTATTTATTTACGGTTATTTCTATTTATTTTTTTGTTATTTTTATTTATTTTTGGTCACTTTTATTTATTTACTTTTTTCAGATAAAATACTATAGGTTTATTTAAACTGAGTTCTCACCTTGAGTATGCAAAATACAAACTCCCCAAAATATTCATTTTTTACTTTGTAGTTTAGCAATATACAAAATAAAAGTTTGCTTAAATTTAAATGACATATTTTTTAAGGCAAAGAACTGTATAGAAAAAAAAATTGTTCTGCTTAAGGCATTCTTGGGAACAAACCATTGTATAAATTATTGCACATCTGAAACCACGGTGCATAAGACTGCAGAAAAAGGTTAAAGTAGACCAGGTGCATTTACCTGACTTAGGGGAAGTGTTTCTTTTTTTTTTTTTTTAACATTTATCTTTGGCTGTGCTGGGGTGTTCGTTGCTGCTAGGCTTTTCTCTGGTTGCATCATGTGGGCTTCTCATTGGGATGGCTTCTCTTGTCGTGGAGTCCAATCTCGAGGGCGCGCGGGCTTCAGTAATTGTGGTACATGGTCTTAGTTGCTCTGAGGCAAGTGGGATCTTCCTGGATCAGGGATCCAACCCGTGTCTCCTGCATTGGCAGGTGGATTCTTTACCACTGAGCCACCAGGGAAGCCCTAAGTGGTTATTTTTAAAAGTGTCCTGGGAAAAGCAAAGCAGGAACTTGGTGGGGGTCAGTGGGGTAGGGGATGGGGAATTCTAAACCCAGCACCTAGAAGTCCAGACTCTGAGTGTGAGCAAGGTTGTCACAATGTAAAATGTTTGTAGTCAGAAAAAAAATTGCTTGTTATGTCATTTCATTAAATAAAGAACATTGCTGACCACCAGCCACTGCGGCTGCCCCGGAGGGGAGTTCAGGGTGGAGAAATTCAGGGCACGACGCCAGCAGACTGAGGATGGTGAACTAGTGGCCCCTCCAAACCATCTTCTCTAAGGTAGAATTCAGGCTTTTCTACTAAAAGGGAATGGGGACAGGGCGTCAAATCCTCATTCTGTGGAGACTCTGGAGACTCCTTTTTTTCTCCCGCAGTCCTTCACAGGTGGGCCAGGTCAGGATGTTTCCTATAAGATAAAGAAAGGTGTTTTAGCTTAAGGCTCATTCTATGGAAGGCAGGGTTTCCAGAGATGGGCCTCTAAATTTATAATTGAAGCTTATAGGCAACATTACTTTCATGATTAGGCAATAGAATACAAAGGTTAAAGAAACAGATCCAATATGGGGTCAGATTTGTTCTTCTCTGTTGTAATACTGGCCCTAGGTAAGATGTATATTAAAGGAGTAATTTGGGGCTTCCTTGGCAGCTTAGTTGGTAAAGAATACTCCTGCCAATGCAGGATATATAAGAAATGAGGGTTCGATCCCTGGGTCGGGAAGATCCCCTGGAGTAGGAAGTGGCAACCCTCTCCAGTATTCCTGCCTGGAGAATCCCATGGACAGAGGCACCCAGGGGGCTACAGTCTTTGGGGTCGCAAAGAGTCTGACATGGCTGAGCGACTAAATAGCAACAACAAACCCTCACGCCGTGCATTTTTTTAAAATCAGCATTGTGATTTACAGTCATCTTTTGATATTCGATTACATTTTTTTCCCCCCAGCAAAAACTCCTAAACATCCTAGCTCCTCCCTTACCTCTTTGGAACAATTCCCCAAACCTATCTGAGAAGCTATGTCAGGGTTTATAGTTCTCAGTCAGGTCCTCAAATAAAATGCAACTTTTAGGTTGTGGTTTTTTCCAGTTGACATTAGGCAACAACTCAAAATGGCTATTTTTCCATCACAGTTGACACCCACTTTGATGAGGCATACTAGAGGGAGCGGTAGTGTTTGCTCTTGACAAGATACACTGTCAGTTTTCTAGGGTTTCATATCCTTAGCCTTTATAGGTCTCTCTTCTCTTACCTGCAAAGTGTCCAAACACCTTTTCATGTTTCTTTCCCCCAATAGCACTGTGTCCTCATCCTTCACAAGCTGCCAGAATTACATCCAGACATCTTGGCCCTTTCACTTATAAACTATTTTTGAATAAACATGTGCCCCAGAACAAGATTCAAATGGTACAGAAATGGGGGAGAAGTGGGCAGAGCATAACCTTTAAAAGAATGATGTGACAAACTGGTTAGAACCAATTAGGTCCAAGATGGTGCAAGATTTGACTCCCAGTAGATCTTGACCTGATGATACACTCATTGTAATACATTAGCATGAACTAAGTGACACTCACCCACCAGCGCTGTGACACTTTCAAGGCTGACCATCAAAGGACAAAATTGGGAGGTGGCCCAATTCCTGGAATCCTCCCAGCAAGTTACCTATGAAGTTACCCAGCTCATAAAAGCTAACCACCCCATATTTCACAGCCTGTCACCTTGAGATGGCCCACACTCTATCTATGGAATGTATATGTCTCTAAATAAATTCACTTCTATCACTTTGTCTCTCATTGAATTCTCTTTGCCGTGAGACATAACCTAAACTTCATGAAGTCCTGAGACCAGGTGAAAATGTTAGTCATTCACTTGTGTCCGATTCTTTGCAACCCCATGACTGCAGCCCACCAGGCTCCTCTGTCCATGGAATTCTCCAGGCAAGAATACTGGAGTGGGTTGCCATGCCCTTCTCCAGGGGATCTTCTGGACCCAGGGATTGAACTCAGGTCTCCTGTATTGCAGGCAGATTCTTTACCACCCAAGCCACCAGAGAAGATGAGGTGTGCAATCTCAATTAAAAGACAGTGGGTTCAAGTCCCAGTGTGAGTTGCACAGTTTGATTAAGTGAACATGAGCTTTCCTTCACAACTCTGGGGCCTTATTCAGTTGTTCACCCCAGATGAAACCACTCTTACCAGTTCCTTGTGGGTCCTTCCAGAGTTCTATACATTAACAAGTACATTTCCTCTCTTCTATCTTTTAACATACAATCGTGGCATAAAACCTGCAATACCCTGCATCTTGATTTTTTTTTTCTTTCTTTAACAAAATATTACAGATCTGGCATGTTTTTTCCCTAAAGTTACACATTACTCCATTGTGTGGATGTATTTCTTTGGGTAATTCACCTGACCTTGTACAAAGGATGTGGTGGTGGCCTCTAGCCTTGGGCCATCACAGGCAATGATGCTGTAAATGAGCTTGTGGATTTGTAAGCAGATAGGAGGCCTTCAGAGGAAGGGAACCAGGCATGACTTTCTTGACAAAAAAGAAGCCATTTTTAGCCTAAAGCAATCTTGTGATCTAGGCCTGGCCACAAGGCTTGCCCTTGGACAGGGCTCAGCAATTAATGTTCTTAAGGGAAGTGAAGAAATGCAGGAGCAGAGAAAAAGCATTCAAGAAACAATAGTTTAGCAATAAAACGGAATCCCACTTCCTCCTCAAGGGATGTGCAGAACAGTCTGCTATAATCTTTGAGTTCTGCGAAAACTAAGGCTCCCACCTAGGTGGAGGGTGGATTGATGGGGTCAACTTTCCTGATTTCAATCAACTAAAGCTTGGATTCTGTTGACCTTGGTCCCAACTCTATGCTGAATTCTCCTTTGTCCAAGCCCCTTCATGAATATGTATATACTCTTAAAACTATCCCAGTTTTGCTGTTCAGGAGACACTGCTTTGGGAAAGATGCCTGGTATTCTCCTTACTTGAAAAAGTAATGAATCCTCCCTTCTCCTGATCTTCGGCTTGGTTGTGTCTTTTGGCCTGACACCCACCAAGAGGTGAGCCCACTTCTCAGGTAACAGATTTACTATTTTTCCCTCGAGCAAGTATAGTGGTGGTCAGGTGGCCCCTGAACATATCCACACACAAGATCTTGGAGTTTATGAGTATGTTATGGCTCAAGGCCAGAGGGACTTTGCAGATGGAGTTAAGTTTATGGGCTTTAATATAGGGAGATTATCCTGGATTATCTGGATGGTTTCACGGTGGTAAACTGAAGAGAGTGGGAGTTAACATCACTTAGTCCTGTCTGACTCTTTGTGACCCCATGGACTATACAGTCCATGGACTTCTCTAGGCCAGAATACTGGAGTGGGTAGCCTTTCCCTTCTCCAGGGGATCTTCCCAACCCAGGGATGGAACCCAGGTCTCCTGCATTGCAGTCAGATTCTTTACCAGATGAGCCACAAGAGAAGCCCAAGAATACTGGAATGGGTAGCCTATCCCTTCTCCAGCAGATCTTCCCAACCCGGGAGTTGACCCAGGGTCTCTTGCTTACAGGCAGATTCTTTACCAACTGAGTTATGAGGGAAGCCTCCAGGTAAACTGAAGAATGGCCCCCAAATATATTCACATTCTGATCTCCCAAGGCCTTGTACATGTGGCCTGAGGGGCAGGATTCAACAGGTAAGAACCTTGAGATGGAGTTCCTGGATTATTCTGGTGGACCCACTGTCCTCACAGTGGTCCTTGAAAGAGGGAGACAGGAGAAGTCAGAATTGGAGGAGCAGGTGTACCAGGACTGAAGCAAAGACTGGAGTGATGGATCTTAAGATGAAGGAAGGGGCCACAAGCCAGAGAGTGTAGGAAGCCTCCAGAAGGTGGTAAAAGCAAGGAAATAGATTCTCTCCCTTCAGAGCCTCCAGAAGAAATCAGTCCAGACAGCATCTTGATTTTAGCCCAGGGAGATAGATCCTTGTCAGACACCTGATCTTCACAACAGTAAGAGAATAAATGTCCATGGTCGTAAGTCACTTTTTCTGGTAATTTATAATCATAGCAACCATAGGAAACAAATACTCCCAATCTATCATGTGAGTAGATAACTTTCTCTGGTTGGAGGCAGAACGATGTAATGGAAGGAAATACTCAAAGCACACAAGGGACCATGAGGAAGTCCTGAAAAGGAAAGTGGGCAGGCTCTGGGAGCAAAGTCAGGCTTCCAGCTGGAAATGGACACCTCAGTCCCACAACTGCAAGGAACTGTGTGCTGCCACCACACAGATTCATCCTGCGAAATTTTATTCATCTTTTATGGCAAGGAAACTTAAAACATAAAAATTCCCTTCTGTTCTTTGGCCTCCCTTGGCCCCTCTGTGTGTTGTGTATTTGCGTTATGAATCTGTTGCAGTTCAGCCAGTCTTGTCCGACTCTTTGTGACCCCATGGACTGCAGCACACCAGGCCTCCCTGTCCATCACCAACTTCCTGAGCTCGCTCAAACTCATGGCCATCGAGTTGGTGATGTCACCCAACCATCTCATCCTCTGTCATCCCCTTCTCCTCCTGCCTTCAATCTTTCCCGGCATTACTGTCTTTTCCTGTTGCAGGGAGGAAGCCGATTCTGACTCCATGTTGGAACTGTTTCTTTGACTTGCGTTGCTTTTGTTATTATAATCATAGAATGGTTTGCCTCAGAGAACCCTGCCCTTCTGGCTGACTGTTAAAGAAAGTGTCTTTGTTCAGAACCCTGTCCACCTGTAGATGGCAGGAAGGAAGACATTAACACATCCCATGCCTGAGGTTTGCCATTCTAGGAGATGTTTGCAAGATTAATGGCCTTTTTACTTTGCTTCCTCACTTCCCCTCATCTCTGATCTATAAAAGAACCTGTCATCCAAACGTCAATAAAAATGGTTATTTTGAGGCACTAGCCTGCCATCTTCGAGGTCTACTGACTTCCTGATTAAAGTCTCTTCCTTGCCTCAACACATCATCTTCCGGATTCATTGGCCTGTCATGCAGGCGAGACCAGCGAGCTTGGAACCAGTAACAAATCGACCAAACTTCTTCCATTAGCAGCATCGCCTGAAAATACACATGCCACCTGAAAGCTGAGAGTTGTTTTGTTTGGTGGAAATTTTTAGGACTTCAAGCCCAGGGGACCACATCTCAACTGACCTTGAGGTAATGGCTCTGAGAAGGAGATAGAGAGGGCATCGGAGGAGTCGGGTTAGATAGAAGTTTGCAACAAAGGGCAGGTGGTCTAAGCATCAAAAGATTTTTGTTAGTTAACAAAAACTAGATATCTCAAGGAATTTGGCACTTTTCTATGTATGGAAAGATGCAAGAATCTGGGTTCAACTGAAATCATTTCTTTCATATGCATCTCAACCATCTGGGGACAGTATCCTGTGATTTTTCATATCCTTAGTTCCTTGCTCACTATAGGGAGTGGTGGCAGCCCAAAGACTTCAGGATCACAGAGATTGTTCTTTCTGGGTGCCACTGGGGCTCAGAAATTCACTTTGCAGGACTGGAATCACTAATGACTATGACGTCCTTGTTTACTGAAATGGCAGGAAATACTCCATTTCTCAGCAGGAAAACCTGCTCAGCCACAAAGAGCAGCATTCTCCCAGCATAAACAAGACAACTTCCTAAAAGGTAACACTTCCTCTTGAGCTTGTAAGGGGTCGAATGACTTACTATGATGCTTCAATCTAGATTATATAAACTGTCAACAATGTCTTCTGATGTACAGTCCTCTGTCTCAGAAATATTATATAACTATGCTTTGATTTCTAATGGGAATAATAGTTCTCAGAGCTTTCTCTTCCTGGGTTTGCTCAAGTAAAGTTGTCCGTTTCTTTCTTTGAATGACTAGTTTTTCATCAACAATCCCTAGAGCCTCCAGGAAAGAACACAGCCCTGGGTGGATTAACAAATGGCACACTCAAGGACACTGAAGTAACATGCAGCTGTAGAAAAGAACAAGTCAGATCTGTGATGTTTTGTTAAAGAAAAAGGCAGAGTGTTGCATGTTTTAGGTCACCATTATACGTTAAAAGGCAGGACAGAAGGGAGAAAGAACATGTGGCTTTGCTTGTCAACGTGTAAAATTCCCTGGAAGGATCCACCAGAGAAAAGTAACACCTTGATCTCAGCCTGTGAGGTTTGAAGCAGCTGAGCTGCTGTTGTACTTGTTGGTCTTCTGTCCTCCAAGACTTTAAGATCATAAATGGGTGTTGTTTTAAGCCATCGAACTGGTGGTAATGTGTTATAACAGTAGTAGGAAAGTAGGTAATTCCAGAAAAAAAGGCATCTTTTGTAGATGGAGGTCAGAAGTAAGTGTATTTAAATTTTCTTGTTCAGTCACTAAGGTGTGTCTGACTCTTGGGGACCAGCGGGGCTGTAACACACCAGGCTTCCCTGTCCTTCACTGTCTCCTGGAGCTTGCTCAAACTCATGTCCATTGAGTCGGTAATGCATTCCAGCAATCTCATCCTCTGTTGCCCCTTCTCCTCCTGCCCTCAATCTTTCCCAGCATCAAGGTCTTTTCCAATGAGTTGGCTCTTCCCATCAGGTGGCCAATTGGAGCTTCAGCATCAGTCCTTCCGATGAATATTCAGGGTTGATTTCCTTTAGGATTGCATCGTTTGATCTCCTTGCTGTCCAAGGGGCTCTCAATTAAATTTTAGCAGATGCTAAATTTCCTCCTCAAAACTTTTGCTCATTTCTGCCCTGCTGTAGTGCATGAGATGACTGCTTCCTCACAGTATAGCTAGAAGACCATTTACCACAGTGATTCATCTTGGTCTACCTGGCAGAAGAACAGGATATCACTTGGTAGACTTAGAAAGTCTTATTGAGGTATAATTGACATACAGGAAACCACACATATTTAAAGAATACAGTGTGATACGTTTTGACATGTTTATGCCAGTAGAACCATGATCATAATCAGGATCGGGAAAACACTCATTACCCGCAAATTTCCTCATTCTTTGTGATGCAAATACCTCGTTCCATGCAACCAGTGATTTGCTCTCTAAATTTTCAGTTTCTAGTATTTCATGTAAATGGAGACACGGTACTCCCCCCTCCAGCATCTTTCAGAACAATTATTTTTAGGTTCATCTATGTCCTTGTATATACCAATAGTTTCTCTTAATGACTGAATAGTGTTTGATTGTATGGATTTACTACACTGTGTTTATTCACTTGTTGATGGACATTTGGGCTGTTTCCAGTTTGGAGTTTTACAAGCAAAGCTGTTATGAATATTTGTGTCCAGGTCTTTGCATGGACCTATACTTTCTTTACTGTTGGTTAATTATCTCAGAACAGGGTGGGTGGGTCAAACAGCAGGAGTATGTTTGACTTCTGAAGAAACACACCTGGTAGCTTTATTTTATATTTCTTTCATGGCTGAGGTCAAGCCTCTTTAGTTTGATAAAAATTTATTTCTGTATTGTTTTCTGTGAATAGGATGCTCATATCCTCTGTCCATTAAGTTATCTGTCTCTATTTGTAGTGCTGTTTTCATCATATGATAATTCTCATGTGTACTTGCTTCCTTTCTGGCCTCTCTGTTTTCCACCTGAACATAATATGAAGCCAGAGGACACTTGAACAGTAATTTACAGCCCCTTCATTTTGCCAATGAATAAATGAGTCCAGAGAGGTTGGGTGACTTTTCTAAGATCACACAGCTAAATGAAAAAGTAAAGAAATGGGCTGACCCTCCCCACCAACCCCCGTGTTTCCAATTACACTAGTATTCAATGTGGGCCAGTCTTTACTTCAAAGATAAAAGACATGGCAGAAAATAGAAGTCACACAGGGTCTGGTCTCAGATCACAATGGAATCAAACTCTAAATCGATATCAGAAAAAACGCTAGAAAAATCTTCAAATACCTGGAGACTGAAACACACACTTCTAAATAACACATGAGCCTAAAAAGGAACCTCAAGAGAAAGTTTTAAGTATTTTTGAGCTAAATGAAAATGAAGCTTGTCAAAATATGTGGGATTCAATGAAAGAGTGCTTACAGGGGGATTTATAACACTGAATGCATATATGAGAAAAGGAGAAATATCTGAGGTCAATAAGCTTCTTTCTGAGGAAACTAGAGAAAGAAGAGCAAATTGTAGAAAGCAGAAGAAAAGAAGGGATAAAAATTAGAGCACAAACCAATGAAGTTGGGACAGGAAACCAGAGAGAATCAACAAATCCAAAATCTAGTTCCTAGAAAAGATAAGTCAAATTGACAAGCCTCTAGCCAGGTTAACTGAGAAAAAAGAGGAAGGACAAAATTGTTAACAGCATAAATGAGGGACAAGACATCTTTACAGATCCCGTGAACATTAAAAGTCAAGGAATATAAACAGCTCTATGCCCACAGATCTAACCAACGAGATAAAATGGACCAGTTCCTTGAAAGACATGGTCTGCCAAAGCCCACACATGAGAGAACAAACAATCTAAACACACATATCTTTTGTAGAAATGGAATCAAGAATTCATAACCTTCCAACACAGAAATTATCAGACCAAGTGGGTTCACTGATGAATTCTACCAAACATTTAAGGAAGAAATTACACCAGTTTTCTACATTCTCTTTCAAAAGACAGAAGCAGAGGGAATAATTCCTAATGAATTCTAGGAGGCTGCATTACCCTATGGAAATCAGACAAAGACACTAAAAGAAAAGAAAGTTACAGAACAATATCTTTTATAAATCTAGATGCAAAAAAAAAAATCAGAAAATATTAGCAAATCAAATCCAGCAATCCAAGCTTTCCCCCTGAGCTCAGGTTCAAAACAAGGACATCTCTTTTCACTACTCCTTTCAACATCTTATCGACAATCCTAGGTAATGCAAAAATAAAAGCGAAGGATATACAAGGAAGAAATAAAACTGTCTTCACAGATGACACGATCACCTATATAGAAAATTTGAAAGTATCAGCCAAAAAAAAAAATCTGAAACTATTAAGCAATTATAGCAAGACTGCAGGATGCAAGATTAATATGTAATAGGGACTTCTTTGGTGGTCCAGTGGTGAGGACTCTATACTGGCAGTGTGGGGGATGTGGGTTCAATCCCTGATTGGGGAACTAAGATCCCTCGTGCCATGCAGCCTGGACAAAAGATGAAAAGGTTTAATATACAGCAGCCAACTGCTTTCCTATCGACTAGCAATGAACATGTGGAATTTGAAGTTAAAATCAGTATCATTTATATTGTGTGTACTCAAACATGTCTGACTCTTTGTGACCTCATGCCAGGCAACATGCAGCTACAAAAGACCCAGAGTAGCTAATACAATATTGGTGGAGAAAAAGTGGGAAGACTGACACTACTTGATTTCAAGACTTAAAAATAAAGCAACAGAATTCAAGAGTGTGACATTGGTATTAGATAGACCAGCAGAACCCAGAAACAGGCCCTCCCTCATAAATATAGTCAACTAATCTCTGGCAAAGGTGCAAAGGCAATAAAATGGAGCAAGGATAGTCTTTTTAATAAGTGGTGCTGGAACACTTGCAAAAAAATAACCTAGACACAGACCTCACACCTTTCACAAAAGCTACCTCAAAATGGATCACAGATGTAAATGTGAGTCAAAATGATAAAACTCTTAGGAGAAAATCTAGATGACCTGGGATTGATGATGACTTTTTTTAGATAAAACACCAAAGATAGATTCTATGGAAGAAAAATAATTGATAAGCTGGAATTAAGTAAAATATAAAATGTCTGCCCTGCAAAAGACACTGTCAAGAGAATGAAAAGATCAGTTACAGACTGGGAGAAAATATTTGCAAAAAATACGTCTGATCAAGGACTATTACCCTAACATATCCAAAGAACCCTTGAAACAACAATAAACAATTAAAGTATGGGACAAAGACCTTAACAGACACCTCACTAAAGACGGTGTACAGATGGCAAATAAGCACATGGAAAGATGCTTTGCGTCATATGTCATCAGGGAAATGAAAGTTAAAACAATGATGAATACCATTACATATTTATTTATTTACGATGTGCTGTGTAGCCTGCGGAATCTTAGTTCCCCAGTCAGGAACTGAACTCAGGCCAAGGCAGTAAAAGCCCAGAATCTTAACCATTAGGTAACCAGCAAACTCCCAGTACAGCTACTCTGGAAAACAGCTCAGTGATTTCTTAAATTAATTATAGTCTCACCATATGATCCAGTAGTCATGCTCCTTACCATTTACCCAAGTGAACTGAAAACTTATATCCACACAGAAATCTCCACATGGATGTTTATAGCAGCTCAATTGTAATTGTTAAAATTTTTAGGAGCACCCAAGGTGTTCTCCAGTAGGTGAAACAAACTGTGGTACATCTGGACAATGAAATATTATTCACCTCTAAAGAGAAATGAGCTATCAAGCCACGAAAAAGACATGGAGGGAACTTAAATGCATACTGCTACATGAAAGAAGCCAATATGAGATGGCTATGTACAGTGTGACTCCAATTATAGGGCATTTTGGAGAAGGCACAACTATGGAGACAGTAAAAACATCAGTGGTTACCAGGCACTCAGGGCAAGAGGGGTGAACAGGCAGGTTGCAGAAGATTTTTAGGGCAGTGATGTGATACTATAATGGTAGATATATGTCATCATACGTATGTCCAAACCCACGGAATTTTCAGCACCCAGTGACCCCTAAGGTAAACAACGGACTTGAGGTGATAATCATCTGTCATCAAATGTTCATCAGAGGTAACAAATGTACCTTTCTGATGGCGGATATTGACAGTGGGGAAGGCTATGCATGCATGAGGACAGGGGGTATTTGGGAAATCTCTATGCCTCCCTGTTGATTTTGCCATGAACCAAAAACTGCCCTGAAAAATCAGGTCTTAAGAAACATGGCTGAAGTGCTCATAAAGGGCAAATCGCCTATAAACGTCCTTACCCACGTAAGAAGAGCTCACTGCACCCCCTACCGGTCAGTTCTTCTCTACAGTGCGGCATCTCCTGTCACAGTTCTATAAAATCATGCTGTCTTTGTTGTTGAGTGGCTCAGTCATGTCCGATTCTTTGTGACTCCATGAATCACAGCATACCAGGCGTCCCTGTCCATCACCAACTCCCGGAGTTTACCCAAACTCATGTCCATCAAGTTGGTGATACCATCTAGCCATCTCATCCTCTGTCTTCCCCTTCTCCTCCTGCCCCTAATCCTTCCCAGCATCAGGGTCTTTTCCAATAAGTCAACTCTTCGCATCAGATGGCCAAAGTATTGGAGTTTCAGCTTCAACATCAGTCCTTCCAATGAACACCCAGGACTGATCTGCTTTAGGATGGACTGGTTGGATCTCCTTGCAGGCCAAGGGACTCTCAAAAGTCTCCTCCAACACCACAGTTCTAAAGTATCAATTCTTAGGTATTAAGCTTTCTTTATGGTCCAACTCTCACATCCATACATGACTACTGGAAAAACCATAGCCTTGATAAGATGAACTTTCATAGGCAAATTAATCTGCTTTTAATATGCTGTCTAGGTTTGTCATTGATTTTCTTCCAAGGAGCAAGTATCTTTTAATTTCATGGCTACAGTCGCCGTCCACAGTGGTTTAAAAAGCAGGCCTCTTATTTTTGGTAGCTCTGACTTGGGAGTGGTGGGCCTTATTTTATCCTCTGCTTTATTTCAGTACTAGAAGCTCTCCTCCAGTTTTTTGCCACCCCAATCCTGCAAATTCTTTCAAGGAGGAAGCAACTTAGTTTTCGGTGGGAGGATGAGGAGGTAGGAAGTCTTGTCTAGGAGAGGCTGATTGTGAATCAAATCCTTGCATCCTGGTGCTCCATCCAACCAGTGCGTCAGGTTTTTGTCCAGTAATGACAGCCACGGGGGAGCAAGGCCAGAGATGCTGGGAGCCCTACCCTGGTCAATTCCAGTAGACTGGGTGATGTCAAACCCAGATGGTCATCAGAATGTCCTGGGGAGAGGAAGGGGGAGAGCCACCCCCACACACCAGTGGTTCTCATTTTCCAGGCCTGTACTGTAATGCTGTTATGTTAATTGAGAAACATCATATGGAAAGCTGTACAGTTTTTTTTTTTAACTTTGCTTTTTAAAAAAGTAATCTATATTTATTTGGCTGTACCAGGTCTTAGTTACCGCACTCGGGATCTTTAGTTGCAGCAAACACGCAAACTCTTGTTGAGTCATGTGGGGTCTAGTTCTCTGACCAAGGACGGAACCTAGATCCCCTGTATTCATAGCATGGCATCTTAACCACTGGACCACAAGGGAAGTCCCTATAAAATTTTCTTTCAGATTCCTGACAGTGAAAAGGGAAGGAATCTAGACGTGCAGGCAGAGACCAGAACCTCCTGGAGGAGAAGATGGAGAAAGTGACGACCACTGAGCAAAGCTTCCCAAGTTAAAAAATTTGGGACTATGGAGCAACCCTGGGTTAAAATCTTCAGAAGCTGTGTGACTTTGTGCAAGTGACTTAACCTCTCTGTGTCTCTCTCTCTTTTTTTTTTCTCTGTACAATGAGACGCTGCTAGTTCAACCTAGCGGGATGTTGGTGGGGGTGGGCAGTGGAAAGGTTTGACTGAATGAGACAGTAGTCAGTGAGTGCTTTGCCTTGTACCTGAACAGGTTTCTGAACAATTGAGATATGTTTGATACTCGACATTGGGTGAGTTTAAGGCGTGTGACCATTAGTTTGATACATTTATAGTGCAATACTGCCGCCATTGTGACCTTAGCTAACACCTCCCTTGCATCATATATCAGCTCAGCTCAGTCGCTCAGTCGTGTCCGACTCTCTGTGACCCCATGGACTGCAGCACGTCAGGCCTCCCTGTCCATCACCAACTCCCGGAGTCCACCCAAACCCATGGCCATTGAGTCGGTGATGCCATCCAACCATCTCATCCTCTGTTGTCCCCTTCTCCTCCTGCCCTCAATCTTTCCCAGCATCAGGGTCTTTTCCAATGAGTCAGCTCTTTGCATCAGGTGGCCAAAGGATTGGAGTTTCAGCCTCAACATCAGTCCTTCCAATGAACACCCAGGACTGATCTCCTTTAGGATGGACTTGTTGGATCTCCTTGCAGTCCAAGGGACTCTCAAGAGTCCTCTACAACACCACAGTTCAAAAGCATCAATTCTTCGTCACTCAGCTTTCTTCATAGTCCAACTCTCACATCCATACATGATCACTGGAAAAACCATAGCCTTGACTAGATGGACCTTTGTTGGCAAAGTAATGTCTCCCCGTTTTAATATGCTATCTAGATTGGTCATAACTTTCCTTCCAAGGAGTAAGCGTCTTTTAATTTCATGGCTGCAATCACCATCTGCAGTGATTTTGGAGCCCAGGAAAATAGTCAGCCACTGTTTCCACTGTTTCCCCATCTATCTGCCATGAAGTGATGGGACCAGATACCATGATCTTAGTTTTCTGAGTGTTGAGCTTTAAGCCAAGTTTTTCACTCTTCTCTTTCACTTTCATCAAGAGGCTCTTTAGTTCCTCTTCACTTTCTGCCATAAGAGGGGTGTCATCTGCATATCTGAGGTTATTGATATTTCTCCAGGAAATCTTGATTCCAGCTTGTGCTTCATTCAGCCCAGCATTTCTCATGATGTACTCTGCATATAAGTTAAATAAGCAGGGTGACAATATGCAGCCTTGATGTACTCCTTTTCCTGTTTGGAACCAGTCTATTGTTCCATGTCCAGTTCTAACTGTTGCTTCCTGACCTGCATACAGGTTTCTCAAGAGACAGGTCAGATGGTCTGGTATTCCCATCTCTTTCAGAATTTTCCACAGTTTATAGTGATCCACAGAGTCAAAGGCTTTGGCATAGTCAATAAAGCAGAAGTAGATGTTTTTTTGGAACTCTTGTTGCAGCCAAAGAAGAAAAAAAAGGGGGAAGCACACCTATTGTGGAAGCCGGTGCATAAGAGAAGGGGCTAGTCCATGAGACCTGCAGGGGCTGAAAGAGGTGGTAGCCGAGGAGCTTGACTGCCTGCAGCCCCAAAACCCGGGGGTGCAGGTGGATGGCAGGGAGCCGGGGAGTACATGTGGGTGGACCCTCTGGCTTCCCAGAAGACGTGCCCCGCTTCTCTGCTGGTGGTCCCCACACGTGCAGGAGGGAGGCCTTGGGCCTGAAGCATGGAAATAAGACCCCTCAGCTGCTGAGAGCCCTTTCTAGGGCTAGGCCAGCCCTTCTGTTTACTTTGCCCACCCTAACTAAGTACTGGGAATGACAAACCCCAAATCAGACATCAGAATTCAATATGGTGTTGATGGTTGCATAATGTCATGAATATACTCAATGCCACCAAATTACCACTTTCAAATGGCTAAAATGAAAAATGTTATGTTCTATCCATTAGACCACACAGAAAAAAGGGCCAACCACGCACTGCCTCCTGCCCTAAGAGCTCTATTTACGAGACTTGAAGAGGCAAACATTTTTTTTTTTCTCCCTAGACAGAAAAGGGATTTTTTTCCCCCTCACTGATCAGAAGCCCCCCTCCCTACCTCCCTCCTGGGGCTAAGAACTTTTTTAGAGGCTTCTGATTGGCTGGGTCTTTACCCTGGAAGCCCCCTCCTCCCCTTCCCATCCCCTGCTTGCTGGGAGAATGGATTGAAGCTGAACCCTCTACTTTGGGAGAAAAGGCTCCTTTCTGGGCTCTTCAGCGTTGCCCTGGAGAGAGAGGCTGGTGGTGTGGGGCTCCCTTGGGCCAGCGGCAATGCCAGCGCCCCTGGGATTCCTTGGTCTGGTCTTGTTCTGGATGCTAACACCAGCAACTTCAGGGAGTAAGTAAACCTGCTCAACCCTATTCTGTCTGGGGTGAAGGGGTGGCAGCCCAGATCCACTTGGGATGGTGTTTTCATAGCCAGATGGCTATTTACCGGTCCTTCCTCTGCACGTCCTTGGTTTTACCTTTCATGGGGGAGAAGGGAGGAGAGCTTACATGTGGGTCCCTCATCTCTCTCTCACTCTCATCTTCCACCAACGTCTGCTGGAATCCAGAGACCAGATTTGAAATCCTGATGAGGAAATGCTGACTTCTAGGCTCCCCGAGCCTGTATGCAAGGATGCTTAGCAGTCTGTAGGGTCACAACATGAAATGAACTTTAATTTGCTGTCTGTTTATTGCAGGAATGTATAGGGCAGTGCTATCCGCTAAAAATACAGTGCAAGCCAATATGTAATTTTAAGTGTTCGAGTAGCCACATTTAAAAAGTGTTAGAAGGTAAAATTAATTAAAAAGATTTTTTAAATTTTTATTTATTTTGTTTGCTCTGATCTTCATTGTTGCGCATGGGCTTTCTCTAGTTGTGAGTGGGAGCTTTTTTTTTTTCCTAAGCTTTTAATTTTGTACTGGGTTTAGCTGATTAACAATGTTGTGGAAGTAGTTTCAGGTGAACAGCAAAGGGACTCAGCCGTACATATATATGTGTCCATTCTCCTAGCAGAGGCGTCTCTTGTTGCAGAGCACTGGGTCAGTAGTTGTGGTGCATGGATTTAGTTGTCCCATAACATGTGGAATCTTCATGGACCAGGGATCCAACCTGTGTCCCTTGCATTAGCAGGTGGATTCCTAACCACTAGGATCACCAGGGAAGTCCTGAAATTAATGTAAAAGTATATTGTAATTGTTGTTCAGTTGCTAAGTCGTGTCTGACTCTTTTTTTACCCCATGGACTGCAGCACTCCAGGCTTCCCTGTCCTTCTCGTCTCCTGGAATTTGCTCAAATTCATGTCCATTGAGTCAGTGATGCCGTCCAACCATCTCATCCTCTGCCGCCCCCTTCTCCTTTTGCCTTCAATCATTTCCAGCATCAGGGTCTTTTCCAATGAGTCGGCTCTTCTCATCAGGTGGCCAAAGTTATTGTACTTGACCCAATACATCTAAAATATCATTAGAAAATGTAATCAATATAGAAATTATTAATGAGTTTTATTTTCTGTCCTTCAAAATCCAGTGTGTCCTTTATACTTAGAACCTTTGAATGCTAAATGTTCATTGCAAATGCGTGATCTCTAATTAGATTTCTTAAAATCTTGAGTTGAAAGAGATGAATGAGGTCATTATGCTTTTGACTTTGGGAGCGGGGCGTGATGAGGTTTTAGTATTGAATGGAGAAGTACTTATTTGAGACAGTAAAGATGGGAGAAATGAAACAGTTAATCTCAGCCATTCTGGGCAAGACAGAAGTAGGGGTTAAAGTCGAGGCATGGATCCTCAGATTATATCAAACAAGGTAAATCGAATGTGATAAGACAAGAGTGGGGCTAAACATGCAAGAAATTCTTGAAAACACTAGGCTTATATCATGGTACTATATCACTTTGTTTTATATAATGTGCTTGTGGAGAATTACAATTCCATCATTTAATAAAAATTAGCTCAAATCCCCACCCCCAGGTCTTTCATATACTAAGTCATTTCAAACATCTTTACAAGTTTTCCATGGGGAGTGGGAGGGAGGCTCAAGAGAGAGGGGCATGTGTACACCTATGCTGATTCACACTGGTATATGGCAGAAGCCAGCGCAACGCAGGAAAGCAATTATCCTCCAATTAAAACATTAAAAAAATGTATTAAAAAGTTTTCCAATAACTGCCTTGAGCATGGTTTTTAATTTAAATTTTATTAAGATTACATAAAATGAAAGGTTTCTTCACAGCACCAGCTACATTTCAGATGTCCACTAGCCACATGTGGCTGGCGGATACTTCCCAGACAATGCAGGTCCCATCACAGCTGTGTTTTCACCCATTTGCCTCTCACACAGTTGGTGCTTAGTGAGTCTGTGCTGGCTGGGTAAATAAATGAATGTGAATCAGACTTGACCTCTGAGAAAGCGGACATGAGGCTCGATTTCCTTCCTGGGCAGTAAAGGTGACATCAATTTCGGTCCATTTCCGATCTCTCCGTAGAAGTGATGGAAAGATTTATCACTCCCCAGTTTTCAACGTTTCCCCCTGCTTGGTTGATACGTTTAGTAGGATAATTGAATGGTCTTTGTTCTTCAGAAACTTTTTTTTAAAGCTTTAAATATGTATTTTTAAGTGCTTGAAAAATGGAAGGGAAACAGACTTGGTTCAAGCAGAATGCTCTCCAAACACCCCTTATTTCTGGGAGCTCGTGATAGACCCAGGCTTGCAGGCATCACTGCTCTCGGCATAGCTGGGCAGAAAAAGCTGATACAGAGGTTATCGGTGGAACAAAGAAGCTGAATGCTGGATCTGTGCACAACTGGGAGTTTAATGATTATGCACGAACATGTTTAACTTGGAGCCCAGGGTTCAAGTGATCAAAGAGCTGAAGGCAAGTTGGCAGGGAAATTGATTGAGTTAAATGTCTTTGAAATGTGGTTTTATCCATTGATATTCTACTTTAATGCAAAGAGTATTTTGTTGGATGAGCAAAAACATCAGGGGAAGCTAAAACTCTGCCAAATACCCTACCATTTTCTGTTATTGCAAAGGTTTAAATGGAATGGCATAAAATGCACTTTCCCCCCATTTTGGGAAAGTATATATTTTTTAAGGGATTAAAAACATGCTGGCACATGTCATGATTACCAATTGAGGCACAGTAGGGGTGGTTTTGAGAAATGGTCTTATTGGAAAGTCATTCTGTGAAAATGGCTGCAGATGGACCCCTGGCTAAGGCTGTTCTGAAAGGATATGGGTGATGTCCACGAAGTGCCAGGCATGTGGCTGGAAGGAAGGACAGATGAGGAGTAATAGTAGGTGGAAATGGGGAGTCTTCAGGGGAGGGTTGGGACGGTCGGGTGGAGAGATGCTGACCTTTCCAGAGAAGAGGTCTGAGGGTTCCCTGTAGAGTGTCCTCAGCAGCTTGAGGAGGTCCTTGGCCATTCTGCTTGTACTCTTGTTCTGTAGCTTAGATGGTGGGTGAATGAGGTATTATGAGATCGACCAGGGAGCTGAGCAAGATACCATCCTTCACTGCCGAAGTCTTTCAGTCTTGCCTTCATTGGTTCACCCATTCCTTTATTCACTCACTTATTCCTTGGTGACAATATAGTGGTTAAGGCTGTGGACTCAGGATGCCTGGGTCCAAACCCTGCCTCCACTACTAACTGTGTCTCAGTCTCTGGGCCTCTGTGAAATGGGAGTAATAATCGCACTCACAGTGGGGAAGTGTCAGGATTTAAGGCGCTGAATATATAACTTGTTTGGAACAGTGCTTGGCACGTGATGAGTGCTGTGTGCTAGTTGTATTCATTCATTTATTCATTCTGGGAACCAGGCACTGGGGGATATAGTTTTGATGAAGATGACCAAGATATTGAAATCATTAACATTTTTATAAGCATTGTGAAGAGAACAGAATGCTAAAATAGGGACTGACAAGGGGGGATTTACTCTGGACAGGGAGACGTGCTTACACTGAGGTCTGAAGGAGGGTAGGATTTGAGAACTGGAGGAAGAGTGTTGAGACCAGAGGGAACAGTATGTGTAAAGTCCTCGAGCTGGAGAAGGACCAGCGTGGCTGGAGGTTGAGTTGGGTGAGATATGGCCAAAGGAGCAGACAGAGCCTGGCTCACCTGGGAAGGATTTTATTATGGATGTATATGGGTGGGGTGGTTGGGGAGAGACTCAGGAGCTCTTAAGCAGGCAGTGATGCGATTAGATTAAGGGTTTTAAAACATGGACTGTTGGGAATGAACTGTGGACATAGGGAGCATTTGGAAGGTTACTGCAGGGGTCTAGGTGGGAGAAGACGAGGCTTTGCTTGGAGCGATGGCTGTGGGGGTGGGGACAGATGAATGGAGAGAGAGAAGGGTGGAGTAAGGGAGGGGAGGGGTGGACAGCTGGATAGAAAGATGGACAGAGAGACAGACGGATAGATGAATGAAAGGAGGGATGGACAGAGGGATGGATGGATAGAGGGAGGGACAGACAGATGGCTGGAGGGAGGGAGGGGTCGACAGAGAGGTGGATGGAGGGAAGGAGGGATGAACGGACGGAGGGAGGGGGGATGGAGACCTGATGGAATTGGCAGCTCTTGCTGACACATGGGACTTGGGGTGATGATAGGGAAAAGGGGGAAGCACAAACAACTTCCAGGTAACCAGCTCGAGCAATAGGAGGACATTAGAACCCAAGACAGGGAAGAGTGTGGTGGGTGGAGGGTACAGGGAGGTTACTCCCAGCTCTGCAGCGAGAGAGAAGAGAGTGGGAATTATCTTTTTTTGTCCCTCTGGCCCCTTTAATGTCCTCTTTCTAGAGCAGGTCAGTGGCTCACGGGAGGGGGCTGTCGGATGCCTCCTCCTGGCCTTTGCCCTGGCTCCATCTGATTTGTGATTTCAGAAATGCCAGACTCGCTGGTGGGGCAGGCAGCCTCCTGCATGACTTCCTGCACAGGTGAGTCTCTCGGGAGACCTTATCACACTTTTGGTGAACTCAAGACAGGGCGGGGCAGGAGTTTGGGGAGGCGAAGCTGATCATGGCCAGGTCTAATTAGGGACAACTCCTGAGGGCCTCCGCCACATTCCCAGGGAGACCAGTGGGGAAAAGCAAGACTGGTTCTGCAAAGGCCACCCAGTCATCAGCATTTGGAGAAGCAAATCACACACTCAGGTTAAAATGTCCTTAAACCATCCCAGCCCTAAAGCCCTGGGGCTTTCCCTCAAACCCTGTGGTCCCCAGGTGGAGTAAAATCTTCAGCCAAGTGATTCTATTTGCATCTTGGGGTGGAGTAGATGAGAGAAACTGGGGGCAAATGGCTTAGAAGGAAACATTTTCCGAATGTAAGATGTGGTTATATTTTGAGCACAAAGAAATGAACGTGAATGTGTTCATTCAATTTCAAAGACCAGGAGAAGGGTGAGCTGTCATGATTAACACCTTAATGGTGTTTCGCAATTGGTCTGCAGTCTAAATAGAAGGTTCGGGAATCACAGACTCTGTAGATCCGATCTACCCCAGAGTACCTCCCCCACCTCCCCACTATCTCCAATACCTCCAGACTAGCCAGTTCTGCAGCTCTGTGTTCTGTAAAGATCAGACAACTCTCCCCAACCCCCCCACCCCGCCGCCCGTCCCTGCTGATGTCCACCAGGGCAGTAGGTGAGGAATCATCAGACAGCCAAGGTTTGGATCCCAGCTGTGCAACCTTGGGTAAGTTAGTTAACCTCTCTGAGCCTTGGTTTCCAACTCTGTACAGTGGAGAAAATGAGAGTAGTCACTTCAAGGTTGTTATTATGAGGCTTTCAAAAGCTAATGTAAAATAGATCAGTAGTTCTCAATCAAGATGATAGTATCTACCAGGGACATTTTGCAAAGTCTGGGGACATTTTTGCTTGTCCCAACTGAGGTGTGCCACTGGCATCTGGAGATGCTGTTGAGCATCCTAGAATGCACAGAACAGCCCCTACAACAGCATTATATGGTATCAAAATATTGACACCGTGGAGGCTGAGAAACTCTGGAGTGTATAAAGCTCTTGGAAGAAAGCCCAGCATGAGAAACACTAGGTAACGTGTTTAAGTACTCCTTGTTATTATCTTTTTTTTCTTCTTTACTCTCTTGGGGTCTGCAGCCTTCCCCTGAGCTGGGAGCAGGCAGCTCACAGGCCAGATGAGAAGGGAAGGGGACCGTTAGGATGCCTAAGTAGTCCAAGTGGAGCTGAGTCTCAGAAGGTGTCAGATCGTCAAAGAGACACCGTGTGCCCTCCCTCTGCCTCCCAGGGTCAGCTGATCCACACCTCCCCGTGGGCACCAGATACATCTATCACTTTTCCACCAACACCAGCACCAGCCTTCAGGGGGCCCAGGTGAAGGGGAGTGGCCTTGGTCTGCAAGGTTTGGTCACCCTCGATGTGCTTGGCCCTTGCCAGATGGCCTTACGGGTGAGTACCACAGAGTAACCAGGGAGTCACGCTGACATGGGGGAGGGCCACAGGGAAGCCATAGCCCCTGAAATCAAATTCAAGTGAGGGCTCTAGAGTAATATGGCAATGTGACGTCATTTTGGTTGTAGAGAGTGCCAGGGTAGATCTAGTGTGGGGAGTGGGGATTGTGGAAACAGTGTTAGACTTTATTTTTGGGGGCTCCAAAATCACTGCAGATGGTGACTGCAGCAATGAAATTAAAAGACGCTTACTCCTTGGAAGGAAAGTAATGACCAACCACGACAGCATATTAAAAAGCAGAGACATTACTTTGTCAATAAAGGTCAGTCTAGTCAAGGCTATGGTTTTTCTAGTGGTCATGTATGGATGTGAGAGTTGGACTATAAAGAAAGCTGAAGCACTGAAGAAGTGATGCTTTTGAACTGTGCTGTTGGAGAAGACTCTTGAGAGTCCCTTGGACTGCAAGGAGATCCAACCAGTCCATCCTAAAGGAGATCAGTCCTGGGTGTTCATTGGAAGGACTGATGTTGAGGCTGAAACTCCAATACTTTGGCCCCCTGATGTGAAGAGCTCACTCATTGGAAAAGACCCTGATGCTGGAAAAGATTGAGGGCAGGAGGAGAAGGGGATGACAGAGGATGAGATGGTTGGATGGCATCACCAACTCAATGGACATGGGTTTGGGTGGACTCCGGGAGTTGGTGATGGACAGGGAGGCCTGGCATGCTGTGGTTCATGGCGTTGCAAAGAGTCAGACATGACTGAGCAACTGAACTGAAGGGTATTTCTTGGAGCAGGTATAGCCACAGGATGGGATCAAGCTATTTCCTTGGGAGAATCAGTTCAGTTCAGTTGCTAAATTGTGTCCAACTCTTTGCAACTCATGGACTGCAGCATGCCAGGCTTACCTGTTCATCACCAACTCTCGGAGCTTACTCAAAGTCATGTCCAATGAGTCGATGATGCCATCCAACCTTCTCATCTTCTGTCGTCCCCTTCTCCTCATGACTTCAATCTTTCCCAGCATCAGGGTCTTTTCTAATGAGTTGTTCTTTGCATCAGATGTCCAGAGTATTGGAGCTCCAGCATCAGTCCTTCCAATGAATATTCAGGACTAATTTCCTTTAGGATTGACTGGTTTGATCTCCTTGCAGTCCAAGGGACTCTTGAGTGTTCTTCAACACCACAGTTCAAAAGCATCAATTCTTCAGCACTTAGCTTTCTTTATAGTCTAACTCTCACATCCATACATGACTATTGGAAAAACCATAAATGGAGGGTCAGAAGTGGGAAACTGTAGACCTCAGGGTTGAGCAAAATCAAACCAAGTCAAGACTGTAGATAAAGGAGCAGACTAAGATGGACAGCCCAGACCCAGCTGGGGACTCCAGGCCTGCCCTGCGCGTCTCTGTACAGGCCCACCAAAGAGATAGTGCAAGTTTGATCCCAGGTCACTGAAATACAGCAAATATTGAAATAAAGCGAATCACACTAATTTTTTGGTTTCCCAGTATATATCAAAGGTATGTTTATACTAAATTGTAGTTTATTAAGTGCGCAATAGCATGATGTCTATAAAAAAGTACATAATTAAAAAATACTTTATTGCTGAAAAAGCTAGTTATCATCTGAGCCTTCAGTGAGGTGTAGTAGTAACATTAAAGATCACTGGTCATAGACCACGCTAACAAATCTAATAATGGAAAGGTTTGAAATATCGTTAAGACCACTAAAATGAAACACAGACATGAAATGAGCACATGCTCTTGGAAAAACTGATAGACTTGCTCAATGCAGGGTTGCCACAAACATTCAATTTGTAAAAATAAAAAAAAAGCAGTATCTGGGAAGTGCAATTGAGTGAAGCCCTGTAGAACAAGGTCCGCCTTTACTGGACAGTGGTGGTACTGGGTTCGTACTGGGTGGTGCTGGGTTAGGTCAGAGTGGAAGCATGAGCTCGATTCTCTCAGTGTTGTAGGTTCCTTTTTCATCAAGATTTTCCTGACGCTTTCCCATCTTCTTACAAGTGGAAATGCGTGACTATTCTCTGGTGTCTTTCTCACGACTCTCGTGTGTTTCCTGGACAAACGTTCCCACTCTGCATAAATGGCTGCCTAGTTTCCACTCAAGTCTTATGTCCCTTTTGTGAGGGGTTTTTGAACTGACTGGAGTGCTTGCTGATGAGCGTTTCTCAAAACTGCTTTATTATGTTTTCCTGTAGACCACAGGATGGAGTCTTTTGTGAGGTGGCTCTGAGCTGCCTCTGATCTTAAACTATCCAAAATATTGGTTTTGGTCAGAATTGCTACTTTGCTGTCCTTTAATGTCCATGTAGGGATTGTTTTTTAAACAGGGTCAGTCTTCAGAAGGCAAATTGTGTACTGCTGTGATCTTGTTTGTTTGCTTTGTTTTTAGCATTAAAGAAATGGATCCTGTTGAATGTTGGCAAGGGTAGAAAGAACTGGCTCATTTCAGAGACTCGTGGCATAGTGAATTCCCTGGCAGTCCAGTATTTAGGATGCCATGCTTCCATTGCAGGGGGGCACAGGTTTAATCCCTGGTCGGGGAACTAAGATCCCAAAAGCCACACAGTGTGGCAAAAAAAAAAAAAAAAGGGTCATAAATGGAGAATTTACAACCACTCAGGAGGCAATGCATTAAGTATATTTTTGTAGGAAAAGAGTGAGAGTAAGTATTCAAGACAATGAATTTTACAGATTGAACACTCCTGTGTAGCCACCTCCAGATCAAGAAACCCCCATAACCTCCCTCTTTCTCTCTTCCAGTCCCTTCTCCCAAAGGCTCCCTTGAGTTCCAGCACCACGGATTAGTTTTATTTGTCTTTGAACCTCTCTTAAATGGAATCATGCAGGTTGTTCTCTTTTGTGCCTGGTTTCTTCTTATTTTTTATTTTGATTTTTTTTGATCATGGTAAAATATACGTAATATAAAATTTACCATCTTAACCATTTCAAGTGTACAATTCAATAGCAATATGTACGCTCCTGTTGGGTAACCATCACCACCTTCCACCCCTAGCATGATTTCATCATCCTAAACAGAAGCACTGTACCGCTTAAATGATTGTACTCCTTAAATTACATATATATAGTTTATTTATTGGCTGTGCTGGGCCTTCGTTGTTGCAAGCGGGCTTTCTCTAGTTGCGATGCTTGGGTGCCCATTGCCATGGCTTTTCTTGGTTCGGAGCAGGGGCTCTAAGGCACGTGGGCATCAGTAGTTGCTGCTCTGAGTCTAGAGCATGGGCTCCAGGCTCAGTAATTGTGGCACACGGGCTTAGTTGCTCCGTGACATGTGAGATCTTCCCAGCCCAGGGATCGAACTGGTGTCCCCTGCATTGCAAGGTGGATTCACAGTCTCTGGACCACCAGGGAAGCCCAGGATTAGTTACTCTGAAAAAGCGAAATCACAGGGCGATGAAACCATGTGATACTATAACGATAGATACAGGTCATCATACATTTGTCCAAACCCATAGAATGTACGACACCAAGGAACCCTTATTTTTATCAGGGACTTTGGGTGATAGTTATGTATTAGTAAAGGATCATCAGTTGTAACTAATGTCTCAGTCTGGTAGGGGATGTGGATAATGCGGAAGGCTGGGCATATCTGGGGTCAGGGGGTACATGGGGAATTTCTGTACCTTCCTCTCAATATTGCTATGAACCTGAAACTGCTCTAAAAATAATAATAAAAAAGTGAGATCAGTCATCTTAGGATGCAGGGTTTTCAAAAAAATTTTTGTTTTTGGCTGTTCTAGATCTTCGTTGCTGCCTGGGCTTTTCTTCAGCTGTGACAAGTGAGAGCTACTCTCTACTTGCGATGTGCAGGCTTCTCATTGCGGTGGCTTCTCTTGTTGCAAAGCACGGGCTCTAGGGTGCTTGGGCTTGTGTAGTTGCCGCTCCTGGGCTCTAGAGCACAGGCTCAATAGTTGTGGTGCACAGGGTTAGTTGCTCCATGGCATGTGGAATCTTCCTGACCTAGGGATCAAACCCACGTCTCCTGCATTGGCAGGCAGATTCTTTAGCAGTGAGCCACCAGGAATGCCCGGGATGCAGGTTTTAGGGGTGATTTTATTTTTCATCTTTATAGAGTCCATCTTCTTTAGCAATAAGTACACACATGTGTGAGACCATGGTGATTTGGGGGCATCCAAGTCTTTTATTCATGATGACAAAGCATTTTTTATTTGCTTTGCAACCCTAGGTTATTTTTGTTCATACTGTGTAGCCGTATGAATCTCTCACTCAAACTTCCAAGGCCTTTTGGGGAAAAATGAGAAGCTAATGGGGCTTCCCTGGTAGCTCAGCTGGTAAAGAACCTGCCTGCAATGCAGGACACCCAGGTTCGAGCCCTGGGTCAGGAAGATTCCCTGGAGAAAGGGACAGGCTACCCACTCCAGTATTCTTGGGCTTCCCTGGTGGCTCACCTGGAAAAGAATCTGCCTGCAATCGGAAGTAGCTAATGAGAACTCTCTGTACAGAGTGGGGAGCAGAGGGACCTGACTGTTTAAATTATTTACCCTGGAGATATTCAACATCTACCACGTGACATTAGAACCTTCTGCTCAAGGGGCAGATCTCCCTGCCTACCCCTCCCTCATCACCATGAATCATGAGGGGGCCCAGAACTACTTTAGGTGAGGGAGGGGGGTGCTGGTGTGGTCCTAGAATATCCCAGAAGAGGTCACCAACTCAGAGCATCCTGCTTCAGCTCCAGCATTTCCAGCTGACATCCATCCTGGGGTCCAAGGTGGAAGTTCTGAAGGAGTCAGAGAGTTTGAGGTAAGGCGCTGGGCCTTGCTCCCCATGGGGCTGGATGTGTGAGCCCGGCTCCCTTTTCTGATGGCCACTGGGCACTGGGTGCACCAGATCGTATTGAAAGAATCCAGTTAGGGTAACCCCCCTACAGCCGAAAGAGGCCATTTTGGATTGAAGTTCAAAGAAGATTCCATCTTTGTTTTGACCTTGCAAACACCCAGGCCATTGATGAGGACCATTGGGGGCTGTTGTGATGTGGGAGCCTTGTGGCTCCAAAGAGCTTCAGATGGCCTTCCCTTATCTGGAGGAAGGAACTCTCGCCCCATATTTTCCTGGCTGTCACTCCCAGTATGTCTAGATTTTATGTCTGCCCAGCACCCTCTGTGCTTCATCCTTAAGAACATTCTGGAAAACACTGGGCACCCATTGAGGCCTGCCCTTCTCCTCCTCCCCCCTGCTGAGATGGGGGTTTTTCCTCACAGCTTCTTTTTCCCTTCCCAAGCCAAGCTCCCCTTGGTGACCCAGCTAAGCCTGGAATTCTCCCTCAGCCTGTTTCCCAGGGCCTCCTGACAGTGGCTTCCGGGCCACAAAGCTCAGTCCAGCCGCCAGTCTGAAGGCAAGCCCATCTCCACAGATTCCTCTTCCTTTTTGATTGCAAATTCATTTGTTAAAAAAAAATAATAAAGCCTTTGTGCAGGGATACAGGGATGGGGAAAGCTGCCAGGGGCAAATGGATCCTCACTGAAAAGCTTAGGGGAGTCCTCTCCGAGGGGGCAGCCAGGGCTATTGTCCCTGGGGAGTCTCATCAGAAATGCTAAGTCAGTGCTCTGGGCTGTCGGCTCCTGGACAGACCAGACTGACACTAGTTATTCCAGAAGGGGTGGGCGCCATTAGCATTTCTCTAGCTTGATTGATCTATAAAGATGCTCCAGATGTTACAAAGTAGTATAGGTAGTACAGTCACGATTTTTGTACATATACAGAACATATATTTGTTGCTTGAGTCCCTGGGGGCTGCCACGGTTGGGGAGGGGCAGACTCCACGTGGAGCTGGAGAGGGGGTAGTGACCTCCCCGGGAAGTTCAGCAGGGACACTTGTGTCCTCCAGGATTCTGCTTGCTGGCTTGCCGGTGGGGTTTGGGGCTTTGCCAGTTTCCTCTTTATCACGGGGCACCTCTCTCTTCAACGCCCCCACAAAGGGGAGTACTCCCCTAGCCCTCGCCCTCGTCCCCAACTTGCCCTATCCTCTCCCTCACCAGCCCACACCAGACACAGGCTCCTGGTCTGTCAGGTGAGGGGTGACGGGAAGAGCACTGGGCTGAATTCTGGACCCAGCTCCTCCCAGACTTGCTGTGTGATCCTCTCCAGCCGCTCTCCCTCTCTGGGCCTTGCTTCCTCCCTTCTACAGTGCTGGAGCCTAAGTCACTTCTGCCATGGTCTGTGAGCAGGTTGGAAAAGAATTTCCAGACACGAGGCAGGATGAGAGGAGAATAAAGTTTAGTAGAGTGGGAGACCCTGATAGAACCACAGGCTGGCTCAAGGGAGAGCCGAACCCTTTGGCAGGCTAGCAGCCACTTTTTTAGGGCCTCAAGACAGAGGAAATTCCTATTGGAAGGAACCATTATGTGAATGGTTAGGATGCTAGAGGGTGGGTAATAGAGTGGGTATTTTACCTAATAGGGGGTCAGGGTTAGGTCTGGAGGCTCATGGCAACAGTTGCTATGGGGGGTTGGTCAGTTCCAGAGACTTTTATCCTATGACCGTGGTGCAGGGCTGCACAACTTCCAGTGCAGGATGTCTGAGACCGGTGACTCCGGAGCCATCCTGCCTGGGTTTGAATCCCAGCTGTGGCCCTGAACAAGTCACCTTATCGCTCGGAGCCTCCTGTTCCCTCCTATATAACGTGAGCGGCTGGGAAAATGAGAAGTTTTGCAATGCAGGACGCCCTGGGAAGCTCAGCTTTCTCTTTTTTTTTCCAAGCTGGGTTCACCCATTTTATTCAGGTGGCGACAAGGCTGGGAGTAGCTTCAAGCATAGACTTGGCTGTCTTTTGTGTGGTTTGGTTGAGGCCTGGCTGGATTGCTGAGCTGAGTTAGGAAGGCAGGCCATTTGGGCTGGGTGTGGGGGTAGCTGGGTGCTTCCTATGGGACTGACCTATGGGAGGGGCCCACGCTGGAGGGGCAGGGTTGCAGTAGCAGAGAGGAGGTGGCCTGGAGGCTCAGATGGGCCCCCCCTGATGCCCACCCCCCGAGCAGCGCTGTCCTGGGCCGCGCTCCGCTGTACTTTGTCCTGCTAGCCGGGCGCGTGGTCCGCCTGTGCCCGCACCGAGCCGAGCCACGCTGGGCGCTGAACGTGAAGCGGGCGGTGCTGAGCCTCCTGCAGGGTCATCGGGGTGCCCGCGACCCCCAGACCGTCGAGGAGGTGAGTTCCGAGCCTTGAGGTGGGTGGGTGACGAAGTGACGGGGAGCAGGGCGCTGACTGGGTCCCGCTTGCCTAGGTGGACCTCCTGGGCAGGTGTCCCACCACATACCAGCAACTCGGAAGCAAGCTGCACAAGACCAAGGACCTGGCGCGGTGCTCCCTGCGCAGGGTGCGCACCTCCCTGCGCTCGCAGGCCCTGCCCATAGGGGAGGAGGTGAGAGCTGGCTGGCCCCTGCCCACTGCCAGTTCTCTTCTCCTCCCTCCCAGGCTATGTCCTCCCCCACCCTCTAACTCTGCCCCATCTCCCCTTTCCCTCTCCTCCTCTCTCTTCCATGGGTTCCTGCAGATGAAAGTGTTGTGTAAACAGTAGGCATCTATATAAGGATAGGAGGCGATCTCTGTTAACACGATTAATAGAGATTAATAGAGTCTCAGCATCTGGAAGCGGCTGCAGGACTGCAGGCGCTAGCGTTCTTCATTTTCCAACTGAGGCTTTATCCTTCCTCCCCTTGGGGTGACTGCTGACTGCTCTTTTTGCGCCTCTTGGTCTCCCACCTCTATCTGTGGGGAGGGGGATCCTGAAGCTCCGAGGTAGTCCTGGGTGGGCTCCCCCAGACTTGGCTGTTGCTGCTGATTTGGAGGTTCTTGGGCTGGGGGGGGTTCTCTCACTCCCAAGGCCTGGCCTGAGCCTCTGCCTGTTGCCCGCATGGTCCAACAGTCTGGCCTGGCCTCCCACCTGACCTGCGTCCAGAGTTTGCAGGCCGGCGTGCTGCGGGAGGCCTCCTGCACGCAGCTGGACACCGCGGGCCCCCTCTCCAGGGAGGCAAGTGCTGTGCTGATGTGGACCTTGTCCTCGCTCTCCCTGCTGCAGGAGTTACCCCAGGAACCGGCTGTCACAGGTGATGGGGGTGGGGGGCTGGGGGGACCCTTAGGTGAGCCTCACAGTCTCCTCTGACCAGAGGGGCTCCAGCAAGCAGAGACTCCACTGCTGTGTCTCTGTCTGGACACCCTTGAACACCTTCTGAAAGTGGCCATTGTCAGGGTCGGCCTCTTTTTCCAGAAGTTTGTTGGCTTGCATATGGTTTAGGCTTGGTCTTGGCCTCCTCTCTGGGTCATTCTCAGTGGAGATAGAATCTTCTGGTTCCCAACTTTTGTGGGAGAATCCACCTTACACCTGATGATCCTTCCACCTGACCATTTTGGGGGCGAGCTGACTCAGGTTTCCTACTTTTCTGGAAAGTTCCTGCCAACATGGAGCATCCCCTGGAGCATGGTTCCCTTCTAGGATTTTGTGGGGAAAGAAAGAAAGCAAGGTATGCATCTGAGGGAAAGAGATACATATTTTTTCTATGGTGAAAAAAATGGCTGTTTCCCTGAATCAGGAAATAAGGATGGTTAATTCTTACTGCTGACAGTTTGGAAGTATTTACTGTGGGCCAGTATCTGTGCTGAGTGCTTTATGTGGATTATTTAATTTAATTCTCATCATGACCCCATTAGGAAGTTACTGTTGTTTTTAGTTGTATTTTTTTCACTGAAGGAAGCTGTGTCCAAGAGATAAAAATGACTTGTCTGAAGTCACAGGCTAATGAGAGGCAGAGCTGGGACTTAGACCCGTGGAGTCTTTTCCGCAGCCCTGGTGGATAATCAGGTTTGTCTCTGAGAACAGACTGGCTGCCTCCACCACCCCGGGGAGAACCCAGCAGATGAGGCCTGAAGCCCTGGGTCTTCCCAGCTTTCCTGGCAGTTCCATGGAGCACAGGCTGAGATCTAGGCTGACCTGCCCCCCAAGACCTCCCTCAAATGCAGACACAGCCATGACTGGGGCATCTAGTTTCAGGATCTGCCTGGTGCTTGCCTACTGAGTTGCATGAGCTTTCTCTCTTTTTTTTGAACAGGTGTAACTGAGACATGAATCACATACTGTGTAGCTCATGCATTTAAAGTGAATAATTCAGTGGCCTCTAAGAGAGTCACAGTTGTCCATTCATCATCAGAATCAACTTTATGACATTTTCATCGCCCCAGAGGAAACCTTGCACCCACTGGCCATCACCTCCTATTCCCCCATTCCTGGCAACTACTAATCTACTTTCTACGTCTAGGTTTTTTCGTTCTGGACAGTTTGTATAAATAGAAGGAGATAGTAGGTGACCTTTTATAACTGGCTTCTTTCTCTTCCCATAGGTTTATCCTGTGGGATGAACCTACCTTCCCAGGTTCATCCGTGTTGTAGTATGTGTCACAGTTTCATTTCTTTTTCTTGCTGAGTAGTCTTCCATTCTACGGAGGAGGTTTCCTTGGTTCCTCTGGCAATCCCCAGAGGGTTTGGGGGTCAGCCTGTTTGGCCCACCCCTTACTGAAGGGCGCATGGACTCTCTCGTACCTTTTGCTGTCAGCAGTGACCCTGGCAGGAGTTTCTTGTGTGTGTTCCCCTCCCCTGTTGCTGGAAACATACCAAAGGGAGCCTTGGCAGGGTGTGGGAGCGGCTCCCAAGGTCCTTCCACTCACTCTGACATTTGTCCCCATGTGGTCATCCCTGCTAAGAACTTCCCACCTCAGATGCAGACGGTGGAGAACTAATCCCGAGCAGCTTGTTGTACGAATGGGAGGAGACCCCGTCCCAAGCTACGGTGGCCACAGGGGCTGCATCAGTGAGGAAGCTGTGCCGGGCTCAGGCCACGAGCTTGGAGGTAAGTGGCTTCTCCAGCCCCAGGCCAGGGTCGGGCTGGAGCCTGAGGCCCTGGGACACCCTCCTCTTCCTATCAGATCCTTTAAGGTCTACTTGGTAGAATATTCAATATTAGAGATGCTGTGTACTGTCGGGCAGGTTATGCACTGCACAACTCTGCCTGGCTATGAAAGCAAAAGGAAGAAATCTAGCTGGTGTGTGCAAGCCTTGACCTCCTGCCGATTGGATAGGAGCCTAGAGGAGGCCTTCTTCCCATCGGTCTGTCTGTGGGTACATGGTCTTCATGGGCCCCCAGACTAACCTCTGGACCTGGTCTGTCCTAGAGATCTCTCAGGACACACACACACACACAAAATCTGGAGGAAGAAATGGCAACCCACTCCAGTATTCTAGCCAGGATAATCCCATGGACAGGAGAGCTTGGTGGACTATAGTCCATGGAGCTGCAAAAGAATCAGACTTGACTTCATGACTAAAAAACAACAAATGCACACACACACTCAAGTATATTGAGACTTCCCTGGCTGTCCAGCGGTTAAGACTCTGCACTTTCACTGCTGAGGACCTGAATTCGATCCCTGATTGGGGCACTAAGATTCCACAAGCTGCTTGGCAGCCAAAAAAATGGAATATATGGAATTTGTATAAAATACATCGACCATGGAGTCAGTAAATACAGACTATATGCATATATCGAAGACTGACCGATGTGCACACACTGTATGTTCTGCGTGTCCGTAGCAGAACACACTTGCAGCTGGTTCTTTGCTGTTTCGGGGACCGGGAGCCAAGGCCCCAGCTCATTGCTCTCTGGAATCCCTGACCTCTGGGGGGCTTTGTGGGGGTCAGAGAGGAGTCAGAGAGCAGCCCAAAGGAGCGGGTCCTCAGCCCTGAGAGGTGGTACTCCAAGCCTCCGGCCAGTGGGTGACGGAGCTGGCTGTTTGCCCAGGCACCCTGGCACTCCTGACCCCTTAGGGTGCCCTGTGCACTGTCGGATGTTTAGCCACCTCCTTGACCTCCACCTGCCAGTGTCAGCATCACCTCCATCCCTGACATGATAACCCAGTGTCTCCAAGTGTTACCTGAGTCCCCTGGGGAGCACGCTCACCCCCATTGAGAACCACTGCTCTGCCTCCTGTGTTCCAACCTGCCTCCTTCCATCTGGCTTCCAGAGCATCACCCTGCCGACCCCTGGCTGGGCATTTCCCCAGCAGAGGCAGCTCAGGGCCAGGCATGTCATGGGCTTCCCTCCTGCAGACTGGCAGTGCTGGCCCCAAAGGGTGCGAGGCCGCTGCCCTGTCTCCATAGCGCTAACAAGGAAGCAAATTGTTCCCACCAGGGAGGTCCCCTGGGCTGGGGTGAATCGCCGAGGACTTTGTTCCTGAAAATAGCTTTTTGGGAATGCCTCAGTGCACATCAAGCGGTGCTTCGCATCCCTCTCCCCAGGAGAGGGCCCACTGGTTACCAGGGGGATGGCCATGTGGGCTTTGGCTGGGAATGCCTTCGCCCAACCCCATTGTTGGTGGGCAGGAGACAAGATGGGTTTTTCAGTTTGGAAACAAAACCAAGACTTGGGACTCAATAGCGAGCAAATTCCCCAGCCTGACCCTCTGCAGAGAGGCCCTGGGGGTTTCGATGTTGGAGGCAGCAGCCTGGGGTGGCCAAGAGCCTGGTGGAGTGAAGGAGAAGAAGATGGGGAGAGAAGGTGGGTGAGTCAGTGCCCCCCATGTCCCCAGGCTGCTGGGGAGGATGCCTGAAGAGGGCACAGATCCTGACCATCGTCTGGGGTGTTCAGAATAGAGCACCCACATTACAGACACTGATTCAACACTGACTGGTGTGCAGCCAAGTGTTGGACAGTGGTGTCCAGGCTGGCTTGTACTGACTTGCTGATGGTTAGACTCTGGAAATCCTGCAGGTTGGTTGTTAAGCAGACATTACCAAAGATGAAGTTATGCTCTAATGAGAGCTTACTGGATAGCACAGGGAACTTTATCGGTGCTCTGTGGTGACCTAAACAGGTGCTGGAGCTAACTCGCTTCAGTATTGTCTGACTCTTTGCAACCCCAGGGACTCTAGCCCACCAAGCTCCTCTGTCCATAGGATTCTTCAGGCAAGAATACTGGAGTGGGTTGCTATGCCCTCCTCCAGGAGATCCTCCCCACCTGGGGACTGAACTCACGTCTCTTAGTCTCCTGCAGAGCAGTCTCACCTCTGGGTCTGTGAAGCTTTTGGGAGATACTGGAGTTCCCACCTTCTTTGCAGCCACGTTGATGGCTCAGCTGGTACAGAATCTGCCTGCAATGCAGGAGACATGGGTTCGATCCCTGTGTCGGGAAGATCCCCTGGAGAAGGAAATGGTGACCACTCCAGTATTCTTGCCGGGAGGGTCCCATGGACGGAGGAGCCTGGGGGGTTACAGTCCATGGGGTTGCAAAGAGTTGGATACAGCCGAGTGGCCAAGCACATCTGGAGACAGCGGGATGGATGAGGTGACCCTTGGGGTTGATTCTCTCACACTGCCCCCTCTGATTTCCAGGCCACAGAGCTCTTCCTGACACTGGTGTGCGAGCTCCGAGGCCTCTCTGCAGATGAGCTCATGGAACTCTGGGGACTTTCTTTTAAATGCCGAGACAACTGGTAAGGGCCTGTCCCTGAGTTGGGGGCTGGGCCAGGAGTTGGCTGGGGGTCCTGGTGGGGCTGGATAATATTGCTGCTATCCTAGGTCTCCATCAAGAGATGGATGGTGATGTTTCAGCTCATTCCTGTGATATGTTATCTCATTCCTGACTTGTCCTTCAGTCTGGGGACATCTGCCAAGAAGATGATTAAGCAGGGAGCTTGGAGGTTCCCACGGGGGCTGGAGGCTGGGGAGACTGGAGGCTGCAGGGGGGCCTGGTGGGGATAAAGACAGGCATTGTTCCCTCCCCATATAGGATCCCTCTGGCCCGAGCTGGAATTAGCATTCCAATGAGCCTTGGGTTCCCTTCTGCTGGGAGTGGGGGGTGCTGGGCCAGGCTGGGATCCACCCCAACACCCTGCTGGTGTGGGGCTAGCAAGAGGTATAGAGAGACCCCAAGGGTGGAGAGGAACTTCTGAGGTCCTACCTCAGAAAGACTGTAGGGGGTCGTGGGGGGAAACTTGCAGCTCCTTTCCCAAGTTCAGCCATTCACTAGGCCCGTGAGATCCAGATTTCAGGTTTGTGAGCTTTTCAATGGCTCTCAGATCTTGAGACCTGAAAAAAATTTTATTGACTCAGAAATAAGAAAGAAAGCCCCCCAACCCCTCTGCTGCCCACCATGTCAACATTGTTGTTTAGTTGCTAAGTTGTGTCGGATTCTGTGCAGCCCCATCATAGCCTACCAGGCTTCTCTGTCTGTGGGATTTCCCATTCTGGAATGGGTTGCCGTTTCTTTGTCCAGGAGGGCTTCCTGACCTAGGGATTGAACCTGCATCTCCTGCATTACAGGCAGATCCTTTACCACTGTGCCACCAGTGTGTTAGTCGCTCAGTCGTGTGTGACTCTATGACCCCTTGGATTGTAGCCCACAGGCTCCTCTGTCCATGGGGATTCTCCAGAAAAAAATACTGGAGTGGGTAGCCATTCCCTTCTCCAGGGGATCTTCCAAACCCAGGGATCAAACTCAGGTCTCCTGCACTGCAGATTCTTCAGACAGTCTGAGCGACCAGGGAAGCCCATAAATCAACATTATCATATGTCTATTTGAACGACTACCAAACTTAATAGATAATAACGTGCAGATACCTTCCAAGCCTTTTATCTGTGTTCACTCATTTAATCCTCACAATGACCCCTGAGGTAGGTGGTTTTATGCCTATGTAACAGTTGCAGAAGGAAACCAAGGCACAGAGCATTTAGGAAACTTGCCCAAAGTCACACAGCAGAGTTGAGGTTTGAACCCAGGTGGTCTGTGCTTATCCATCAAATTCTTGGGGTCTTAAATATAAGTGGTATTTGGCTTGGGCACATTTTAGCTGCCTTTGGTGTAGGGAGGGGCCTCTGAGTCTCCATGTGGAGCTCCCTGTTCCCCTGGTGACTCACCCTACTTGTCACTCAGGGTATTCCCACAAGTCCCTGTGTCTCGCTTGTCTACCTAGATGTTGGGAGTCAGGGAGGCGGGGAGACCATCCCCAAATCTAGAAGTTTCCAAGAGGACTGATACTCTTGAGAGATTTCTCTTGCCCTCACCTCCTCTTCCATTTCTGCCCAGAGCCTGGTTTTCCTGGGGCCAAATCTATAAGGGAAAGAGAGGAAATACAAGGGCAAGAAATGGGAAGGGCAGGTGGGATATCGCCAGATGAAAAGGCTTGTTTTCCTGAGGCCTCATGGTCATCTTGGAGCTGGCCCAGTCATCAGCATTCCCATTTTATAGATGAGTAAACTGAGGCCAGAGACTGTTTATGGGCAGATGGTGTGTGCGAGTCGAGGGTAGGTGGGATGCCTGGCCCTCTGTGGCCATGGATGTCACTCATCAGGGTTGATAAGGTGGGGGGCCCAATCTACCCTGCCCCGTGTGCCCTGCTGCCTCTGTGACCTGAGCCCTGGGAGCCTCCCGTTCCTACTATGATTGAGGCACCCACCCCTGTTCAGCCATCCCCATTTAGGCTCATCACTGTGCAAAGGTTCAAAGCCTTTCCTGAACATCCCAACCTTTCTGTAATTTCAAAAAAAGAAAAAGGAAAGATTGTGATGTTGGGCTGAGAGTGTTAGAGGTTTAATGAGGGGCCACCTGCCAGTTGTTGACTCCTGTTCTACCCACGGGATTCTTATCCTACTGAGGTGAGTGTGGTTGGTTTGGGGAGAGCAGTGGGGAGGGACTCACATCGCCCCAAACTGCTGTGTCTCCAGAGTGGACAGAATTGCCACGGTTTAGACTGGGCTTCCTTGGCAGGTCAGATGGTAAAGAATCTACCTGCAATGCAGGAGATTCCAATTCAATCCTTGGGTTGCGAAGATCCCCTGGAGGAGGTGAATGGCAACCCACTTCAGTGTTCTTGCCTGGAGAATGTCATGGACAGAGCAGCCGGGGGGGTGCTATAGTCCATGGGGTTGCAAAGAGTCAGATATGACTGACCGACTTTCAGACAAGGCCTCTGGTGTCTCCAGGGCCCTAAGAGTACAGAATCCTGGCCAGGCTGCCTGGCTCAGCCCCTTTCTGGGTATGTGAGCATGGACTCATTCCTGCCTTACCTCTCTGAGCCTCTGATTGCTCCCGGATGACCGGAGGCTACATGAGAGAAAAGTCTTGCAGGGCACCTGGGCATGCAGGCCACCATCCTGACGTTCACTGGGCCTCTCTCCATGTCAGGCAACCGCTGGTGGATGCCCTGCCCTCCTGTGGCACCGAGGCCTGCGTGAGCCTCATGGCAGAGCTCATCATGTCTGGGGAGGTGGAGGCAGATGAGGCAGAGGCGTGGCTCTGGTCGCTGGCCTTCGTCCCGGAGCCCACAGATGCTATGCTCCATGCGCTGCTGGTGAGCCCTGTGCCCTGCTCCCACCCATGTGGTCCCTCCCCTGCTCAGATGCAGCAGGGAGGGGCGGGGGACCTGCTGTCCTCCAGGCTTTGTGCCTCTCCCTGGTGGGACCAGTGGAGGCAGATCAGAAAAGCCTGGGTTTGAGTCTCAACAATGTGCCTGCCAGCTGCGTGATCCTGGGCAAGTGACTTGACCTATCTGAGCCTGTTTTCTGATCTGTAAGATAGAGCTTGAACACTACTTGCCTCTTGGGCTTGTGGTGAGAAATGAGATGCTAAATGTAAAGCACTTCTCTGGATGCCTCGTGGGGAGACCCAGCCATTTAGAGCTGCTATTGTTCTTGTAATCAAGCGTATTTAATGAATCTCAGGATTAGGAAAGCCTGTGAAACTAGGCTAGCAATTTTTAACAACACAAAGAAGTCTTGTTTAATCTCCATGATGCCTCTATGAAGTAGGTGCTCTTATCCTCCCATTTTACAGATGAGGAAACTGAGGCCCAAGGAGGCTGGGCAGCTGGTCCAGGTGATGCAGCTGCTGTGCCTTTTTCTTAGACCATGGGACGTGTCCTCACTCACTTGGGGGGGTGGGGTATGTTCTCACCCACCAGGGGGCGGGCTCACTTGTCACTCCTCACTCTGCCCACCCAGATTGGCAGTGGGCCAAGATTCAGAGGCCACCACTGGGGAGTGTATGGGAGACCCCTGGGTTGACTGATGGTGGGGAGGGGTCCCCAGCAGGATCTCTCTGTCCTTCATGCTGATCAGACTCTTGACTAACTGTCCAGGTGGAGCGTAGGAGCACTCACCCGTCCCCTGACCCCTGATGCCAGCGTTTACAGTGGGGCCAGTCCATGCAGCTGTGTGGTTGGCTCCGTTCAACAGGGAACCAGGCACTGAGTCAGAGCCAGGCCAGGACTCGGCCCAGGGGGCCCTGCTCACAGCCTAACAGGTGACACGGTGGCCACACAGACATCAGTGCCCTGCAGGGCCCGTGGGGGCTCAGCCAGTGCTGGGCGGGGTTGGGCTCCCCTTCTTTCCTTTCTCTCCCCACTTTGTTTGCTCAGCATAAGTGCAGAAGTGTTGGGGATGGGCGTTAAAGCACAGACTGGTGCTCCATATCGCCTCCCACCCAGCTTTAGAACCCCGCCTAGTCCCTCACCAGCACGACCTCAGGCAAGGTGCTTTCTCTGCCTTGGGATGGTGCGGACTGATGGTCGTTATGACGTGGGCTAAGTGTTATGTATACACTGGTGTCGCGGCTGTGACCACTCGCCAGGGACACACAGGAAACAGCACAGGTGGGTCCCTGGGCTGCTGGAGTCCAGGCTCTTCACTCGCCTGTCTCCTGCCGGTTCTCATCCTGCTAGCCCAGAGCTTGTGCCTCTCTGGACTGTATTTGTTCTCTCATCTCATCGCAAGAACGCACTGCCCCCCAGTTGTGACAATTTATGCTGTCTCCAGACTTGCCAAATGTCCCCTGTCCCCTGTTAGCCTGAGATACCGTTGTCCATCCTGGATGCACAGAAAAGGTCTTCTGGGGCATTAAAAAAAAAATGATTTTATTGATTTATTTAATTTTGGCTGTGCTGGGTCTTCATTGCTGCGTGGACTTCTCTCTCGGGATGGCAAGCCGGGGCTACTCTCCAGCTGTGGTGTGTGCTCTTCTCATTGCCCTGGCTTGCAGAGCCGGATCACTGGCTCTGGGGTACACAGGCTTCCGTAGTTGCAGTTCCCAGGCTCTAGAGCACGGGCTCAGTCGTTGTGGCGCTTGGACTTAGCTGCCCCGTGACATGTGGAATCTTCCTGGATCGAACCTTGTCTGCTGCACTGGCAGGCAAATTCTTTATCCCTGAGCCACTTGGGAAGCCCCCTGGGGTATTTTAAGAAATACTCCCTGCAGGTCCCACCACGGGCAATTTATTCACACCCTCAGGAGTTGGGAGGGGTGCATCTGTATTTTTAGGAAACACCCCATGGGGAGGCCTGTGAAAGACCCCTCACCAGGCTTCTTGGTTGGGTGGGGGCCGGTTTCTGTCCCCAGCCGCTGCTGCAGACCCCGGGGGCCAGCTCCAGCGCCTTCCTAGGCATCTCGGCTCTGGTTCACAACCTGTGTGTCTCTCTGGACGGGCCCTGTGAGCAGCTGCCCGGTGTTGGCTCCCTCATGAGGATCCTGGGAGATGCCATGGGTTCCGACTGCACCTTCCGGGAGCCCTCAGACGTTGATCAGGTGAGGACAGCCCACGTCCTGGGCATGGCCCCTTGAGGGGGTCCCTGTCAAGCAGGTGAGCTGTAGACTGGGCAGGTGGGCTGGGCGCCCCCACCAGCCTCAAGGCCCTACTGTCATCTTGTTTCAGCTCCTGTTCGTGCTGAAGGCCATTGGCAATGCTGGCCGGGCGGCCACGGCTCTCACCCCCAAGCTGAGCACTTGTGCCTCCCTGGGGAGCTGCCCCCCTGAGATCCGGCTGGGGGCCATCCAGGCCTTCCGGAGGGTTCCCTGCTCTGCGGATGTGAGCTCCTGGGAGTTATTTCACTGGGATTGGCATTGGGCAGGAGGAGTGGGCCTTGAACCACTGTTAATTCACGTCTTCACTGGCTCGTTCATTCATCGCATTTACTGAGCACCTACTATGTGCCAGGCACCGGCGTGAACAGGTGTCCAGATCTCTGTTCTCATAGAGCCTGTAGCTGGGGTGAGGGGCGTAATTCATCGAATACCCAAGTAAGTGAGTGATGACAAACAAACCTCACATAAGCCATCTGTGCTGCAAACCCGCTGGTTCAGGGGTCAGCATTTACTGTGGGGGATCTTGCTTGGATGTTTCACCTGCAACTGACCTTTTCAAGCTCCCCCAGGCCTCCGGCTTCCCTATTTTATTTTTCCCTTTTTAGCAGTTAGTGGCTTACCAGGTGGCACTAGTGGTAAAGAACCCATCTGCCAATGCAGGAGATGCAAGAAACTCCTGGAAGTGGGCATGGCAACCTGCTCTAGTATTCTTGCCTGGAGAATCCCGTGGACAGAGGAGCCTGGAGGGATACAGTCCATAGGATTGTGAAGAGTCAGACACTACTGAAGTGACTTAGCATGCAGCAACATATTATATATTCACCTGGTTGACTGTCTCTCTGCACTAGAATGTAAGCTTCAGATGGACAGAGCTGGGTTTGTCTTACTCACAGTTGTTACCTTGCACCTTGCTGGGCACGTAATAGGTGCTCAGTTAATACTGCTGCCTGAGTGGGTGGGTGGATGGCTGTGCTGTGACGGAAACCAGCAGGCACTGAGGGAGAGAATCATGGGGTAGGGGAAGTGGCTTGCTTAGGAAGGTGGGCATGGGGAATATCTTTAGAGGAAATACCTCCTGTGAGTCTGTTGCTATGGTGTTTTCATAGATGTTTCGTAGATGATGTTTTCTTGGAATGTAGCCACACCCGCTTGCTTACCCATTGTTTGCATGCGTGCTCAGTCACTAAGTCATGTCTGACTCTGTGACCCCATGGACTGTAGCCCACTAGGCTCCTCGGTCCATGGGATTTCCCAGACAAGAATACTAGAGTGGGTTGCCATTTCCTTGTCCAGGGGATCTTCCTGACCTAGGGATCGAACCTACGTGTCATCTCCTGCATTGGCAGGCTGATTCTTTACCACTGGCACCATGTGGGAAGCCCTTACCAATGTTACTTGTGGAAGTTGATAAGGCTCTGGGCTGGGGCTCTGGAAGTTAGGTATTAGCAGTGACTGGGCAAACTCCCATGTCCCACAATCGAGCCACAGCTGAGAGTGTCTGGGAGCAGTGGAGACTTTGGGAGAGCTGGGTCAAGGCAGCGAGCCCCCTGCTGGAGCCAGGGCAGACAAGGGGACATAGCACTCCCAGGTGGAGATGGGGGTGGGTGGGCTCTGGGTGATGGTTTTCCCTTTGCTCGAGGCAGCGATCCGTGCTCTCCAGCCTGTACCAAAATGCCAAGGAGGATGCTGAGATCCGCATTAATTCCTACCTGGTCCTGATGAGGTGCCCGGGAGAGGAGGTATTTGCCCAGGTGCGGCGTACCCAGGCAGGAGAACAGTCCACCCAGGGTAAGCAGCTGCAGGTGGGGGATAAGGGCTGGTTGGGTGCCACCTGATGGGTGCAGGGGTTCCAGAGCACTCTGCCTCCATCCCTCAGGTGTCTTCCTGTCCCTTTCTGTTCCCCTTCTTTTGCCACGCTGTCTGGACAAGTGGCCTCACGTGCTCCCCTCACCCCTGTGGCAATTGAACAACCCAGGAGAAGTTGCTTCTCTCTGATCCTCAGTTTCCTCATCTGTACAATGGGGTGAAAGTCGCTGAGCTCCTTTCTAGCTCTAGCCAGGTCATGGCACAGTACCTAGAGGAGAGGAAGAGAGACTCGAGGCAGACTAGGGACAGTGTCTGCAAATCTTGGACCCCTTGTCGGGTCAGAAATCCTTTTAAACAGGTAGAACTTCAAAAAATAGGCTCAGCTAATTTTCAAAAAGTTTTTTTCCTAGTGCACAGTGATTTGACATAATTCACAGTGAGTTGAGAGCCTGGGGCCTGCCTGACTGGGTTCAAGTCCCAGCTCAGCCACTTCCTACCTGGGTGCCTTTGTGCAAATGACCAAACCTTTGTGAGCCTCCGTCTCGCCATCCGTGAAATGGGGATAACAGTACCTTCCTCATAAAGGAAGCATAAAATGAATTAATATAAGAAGGCATTTAGAACATTGTAAGCGCTGTATGCATAGCTGTTAACTTTCAACGTTATTATCACTACTGCTGTTATTATTGTTGTTCAGTCATTCAGTCATGTCCCATTCTTTGCGACCCCATGGACGGCAGTGTGCCAGGCTTCCCTGTCCTTCACTATCTCCCGGAATTTGCTCAAACTCATGTCCATTGAGTCAATGATGTCATGCAACCATCTCATTTTCTGCTATGATTATGCAGCCAAAATTTCAAAGCAGATGGCAAGACAAATGGAAAGTTAAAGGCCGCCTTCCTTGCCTCCTGATCTCTGAGTCCTGTTTCCTGGAGGCACTGTCTATGACCATTCTCTTGTGTGTCCCATCAGGACACGTAGTGCGTGTATGAACATGGGTGTGTTATCATCGTAACAACAGCAGCAACCCAGGATCATGTTGTACACACCGTTGTGCCCCTTGCCTCTGCCTTCAGTATGTCCGGGAGCTCCTTCCACATCAGGACACTTGGACTCAGCTGCAGCTGTGGGATGCTCCACTGGGAGCTTAAACCATAGTCCGCTTTACCAGTCCCCAGTGATGGGCATTTAGATTTTTTTTTTTTCCTGGTCTTTTGCCATGAGAAACAGCAACCGAAATGAAATCTCTCTGTCCATCCACCTTCAGACCCTTCTGCTAATCTAGCCGGAGGATAGTTTCCCAGAAGTAGCCAACATAAGAGGCTTCCCAGGTGGCGCTAGTGGTAAAGAGCACACCTGCCAATGCAGGAGACGTTAGGAGACGCGGGTTTGATCCCTGGGTCGGGAGGAGGGAAATGCAACCCGCTCCAGTATTCTTGCCTGGAGAATCCACATGGACAGAGGAGCCCGGCAAGCTACAGTTCATAGGGTCTCAAAGAGTTGGACACGATGGAAAGGACTTAGCGCACACACACTCAGACAACATAAAGGTTTGCACACACGTTTAAAAGCCTGATGTGATGCTGCTAAACTACCTTCTAAAGAAATGACCCCTCCCCGGCCCCCAAAGGAAAAGAGATGGTGCTACCGGAAGCCACAGTTCATTGTTGGCAGCTTCTAGGGTGCGATGGGATGGGTGGGGCTGCTCTACATCAATAGACCATGAGCCAAGCCCCTGGGAGGGGTCAGCTAAGGGGCAGCCTTAATAGAGACCCTGGGGTATCAGGCCTGATGGGAACAAAAACATTCTCAGCTCTGTTTCATGGTGGATTGTTCTAGAAGCTCCTTGCTGGGCATTCTGGGAGCCTGGGATGAGCAAGGGGGTTCCTAATTAGAATAGTCTCCTCTGTTGGACTCCTTCCCCTCAGTGCTCTCATTTCATTTTTAACCCTCCAGAGAGCCTCAGAGGGTCCCCATCACGGATTGCATGTTTACCCTTTCCCAACCCTAAAAGATACTCAGTCCTTTAGGTCCACATTCTGCCCTTGACTGATCTATGCAAACAGCCCTGGGAGATGGGTCATTATAGTTCATTTTACCGATGAGGAAACAGGCTCAGAGGAGTGGAGTGACCAGCCCAAGGTCACACAGCTCATGAGTGGTGGAAGTGGGATTCAGACTCAAGTCTGACTTTCAAACCAGGGTTTTCCCCACACTTTCAAACCAGTCCAGTCCCCACTGGGCTCCTATGGGCTCCCTTTTCCTTTAGGAAAGCACATCAGAATGCCCTGTGCAGCCTAGATTTCCAAGTTCCATTAAGGCACTTTTGTTTGCTGTTTATCTACAAAGAGGATGTGGTTCTCAGTAGCTAGGCTCCTGAGAAGCCCCTGGTGGGTAGAAATAGCAGGACCTGGAGTGGGAGGCCGGGGTTCTTTTCTCTGTAGTGTGTCATCTGTGGGTCCTCCCTCATCGCCCTCCCCTCCCCTCCCCGCTGGCTGCGACTGGGCTCCAGTGGGCTCCTTTGTGTGGAGTCACCTCCTACAGCTGTTGGAGACGGACGACCCCTTGAAACAGAGCCTCCGGGAGGCCATCCCTGAAGATATTGTCAGCCGGGAGTTCCATCCAGAGATGTGGAAACACTCGTCCTACTCTGACGTCACCTTCCGCTCAGGTATGGGCATCTCTGGCCAGCACTATCCTTCTTGGGGACCACAAAGGCTTGGGGACCCGGGAGTTCTGACTCCAGAGGACATGCGGATAATGCCGAGGCCATGTCTGCTTCCTAAATGGCCAGGTATTCACATGCCATCTGCTTGACTTCTTTTTCCCCTGTATCCCCATAGCAACCTGCCATTTTTGTTGGATGGGGTAAAAAAATAGTTAAATATGAGCCACGTCATAGCATTCAATGAAATAGTACTTCCATCTTTTCTTTAAACTGGTTCTTTTTAAACTTACTGTTATGCTAAAAGAAAGCCTCTTATTGCTACTATTAGCAGAAGATTAGTTTAATTCTAAAAATAGGGTTGTCCTAAAGAGAAATGCAGTGACCGTGAAACACTGCTGTTGAATTCTCATGGGTTCTTGCCTGCTGAGGGCTGTGAGTTTGAGAACTGCTTTTCCCCAGGTCAAAAAGCGAGATTAGCATCAACCAGAGACAGCTGCTTCCTTGTGATTAAACAGAATCAAAAAGAGACCTCATTCTAGGTTAGTTATCCAACCCCCCTCAGCTACTTGGAGAGTTGGGGGCAGGGTGGGGTGCTCTGGCTGCCCTCCGCCTGCCTATCAGCAGATGTGGGTACCTTCGTGACCCTCTGTCCTGACCTTCCCTCTGCCCTTGGTAAGGCTTCTGAGCTGCCTGGCCTGGCTGAGAGGATGAGCCGTGTGTCCAGCCCTGTCTCCAGCCCCTCAGCCATCAGCTCCGGCCCTGTGAGCGGCGTGGTGTGCACTGATCCTTTCTCTTTCTTCCAGCAGCAGGCAGCCTGGGAGCCAACCTGGAGGGGACCCTCCTCTTCTCCCCAGCCTCCTTCCTCCCCCGTTCTGCCACAGCCAACCTGACCATCCACGCTCTTGGTCATGCCTTCAACCTCCTGGAGGTAAGAGGGGGCCTTGTTTCGGTCTCTTCAGGGTGTCTCCTGGGCTTGGGGCCAGAAACGATCCCATCCATCCATCTTTCCATCCATCACCTCTTATATCTATTGATCTACTCCCACATCTTGTACTCCCAGCCCCCAACTGCCACCCACCCATTTATCTGCCCATCCACCCATCTATTCATCCAGCCCACTGACCCATACGTAAATCTATATATCACCCGCCCACCCGTCCCTTTTTCCCTCCCTCTCATCCATCTGTGTCCCTCCCATCTCTCTCCATCTACCCTCTCATCTACTCATTTATCTCCCCAGTCATACACCCATCCACACACCTATCTATCAATGCACAGACTTAGCTATCCATTGCCTATCCATCACCCCATCCATACCGTCATTTATCCATCCTTCTCATCCACCTAGCCATTTGTGTACCTTCTCACCCATCTCTCCATCTACACTCTTACCCAACCATCTATTTATTCTCTCAGCCATCCACCCATTAATAAATAGCCACCTATTTATTAAGACCTGCACAGTCACTCATCTGTCCACATACTCCTCCATATGTTTATACATCTGTATCCATCCATCCACCATCCATTCTTCTATCCTCTCCCATCTATTCATTTATATACCCCAACCATCTCTTCATCTACTCTCTCATCTGCTATTTATTCATCTACCCTTCCACCCATCTGTACATCTATCCATCTGTCAGTCTCCCCACCCACCCTTCTCTTCATCTGTTCTTCCACTGATCTATCCACCTTCTATCCATCTATCCATCCGTGTTCGTCCATCCATCCATCTATGAACCTGTCACCAACTGCACAGTATCTATCTTCTACCTAACATGTGCTAGGCACTGTGCTGTGTGCTGGGCCCAGAGAAAATGATGATTGCCAAGAGAGAGATAATTCCTGCCTTCTTGATGCTCACAGCCCAGAGAGGTAGACAGATAAGAAATGAGTAGACACATTCATAAAACAATGGCAACTTTAAGTAGTGAGTTTAGAGATCTGAAGGATGAGCAGGAGCAGCTGTGTGAAAAACTGAGGTAAGAACCTTCCAGGGGGAAAGGGAGCAGTGTGTGCAAAGTTCCTGAGATGAGAGAGGGCTTGGTGTGTTTAAGGAACAGAAATAGACTAGAGAACAGGAGGAGAATATTAAGATGGGAGCTCAGGGAGGGAGCAGGGCCATATTGAGGAAGGGTTTCAAGTTGGGGAGGAACACGCAATTTGAATGTGGAAAATGATTTGTAAGGGGCAGCAATGGAAGAGGGATGATCTCTGAGGTCATGTGCCCAGCAAACTTTGAAGTAATGTAATACCTTGGGGCCCTTCAATCTCTTCCCCCCAGGTCCCTGGACCTTGTCTGAGGGAGGGTGCTCTGTGCCCTATCCCAGCTCTTTCTAATTTATGGAGAACAGGGGACTTATCATCCAAACTTTGCCTGCTGGGCACCTGAGCTTAGATCTGCCAAGAGTTGAACCTCTGGTAATTTCTCTGCAGATGCTCTTGTAGACATCTATATAAGAGGTCAGAAGGAAAGGATGTAAGAATGAGTGAACGGATGGGTGGATGGATAGGTAGATGGAATGAAGGAAGGACTCATTTATTCATCCATCAGATTTTGAGAATCAGTCAGATCATCTGTTAGTCAGGGTCCTCCAGAAAAGTAGAATCAGTAGGGTTATAGGCTGACAAGTCCCAGATCTACAGTCAGCAAAGCTGGAGACCCAGGGGAACTGATGGTGTAGTTCCCGTCCGAAGGCAGGTGAAGCCAATGTCCCAGTCTGAAGACAGTCAGGCAAGAGGAACGCCCTCTTATTTGGAGGAAGGGTAGCCCTTTGTTTCATTCGGGCCTTCAGCTGATTTGATGAGGCTCACCCATATTATGGAGAGCCATCTGCTTAACTCAGGCCACTGACCTAAATGTTAAACTCATCCAAAAACGCTCTCACAGAAACATGTGTAATAACACTGGACCAAATATCAGGGCACCCTATGGCCCAGTCACGTAGATACGGTATTAACCATCTCACCAGGCATTGAGTGTGCTTAGTAAATGAGACGCAGGTCCCTGCTCGCATGGAGCTCAAGACCTTGTAGGGAGACACACAAATTAGGCCGAGTGTGACCTTGGAGTATTGTGCTTGACACTCAGAGGAAGGGGTAATAAATTTGGTTGGGGGTGAGGAGGGGAGATGTATGGAGCCGGTGATATGGGAATTCAGGGAAAGCTTCCCAGAGGTGGTAACATTTGAACCAGGCCTCAAAGAATTGGTAGGAATTCTTGCTGTGTGGCATTTGCTGATGTGGAGGTGAGATTGTATCTCTTGATGTTTGGGCCTGGATGGACTCTAGGGCGCCTGGGGCCCTCTGTTCAAGCTCCAAACCCTACAGCTCTTGGTTACTATTGTGAACAAGTTAATGTTCCCTGAGCCCCTGACTTTCCTTCCCAGCTGGGGCTCCGGCTGGAAAATGCCGAGGAAATGGCCCGCAGGCTGTTTGGCCCGAAGTCATTCTGGGGGCAGGAAGGGGAGAGACAAGCCCAGGCAGAGGAGCCCCCAGAGGCAGAGCCAGGGCCCACACCGCAGCCAGCTGACCCCTCCTGTCCAGGAGAAAGGTCCAGAAAGATGAAAGACTTGCAGCAGAAGGTAAGGGGAGCACCTGTACCCACCTCATTTCACCCTCGCCCTGTCAGGTGCCAGCTTGGGCTTTGGGACTGGGGGGCCCAGGTGTCCATGAACTCTGACCCTGCCCTCACCCCCTTACAGAAGCACATTGCTGGTCCAGATCTTAGCAGGGAGCTGCTAGCCTGCCTTCTTTTGAAAAACCATTTGATGTATCACATACATAGAAAAGTGCCCACCTTGTAAGTGTGTTTCCATCGGTGAAACATCCTTGTAACCAGCACCCAGACCCTCATAAGCTCCCCAGAGGCACCCTTCTGCCTCCCTATTCTGGTTTACCCACCCATAACCAGAGGTAAGCAACCACTGTTCTGACTCCTAATAGCACTGAGTAACTTTAAAAATCAGCTTTGTTGAGGTATAATTGCCCTACAATAAATGGTATCTGTTTAAAGTTTTGACACATACCATTTGACAAACTTTGACATTTGTAAACACTGTGAAGGGGCTTTGCTGATGGCTCAGTGGTAGAGAATCCTTCTGCCAATGCAGGGGACAAGGGTACCTTCCCTGGGTCAGGAAGATGTCCTGGAGGAGGGAATGGTGACCCACTCTAGTATTCTTGCCTGGGAAATCCCACAGACAGAGGATCCTGGCAGGCATGGGGATCCTACAGTCCATGAGGCTGCAAAAAGTTGGACATGACTTAGTGACTGAAAAGCAATAGCAATACACCATGAAACCATCATCAACTAAATCAACATATCCATCACCCCCACAGGTTTCTTAGTGCTCCTTAATCCTTTCTTCCTGCTCCACCCCTGCCCCCTTATTGCGATATGCTCTTTCTGTCAAAATAGATAAGTTTGCATTTTCTGGATTGTTGCATAAATGGAACCATGCAGCATATACTTTTGTTTTTAAAGCATGTGCTCCTTTCTGGCCTGACTTCCTCGATTCAGTGTAATTATTTTGAGATTCATCCATCGTGCTGGGCATACGAATAGTTTATTTCTTCCTGTGGTCAAGTAGTGTTCCATTGTAGGGATGGACCACAGTCTGTTTAAGTATTCACCTATTGATGAACATTTGCATTATTTCTGGTTTTGGGGCTATTACAAGTAGGGCTGCTATGCGCATTTATGTACATAGTGGTGGTTTGGTTGCTAAGTCATGTCCAACTCTTGTGACCCCATGGACTGTAGCCTGCCAGGCTCCTCTATCCATGGGATTTTCCAGGCAAGATACTGGAGTGGGTTGCCATTACAAATCTTCATATAAACATATGTTTTCATGTTTCTGGTAAATATCGAGGGATGGGATGGCTGAATCATATGTTTAATTTTTTAAGAGCTAGCTAAATTGTTTTGCAAAGTGGTTGTACTATTTTGCATCCCCACCAGCAGTGTATGAGAGGTCTAATTCCTCCACATCCTCGCCAACACTTGGTAGGATTAGACTTTTTAGTTTTTGCCATTCTAATAGTGTGCGGTAGTATCTCATGGCTTTATTCCCTAATGCTGCTAATGTTGAGTATCTTTCCATGTGCTTATTTGTCATCCATGCATCTTTGGTGAAGTGTCTGTTCAAATATTTTCTCTTTTTTTTAAAAAATTGAGTTGGTTTCTTGAAAGCAAGTTCCAAACATTCTTGATCTATTCAGAACACAAGGCTTTTATTAGCTGTGTGACTTGCAAGTATTTTATCCCAGTGTGTGGCATGGTCTTTCCATTCTCTTAACAGTGTCTTTTTTTGGCCATGCTGGGTCTTTGTGGTGCACAGGCTTCTCTAGTTGTGGCATGGGCTTGGTAGTTGCAGTAGTGGGCTTCTCTTGCTTGTGATGTGTCTGCTTAGTTACCCCACAGCATATGGTATCTTAGTTTCTCAGCCAGGTATCAAACCCATGTCCCCTGCGTTGGAAGGCAGATCCTTAACCACGGGACCCCCCAGGGAAGTCCCAACAGTGTCTTTTAAAGAGCAGACACTCTTGATTTGGATAAAATCAGATTTATCCATTTCTTTTATGTGTAGTATTTTGGGTGTTAACATCTAGGAAATCTTTGCCTAATGCAGTCTTACAGAGATTCTTGGAACCCTCTGGAGACTTCCAGAGTTCTCTGTGCAACTCTTTCCTTCCTGTCTTATAGTCTGCCCTGCAATATCCAGTCACCTTGGTCTCCCCAGGCTCCCAGATCCTCAACTCCAGGAGTCTGCCCTGCCCAACTACGTTCCCCTCCCAGCCCCTCAGCCTGAACTCCCTCCAGGCGGTGAGCTCCGGCTCACCTTGCTATTTCCTGTCTCTTGGGTTCATCATCTCGCCTTACCCCATGGTGTCTAATGTCTTGGGAACTTTCGTTTAATCTGTTTCATCTGAGTTTCGAGTTGTCCCACACGGGGAGATAAACCCAGCCCCTCTTACTTCAATCTGGTTGATAGTAGAAGTCACATCCAGTCCCTTTTGTGAACTTTATGTAAACGGAATCATTTACATGTACTCTTTTGGAAAAATCCATGAGGTGAAGTTCAGGTAACTTCAAGTTAGCCGTTTACAAGTACACAATCCAGTGACACGGAATACATTCATGGCGTTGTGCATCCTCCACGTCTGCCTAGTTCCTAAACATTTTCGTCACCCCAAGGAGACCCCACCTCCGTTAGCGGTCACGCGCCGTGCCCTCATATCCCAGCCCTGCCAACCACGGATGTGTTTTGTGTCTCGATGGATTTGTCTGTTCTGGACATTTCTTATAAACAGAGAGATGCAACGTGTGACCTTTTGTGTCTGGTTTCTTTCACCGAGCGTGTGTTTGAGGTCTATTTGTTCGTAGCATATTTCAGTGCTTCATTCTTCCATCGCACAAATAATTCCTTTCTTAATCGAAGTGTAGTTGGTTTATAATGTGACAGTTTCTGGCGTACAGCAAAGTGATTCAGTTACATGTGTGTATGTGTATACGTATGCTTTTCCATTATAGATTGTCACAAGATATTGAGTGTATTTCTCTGTGCTATACAGTAACTTCCCTGAATGAACTTCATGAACTTCCCTGCAGTGGTGCAGTGGTGAAGGCTCTGTGTTGGCCACTGCAGGGGACAAGGGTTCAATCCCTGGTTAGGAAACTAAAGTTCTACATGCTTCATGGTGCAACCAAAAAATACAAAATTTAAGAGCTTCCCTCATGGCTCAGATGGTAAAGAATCTGCCAGCAGTGCAGGAGACCTGGGTTCGATCAAGTCTCCTGGAAGATGATCTGGAGAAGGAAATGGTAGCCCACTCCAGTACTCTTGCCTGGAGAATTCCACGGATGGAGGAGCCTGGTGAGCTACAGTCCATGGGGTTGCAAAGAGTCAGACACGACTGAGGGACTTCACTGTCACTTTCATACAGTAAGTCCTTGTTGTTTATCTGTATATAGTACTGTATATGTGTTAATCCCAAACTCCTAATTTACCCCTCCCCACCCCCTTTGCCCTTTGGTAACCATAAGTTTGTTCTGTATGTCTGTGGGTCTCTTTGTTTTGTAAATAAGTTCATATATATCAATTTTTAGATTCTACATACCATGTTTGTCTTCGTCTGACTTGACTTAGTATCATAATCTCTAGGTCCATCCACATTGCTGCAGATGACATTATTTCATTCTTTTTATGGCTGAGTAGTATTCCTGTGTGTATGTGTGTGTGTCTCACATCTTCTTTATCCATTTATCTCTCAGTAGACACTTAGATTGCTCCCGTATCTTGGCCGTTGCTGTTATGAACTTTCAGGTGCGTGGTGTGAAGTGGTTTTGATTTGCATTTCTCTAATAATTAGTGATATTGAGCATCTTTTCATGAGCCCGTGGGCCATCTTTATGTCTTCTTTGGAGAAATGTCTCTTTAGGTCTTCTGCCCGTTTTATGACTAGGTTGTTTTGATACTGAGCTGTGTGAACTATTGATGTATTTTGGAAATTAATCTTTTGTCAGTTGCATCATCTGCAAATATTTTCTCTCAGTCCATAAGCTCTGTTTTTTTTGTTTATGGTTTCTTTTGCTATGCAAAAGTTTGGTTAGGTCTTGTTTATTTTCCCTTTTATTTCTTTTGCCTTGGGAGACTGACCTAAGAAAACATTGCTGCGATTTATGTTGGAGAATGTTTTGCCTATATGCTAGGAGTTTTATGGTGTCATGTCTTATGTGTAAGTCTTTAAGACATTTTGAGTTTATTCTTGTGTAGGATGTGAGTGTGTGTTCTAGTTTCATTGATTGACAAGTGGCTGTACAGCTTTCCCAGCACCACTTGCTAAAGAGACTGTCTTTACAAGGTATATTCTTGTCCTTTGTCATAGATTAATTGATCTTAGGTGTGTGAGTTTATTTCTGGGCTCTCTAACGTGTTCCATTGACTTATGTGTCTGATTTTGTGCTTCATTCCTGCTTAAGGATGGATAATATTCATTGTATGGATGAACCACATTTACCCCCTGATGGACTTTCAGGTTGTCCTCATCTTATGATGATTGTGAATAATGTGGTCCACATCCTCCTTTTTGTGTCTGACTTCTTTTGCTTAAAGTGTGTTTGTGAGATCAGTCTGTGTTGTTGTGGGTACTTACAGCTTATTCCTTTTCCTTGCCGTATAGCATTCCATGGTGTGAACATACCACAGTTTCTTTATCCAGTTACTTTTGATGGGCTATCCATTTACTGTTGGCCATTTCCTTATCCATTTTTAAAGCCAGTTTCTGGCTTATTTTAGGTAGTGCATTCTTTACGTGTCTCTTTGGTGAATGTTTGTGCAGACATCTGTTCCATGCGTTCCTAGTAGTGGACTTGCTGGGCAGGGGGTGTGTGTATGTGTGCTTCCTCTGGTCTCCCCCTTGACACTAATACTTGAGTATTTTTCTTACTGAAAATTTACTGTATGCAAACATTTTAATACCCATTCTGTGGGTGGCGACCTTACTTTACATAACCTTTTCCCCACCAGTGGATACTGAGGTTGTTAGTCCCTTTTTGTTCTTACAAATGTCGTTTCCATGGTCATCTGGGGGTGATCAAGGTTGTGGCTCAGGCATTTCCTCACATGTTCACTCATTTACTAACCATCAGCTGTGATCCTCCCACACAGACCAGGACCACAAAGATGATCAGGGCATGGTCCCTGCTGTTAAAAGCCTCTTGGACTAAATCAGGGGCCAGTAAGCAACTTGAATGAGGGCTGTAGGCTGGATATAAATGTTTTTTCTTAGAATCACAGTCCCACAGTTTCTTAGAATAATACAAATGTGTCTGTTACTTTCTCTTTTTTTAAGGTTTTTTTTTTTAGGTTTCTCTTTTTTATCAGTTAATTAATGTTTGGCTGCTCTGGGTCTTTGTTACTGTGTGCGGGCTTTCTCTAGTTGTGGCGAGTGGGAGCTACCCTTCATTGCGGCGCTCAGCCTTCTCGTTGCAGTGGCTTCTCTTGTTGCGGAGCACAGGTTCTAGGTGTGTGGGCTTCGGTAGTTGCAGGTATGGGCTCGGTAGTTGTGGCACACCAGGTTAGTTGCTCCTTGGCATGTGAGATGTTCCTGGACCAGTGACTGAACTTGTGTTCCCTGCCTTGGCAGGCGGATTCCTAACCACTGTGCCACCAGGGAGGTCCTATTTTCTTGCTTTTGATATATATTCACTTTGCAAGATGTATTTTGCACAAGCGCAGGGATGAGTGACAATATTCCTTGGCCTGAGTGTTGGAGAGACAGCAGAGACTGTGGCAGACAGGCTTGCAGCTCAGGCCTTGGCTCATTGGCAGCCACTGCTCGGTTCTGAATGCCTGTAGCCCTTTTGGGGAGGGGGAGACTGGGAGGCAGTGGGAGACAGGCCAATATTTCTCTTTTTTTGAGAAGCTGGGTATCTGGATTTTATATAAAATCTCCCAGTTTTTAAATAGTAGAAATAAATTTAAAAAAATACATACTGCATGAAAAATAAAGACCAAGAAACTGTTACAAACCAGAGGAGCCTGAAGAGACATGATACTAAACACCACGTGGTACTGGATTGAATCCTGGAACAGAAAGAGGATGGAATGGAAAAACTGGTGAAATACGAGTGAAGTCTGGAGTTTAGGTAATAACATGCTGGTTCGTTTTCACTGTGCATCCTGGTCATGTAAGATGCTGACAGTGGAGGGAACAGGGTGAGGTCCGTCTGAGCTCTCTGTACTAGCTTTTCAACTTTTTCTGAAAATTTTTATTGGCGTATAGTGGTGGCTTAGCTGGTAAAGAATCTGCCTGCAATGCGGGAGACCTGGGTTTGATCTCTGGGTTGGGAAGATCCCCTGGAGAGGGAAAAGGCTACCCACTCCAGTATTCTGGCCTGGAGAATTCCAGGGACTGTATGTATAGTCCATGGGGTCACAAAGAGAGTCCAACAGGACTGAGCGACTTTCACTTCCCTAGTTGACTCACAACATTGTATCACTGTGTTAGTTTCAGGTTCACAGTGAACTGCCTCCGTTATCCATATATGTACCTGCCGTGCTTAGGTGCTCAGTCGTGTCTGACTCTCTGTGCGACCCCGTGGACTGTAACCTTCCAGGCGCCTCTGTCCATGCGGATTCCCCAGGCAAGAAGACTGGAGTGGGTTGCCGTGCCCTCCTCCAGGGGATCTTCCCAACCCAGAGATCGAACCCAGGTCTCCCGCACTGCAGGCGGGTTCTTTACCAGCTGGGCCACCAGGGAAACCCCCATATATGTATATCTACTCTTTTTTAGATTATTTTCACATATAGGTTATTAACAGAGTATTGAGTAGAGTTTCCTGTGTCATATAGAGTAGTTGTCTACTAATTATCTATTTTATATCTAGTAGTGTGTATGTGTCAGTCTCGGTGTCCCACCTGCCTTTCCCCTCTGGTAACCGTAAGTTTGTTTTCTATATCTGTGACTCCATTTCTGCTTTGTAAGTAAGTTCACTTTAGTATCATTTTTCTGGATTCCACCCAAGTGATATTATATGATATTTGTCTTTCTCTGTCTGACCTCCTTCACTCAGTAGTAACACTCTCTAGGTTCATCCATGTTGCTGCAAAGGGCATTATTTCATTCTTTTTAGTGGCTGAGTAGTACTCCATGGTGTATGTGTACCGCATCTTTATCCATTACTCTGTTGATGGGCGTGTAGGGTGCTTCCACCTCTTGGCTATCGT
>ML664186.1:7740789-7800065 GCA_007570785.1 Antilocapra americana
GTGGGTCTAAGAAAATACATCTGTAGGTTCTGCCTGTGGACCATGAGTTTTGCAAGCCCTGTTCTGAACCCCACAAGCCCTTGACCTTTCTCTCCAGCTGCCCCCTCCCCCTCCCAAGGTCCAGGTGCCTTGTCCGGCTGAGCCAAACCTGTTCCTGGTCACAGGTGGCCCAGAGGCGCAGGCAGTGGCGGGCGCTGCAGTGTCAGCTGAGCGTGAAGGTGTTTGGGCAGGAGCTGAGCTTTGTGAACTGCGGGGCGATGGGGAGCCACGTGACGCGCCAGTCTCTGAACCTGGCCGAGCTTGCCGTTAAACTCCTGAAGGTACCTCCAGCTGGGCTTGGCCCATCCCTGCCCTCTGACCTGATGATATTTCCTTTGATGCTTTGGGGGAGTTTGCTTTCATGTCAAACTCAAGAGCATGAAATTTGGAACCAGACTGTCCAAGGTAAAAAATTGGCTGCACCGCTTACTGCCTTTGGCATATTGTTGAATTTACCATGGTCTCAGTTTCTGCATCTGTGAAATGGATGTAATAGAATAGTAAGAATAATATCTACTTCATAGAGCTGTTAAATCAGGTGACTGAGTGCATAAAAATGCAACAAAGTGGCGTGTGCCTGGCACTTACTAAGTGCTTTGTACCAGGTGGGTAAGCAGGGCCCACACCCTGGATGGGCCTGGATGCCTGACCTCTGACTATAACCTACAGTAACCTGTCTTGGTTCAAACCTCAGTTCTGCCTGTTTCTAGCTACCTGGGCTTGGCTGGGTTATTTTATCTGTTTGGGGGCTCTGTTTTCTCATCTGGAAACTGGGGACAAAGATAAGGCTCTGTCTGAGGGCTGTGAGGGGTGAGTGAGGGGGTCACATGCACTGTTACGCTTCTCTGACTGCAGGGCCAGGAGGCGCAAGTGAACCGGAGGCTGAACCTAGCCACGGAGGAGCTCACATTTCCCACCATGTCTGGCCTCCCAGCCCGGTTGACCCTCAACGTCTCAGCTGCCGTCAGCATCCGGGTCCGAGGGACAGCCGACTTCCAGCAGCGCTCAGATTTCTCTGTGAATGGTTATGTCAAGCCCAGGTAACTGGCTCCTCAGATCTGGGGGAGATAGGTGGATCAGGGCCTCCTCCTGCAGAGAGCTGGGGCATCAGCATGGGCTGGGGGCAGGCGGAGCCCTGCTCTGCTGACTGCCTTTATACCAGCTACTGTAGATGGAGTGTGTTTTTGTGCCAAGAGACTAAGGAGATCCTGGGCAGTTGTGCCCACTTTATAGATGAGACGACTGAGGCTCAGCAAGGTACAGCCCCCATGCCCAAGGTAGCGCAGCAGCTGAGATTACAGTCTCGTATCGCAGCTTTTCCCTCTGCTCCCTCTGCGTCTTGGGAGAGGGGCTGGGAGGAGAGGGAGAGGGAGGGGCATTTACGGTGCATGAACCCACATGGCCACACACAAGGCAGACACTTTTCTTATTCCCACTAAGGGTTAAGGAAATTGAGACTCATGGCGAGTGCACAGCTGACCCAGGGTCACACAGCATCGAGGATTTTGAGCAGAACAGTGCTCACCTGTCCCAGGCCTGCTGGGCGACTCTCCCAGTCACTAAGCTGACCTGCGTTTGGTTTCTGGGTCCAACGTGGGGGATGTGGGTGTCCTGTACTGCCTTTTGTTGGGCACAGAGACCTTGGGCTTGGGCTCTGACAGTCAGGGCTCCAGACTGGCTGTTCCATGTCCCAACTGTGGAACCCAAGCAGGTGGTGTCACTTCTGTGAACCTCAGTTTGTCTGTCTGTTAAATGGGGGTAATGATGGTGAGGGTTCGATGGCAAGGTATAGAGTGCTTGGCCCACATGGAGTGTGTGGTGAGTGATGGCCACAGCGGAGGGGCCGCTCTGACTCAGGACCATGGAGTGAAGCTGGTGGGGGGTTTGTGGGTGGTGCGTGGGTTGGCACTGGTTTGGCTGTTGCCTGAGGCTATAGGCTGCAACCGTGTGCTTCTTCCTTAGCGCGCTGCTCCAGATCTCCGCGCAGATGGGCACAGTGGGTGCCCTGGGGCAGGCCGGGCTGAGGTGGGTGACTGGCATCCGTGGCACCGCCAGCCTGGATGGTGGGATCCAGGCGAGGAAGGGCCAAGACCTCAGGGTGCATCTGAACACACCGGAGGAGGTCATGGAGCTGCTCCGCTTCAGGTGGGTTCCCGCACCCTGGGAGGGAGCCTGTGAATGTGTCTGTGGGTGAGCCAGGGTAGGCGCTGGTATGGGTGTGTGAGAGTGTGCATGCCTCTGTCTGAGTGTGTGTGCCTACGGGTGTGCCTGTGAGTCTATGTATGTGATTGCATGTCTGTGGGCGTGTTTGTGAGACAGTTTGGCCATGTCAGTGAGTGGGGTATATCGTGTGTGTGTGTGTGTCTGTCTGTCTGTGTCTGTGTGTCTGTCAGGGTAGGGTGGGTGTGTCTGACACCCACACTGTGGGAGTCCCTAGAGGTGGGGACCCCCACAGTGCTCAGATCTTTCCGGGGGTCCCTCCTGGGGTCTGCTTGTCCCCGGCCTCCTGGGGAGGTGATGCTTGGAGAACAGTGAATTCAGAGGAAACAGGAGAAGCCCGGCTGCCCCACCCCCACCTCCTTCCTTCCCTTGCTGGAGGCAGTGTCGCCCTCCTGACCCCAGGGCAGCAGCCAGTGGGGCCTCCTTTGACTTGTCAGTTAAATCCTATCACGCTCCCCCTCCCCTCCTTAGAATCCCTTGCTTGCTTCCAGGATAACCCAGCTAACACTGCCCTGCCCGAAGGAGGCCCTGCCCACTCCCTCACCTCTCCTGCCACTGATTCCCCTCCTTCATTCCCTCCCTGACATTCTAATCCCCTCGCACCACCCTTTTGTTGGTGGTTCCTAAAGAGCCCCCTTTGTTCTCACCCCAGGGCCTTTGCACCTGCCGTTCCCTCTGGGATGCCCGCTCCTTCTCATCCTTTGATTCTCTGACCGTACATGACCTCTGCAGAGTGTCCCCTCCAGCCCCCCACTAACCAGCGCCTTGCCGTATCCCCAGGATGGATGCTATGCCCATGCTGTCCCACACTTTAAGTTTTTTATAGCGCTTGTCACCCTCTGTGTTCATGGATGGACTCCCCCACCAGCATGCAGGCGCCCCAAAGGCCTGTCCAGTTCCTGGTGGGACCTGCCCCAGCGCCTCCCTCTGGTGGTCCTATGGATGAACGGCAATGACTCACCTGGCACTTCCCTCCCTTCCCACCCAGCTCTCAGCTGTATCTCATCACTGGGGATGGCCTGAGGAGCCTAAGTCAAGTTCCCAGCCCTTCCGAGGCCCAGTCCTGTACCAGCAAGGAAGGTGGGTGCCAGCAGGCCCCCTGTGTCCTTGTCCCAAGATGGGTGACTTGGGGGCTGAGGGGTAAGATAACAGCTCCAGATTCCAGAGTTACTCTTTGGCCCTGAAAGTACTTATGCCTCTTAACTCAGTGATGCTGTGTATAGACTCTGTGTGTTCAGTTACTCGGTCGTGTCCAACTCTTTGTGGCCCCACGGACTGTACCCTGCCAGGCTCCTCTGTCCATGGAATTTTCCAGGCAAGAATACTGGAGTGGGTTGCCATTTCCTTCTCCAGGGGATCTTCTCGACTCAGGGATTGAACCCACGTCTTTTGTGTCTCCTGCATTGGCAAGTGGGTTCCTTACCATTTACACCACGTGACAAGCCTTCCCTATACCTTAAGAAAATAAGCCAAAATCGTTTTAAAAGTGCTGAATGCACAAAGATGTTTGTTGCACCATTATTTACAGAGCAAAAAAAAAAAAAAAAGTGGCAACTCAAATATCCAACAGTAGGAGATGGCTCATTATAATGACCTTTGAGCTAAGAATAGACTTTTACATTTCCAAATGCTGAAAAAATAATCAAAAGAAGACCATTTCAGAACATGTGAGAAATTTGTGAAATCCATATTTCAGTGCCCAGAAATGAAGTTTTATTTGTGTGGAGCCACTCCCATTGTCTGTGGCTTTTCTTCAGCCACAGCAGAGCTGAGTAACAGCAAACGGCGGTCACAGTTGTGTGACCAGCAAAACCTCAAGTATTTACCATCTGGCCATTTACTGAAAACGTTTGCCAACTCCTGGTTTAGTAAAATACCGAGATGTCCCGTAACTTGTGAAGTCTGTAAAGAAGGGCCTTGTCGTGTAGATTTTTTCTGCATCTCCCTTTTTGCGTTTGTATATATATGTATGTATCTTTGGCTGTGCTGGGTCTTCACTGCTGCGTGCGGGCTCTCTCCAGTCGTGGCGAGTGGGGACTACTGTTTCTCGCGGTGCATGGGCTTCTCACTGTGGCGGCTTCTCCGGTTGCAGAGTGGGGGCCCCGGGGCAGAGGCTCAGGAGGTGCAGCACTCGGGGTCTGTAGTTGTGGCGTACGGGCTTAGTTGCCCCATGGCATGTGGGATCTTCCCAATCCAGGTATCAAACCTGTGTCCACCTCATTGGCAGGTGGATTCTTAACCACTGGAATACCAGGGAAGTCCTGAACTGCATGTTTTAATAGCACAATAAAACTCTTTGATGATAATATCAGATGAAAGGCAACAAAATTGAGAAGGAAGAGAAGGAGGCAGATCAAACAGTCTTAGACCTTGCAATCATTTGGGGAGTAAAGTCGGGGAGGAGCCTACTTAAGTTACTCCTCTAGGCTAAATGGTGGCCTGAACACTCACTGAGCTGTAAATTCTCCCAGCTACACTGAGGGGCTGGATCTGTTTTCAGTCTCAATGGACAGATGAGAAGCACCAAAGCACAGAGATGTTAGGTAACTTGCCCAAAGTCACACAGCTGGGCTTTGGCAGAATGGGAATGCGGATCCAGGCTTTCTTGCTCCAGAGCCTGTGTCCTATGTAGTACCGCCTGATATTCTGATAGTCTACACGAGGGGTCCTGAACCAGGGGTGATTTTGATCCTCCCCCGTCCCTGCCAGGGGACAGCTGGCAAAGTCTGTTGACATCGCTGGTTGTCATACTGGCGTGGGAAGTGCTAAAGGTGCCTAGTGGGTCGAGCCCAGGGCGGTCCCCCACAACAAGGAATTATCCAGGCCACGGGTTGAGAGTGCCAAAGCTGAGAAACCCTGGTCTACACAGCACCACCTCTTATGATGAATGACTAAATAATACTGTTTTTCCGAAGAATGTGGAGATGCTCTTTCTTTGCTGATGGGAGCATCCGCGGCCCCGCCGGGAGCCCTCAGCTGTCTCCTGACTGGTGCTGCCTGCTCCCTTTCTCACAGCATCCCACACCTGGGGCTGGCAGCTCTGCACTGCGGTGCGCTGGCCGGCACCCGACAGGCCCTACCTGCTCTCGGTGCCTGTGTTCGCAGCCGTGACACTGAAGAAGCAGGACCGGGGCCTCCAACAGTATCTGCTGGAAGCTGCCTACACCCTACACCCCCAGGTAGGCCCTAGGGAACAGGTTCTTCTTTCTCAACCGGATTCAGGGACCCCCTAGGTCTTCTACTCAGGGGTCAGCTTTGAGCATTACTCATAAAGATGGGGGCCTCCTCCCCAGAGCTGTTCGGCTGGGCTTGTCCTGCTGTAGTTCCCCTCCTGCCTCAGGACCCTCACACAAGCTGCTCCTCGATCTCTGGCTTGTTGGCTTGTTAACTCTGAATCAACCTTCATAGCTCCATTCAAGAAGTCACCTCCTCAGTGAAGCCTGCCCTGATTGCCCTGAAGTGGCCATATTCGTTTGTTACGTGCTCCAAGGGGATGGTGTTCTTTCTCTTTTGGTCACATTTGCATTCATTACTGAAGCCAGTTAATTAAGATCTGTCTTCCCCACTAGTCACTCAGTTCCTGGGAACAGATCTAGTCCCTTTCTCATTCCTGGGTCCCCAGCACCTGGCACAGAACAGACACTCAACAGCCTCCTATCTGACCTCCCAGTTCCTACTCTTGTCTCCTTCCCATGTGTTTTCCACCAGCAGCCAGACAGACCTTCCAAAATTCCCAAAGAATTGTGTCCGTCCCCTGCTCAGGACTCGGCAGTGGCTCCTTTCCCTCTGAGCAGAAGCCGAGAGCCCTGAACAACAGGCTTTCAATGATCCAGCCATGCCGGCCCCTCCCCATCTCCCCACTTTTTGACCAGGTTCACCACTCTCCAGACACACTGACCTCCTTTTAATTAAATGCCAAGCACATTACTGCCCCAGGGCCTTTGTACTGGCTATTTCCTCTGCCTGGAACGCTCTTTCCTAGACATCCACTTGACTCCTTGCCTTGCTTCCTTCTGGTCTCATCAAACACCCCTTCCTCAGGAACAGCTTCCCTCCCTGACCACCCAGTCCAGAACAATGACCCCTGACTCCGAGTTTGTCAGCAGAGCACTCACGGCCACCAGCTGCCGTCTCACTCACTTCTGTGTCTGGAGGTCCTGGGAGTGTAGGTGCCAGGAGGGCAGGACTTTGTATATAACACTTGGCCGCACTCCCTGTGCCTGCGATGGTGCCTCTCACACAGCAGTGAATGTTTATTGGTTCTGAGTGAATGTACGATGGTGCAGGATATTAAAGAGGACTCATGCCTTAAGCTGCATTTTCTCAGAAGCACACCAGAGCTGAGGATTTGGGTAAAAGTGATGGATGAAGAAAAGACTCCAGGAGGAGCCAGTAAGAGGGTGGAGAAAAGAGGGGGGGGACAGGAAAGAAGCTGAGCAGGGGTGATGGCAGGGGAGGTGAAAGTGTCAGCCTGATCCCTGCTCAGCCCTGGAGCAGGACTTATGTTGCAGAGTTTGGTCCCCTGGGGGCTAACGAGTGAGATGTTTTTCCCTCCTTTGCTGGAGGGATGTTCTGGAGGTCACAGGTGCCCAGCATTAGGAACAAACTGCACAGACCCCCAATGTTCATTGCATCAGAGTTTACAATAGCCAAGACATGGAAGCAACCTAAATGTCCATCAACAGAGGAATGGATAAAGATGTGGTACATATATATAATGGACTACTCAGTCATTTTAAAAAAAATGAAGTAAAGCCATTTGCAGCAACATGGGTGGACCTAGAGAGTGTCATACTGAGCAAAGTAAGTCAGAGAAGGAGAAATATCATGTGACATCCCTTATATGTGGAATCTAAAAAGAAGTTATACAAATGAACTTATTTACAAAACAGAAACAGACTCTCAGATTGAGAACAAGCTTATAGTTGCCAGCGGGAAGGATAGGGGCAAGGAATAGTTAGGCAATTAGGGATGGACATGTACAGCTATATTTAAAATGTCACCCAACAAGGATCTACCATATAGCACAGGAACTCTGCTCAATGTTGGGAGCAGAGTGGGTGGGAGGGGAGTTTGGGGGAGAATGGATACATGTATATGTGTGGCTGAGTCCCCTCATTCTCCACCTGATACTATCACAACATTGTTGATCAGTTTTACCCCAATACAAAATAAAAAGTCTTTTTTTTTTTTTTGAAAAAAAAAAAAAAAAAGAGCAAAGCACACAGAAGCTGGGAGATGAGCATGCTGAGCTGGTGAAGGGGCCCCGGGGGGTCCGGGCAGGTGTGTGTTGCAGCTTCTCCCCTAGTTGTTTGCCAAACAAACTGACAGCCTGTTCTGTGGTCCTGAGTCGTCCTGTAGGACTCTCCTCCAGGATGTATATCCCCAGACTCCTGGTTTTAGGGTTCTTGTCTTTTGAGGACAAGAATGACCATAAGAACTCAGGTTTGGGGGGGTTTTTTTTTGAAACATACAGTTACTTATTTTGGGGTCTTCATTGCTTTTCTCTAGTTGCAGTGCGTGGGAGCTATTCTCCAGTTGCAGAGCTTGGGCTTCTCACCGCAGTGGCTTCTCTTGTTTCGGATCACGGGCTTTAGCGTGTTTGGGCATCAGTAGTTTCAGCATGTAGCCTCAGGAGCTGCAGTGCCCGGGCCCCAGAGCACAGGCTCAGTAGTTGTGGTGCGCAGGCTTAGTTGCTCCGCAGTTTGTGGGATCTTCCCGGACCAGGGATGGAACCCGTGTCTTCTACATTGGCGGCGGATTCTTTACCACTGAGCCATGGGGGAAGCCCGGAACTCAGGTTTTTTTCAGGTGGGAGGTGGAACCTGGATAGGTTCTCAGTCTTGAGGACTCTGCTGTGTTTGCAGAAGGACTGCTGGCTCCCTCAAGAAGCCTCAGCTCACATCTTCATGGGCACGCCTGGATCGGAAGTGCCCAGGGACGTCGGGGTGGATGTCAGCTACAGCTGGCCTCAGGGGAAGTTCCGTCTCAAGCTTCTCCATCCCAAGAAGAAAATCGAGCTGGATGGTAAAGACAGTGGTCCCCCTGTCGCTCTGCCCTCGGCCATGGGCTGGATCCTTGTGCCAGATACTGTCTGCTCACTGTGGACTCCTCAGCCACCCTCTGAGGTCGGCACTACATAGAGCCCCATTTAATGGACGGGGACCCCTGGGCTCAGAGACTAGGAAGCCAGGAGGACATCCCCCAGCCAACCCAGGAGCTGGATCTAGGATGTTGAACCCCAGTCTCTAAACTCTTGTTTTTGTCTCCCAGGAAAGATTGAGACTGTCCAGAGGGCCCGCATGGGTCACCTGGAGTTGATCCTGGATGAAAGGGACGTCTACTACATCAAGGTTTGTACCCCATCCTCAAACCCCTAGTGTGTCAACACCTGCCACCTCCCAGGACACTTCAGGTCCCAATCCCTGCTTACTCATCACCACCTCCTTTGGTGTGTTTTTTTTTTAATTATTAATTAATTTGCTTGACTGCATTGAGTCTTAGTTGTGGCACTAGAGATTTTTGCTGCAGCATACGAGGGGATCTTGTGTTGTGACACAGGGACTCTGTAGTTGTGGGGTGTGGGCTTAGTTGCCCCTTGGCATGTGGGATCTTAGTTCCCTGACCAAGGATCGAACCCATGTCCCCTGCATGGGAAGGTGGATTTTTAAAAAATATTTCTTTATTTATTGGGCCTTAGTTGCATCACATGGGATCTTCACTGTGACATGCAGGACCTTTCAGTTTTGGTGTGTGGGTTCAGTTGCCCTGAGGCATGTGGAATCTAGGACCTAGATGGGACTCAGTGGATCCTCTGAGGCTCCTGCAATTGTGCAGAAGTTTTGTGTCTGTCGCCCTACTGGGGAGAGGGTTTAGACCTTTCAGCCTGTGCTCAAGCAGGTTTGTGACTCCAAAAAAGATAAAAAGAGCAGCTGGAGACTCACTCCTGCCAAGAGGGACCTCTGGGCCCCTTTGGCCATGAGTCTGGTTGTTCTGTGTCTGTCTCCAGTGGATTCTCAGAGAGGTCTGAGTTGAAAATTAGAGCCAGGGTTGGAATTTTTGCTGCATGAACACACTCTCAGGTCCCAAATCTGCTTCCTGTCCGGGTGTGAAGACCAAGTGTCAGGGGAGAGCATCTTCCTCTTAGAACCCCAGCTGCCTGTTGGCTGAGACTACACGTCATTTCAGAGCTCCCAGGAGCCCTCGAATCAACCCCGCTTTGCTAAACACACCAGTGCTAATTGCCTGCCCCTCCCTGCAGGCCTGCCTGCTGCTCTCCAGAGGGCTGTCTGCAGCCTGGAGGCATTGACCTTTAGAGAAACTCCAGTTCTGGCTGCCTCAGGCTCATCACAATAGTGGTAACAGCTGGAGCTTCAGAACTTTCCAAAGCCTTTTCTAGGATGGGCAGGGGACACGTATGGCTTTGACCCTGGGTCTCTCTTTTAGTTCTCTTGGTAAGCCCACAGGAAATGGGGAAGCTAAGGCTGATGAACTCAGCAATACAAAGCAGAAATGCTGGGCTCAACTTGACCGAGAGTTTATGGGCTTTTAAGGATGGCATGGAGGAGAGTGTTAGATTTCAGTGCCCTCTCCCCTGTGCGTGCAATGATAGAGCATCCCTAAGTCCCGGGTTACTATTGATCCAGCTCTGCTGTGATTACTGGTTCTCTCTCTTTTTTCAAAAACATATTTATTTATTTGACTGCACTGAGTCCTAGTTGGTGCACACGGGATCTCTGATCTTTCCTGTGGCTTGTGGGATTTTTAGTTGCAGCATATGGGAAACTAGTTCCCCACCCCAGGACCCCCCTGCATTGGGAGCATGGAATCTTAGCCACTGGACCACCAGGGAAGTCCCTGATTAGTGGTCTCTTTAACTGATAAGTGTCCTGGTTTGGATGAGAAATTCTATAATCATGCTATTCACGGGCTACAGTTTGCGAAAGCTACAGCTAACTGCTGAGCAGCTTCTGATACAGACCAGAGAGAAACATTAGCAAGACACACCATGAAGTGAGAGAAGCAGAGCAGAGTGGAGAGCCTACATCTGTTTTTGTGCAGAGCAAGAGGCAGCGTGTATGTGTGATTAAGTACACATGTACACACAGACAGACTCATATCTGTAGGCCCACACTGTCTCTGGAAGATGCACAGATGCAAGCACGGTGGTTGCCTTTGAGGGAGACTGTGAGACCAGGAAGGGGAATGAAACTTATATTTTACATTGTCTTTATTCATTTATTCAGTAGCTGCTTATTAAGCACCTACAATGTGCCAGGAAGACAGCTCAATGGAAGAGATACACATACAGAATTCTCTCCTTTTGGAAGAGAATGGGAGAGATCATAAAATATATAAGCAAACTGTGATGATAGATGGATGTAAGTGCTGTAAGAAAAGGGAATTGATGAGCTAGATACCGGGGTCTGGATTGTGAGAAAAAGGGTCTGAAAGTTGGCTTCAGTTTTTTATTTAATCATTTGGCAGCACTGACTCTTAGTTGTGGCATGTAGGATCTTGTTCCCTGACCAGGGATAGAACCTGGGCCCCCGGCATTGGGAGCACGGGGTCTTAGCCACTGGACTGACAAGAAAATCCCTTGGCTTCAGTTTTAAACAGGCTTACAGGGCAAGGCTGACTGAGGAGATAACCTTTAGCAATGACATAAAGAATGTGCAGAAGAGAGCTGTGTGGGTCACTGGGGGAAGGGTATCGCAGGTAAAGGGCACAGTGTGTGCAAAGGTCTTGGGGCAGGAATGTGCACAGGATGTTAGAAGCACAGCCTGAGGCCCCATGTGGTTGGACCAGCCTAGGAGACTGGGCAGAAAAGTGAGAAGACAGATCATGTAAGGCTTTGCCAAAGAGGAATCAGAAGACACTGATCTGTGACTGTTGCCAAGGAACAAAGGCAAAAACAGGATTTACAAGAGAGGAAAGACCCTGATGCAGGGAAGGATTGAGGGCAGGAGGAGAAGGGGACAACAGAGGATGAGATGGTTGCATGGCATCATCGACTCTATGGACATGAATTTGAGCAAGCTCAGGGAGATAGTAAAGCATAGGGAAGCCTGGCATGCTGCAGTCCATGGGGTTGCAAAGAGTTGGACACGACTGAGTGACTGAACAGCAACATAAAGCAGTGGACAGTCTGGAAACAGTGAGGCCGTTGTTTCACCTTTTGAGTAATCAGATCAGCTGGCAGCCAGCAGAGAGGTCTGTAGGATGGGTCTACTGTTGGCACAGCCAGCATAGTTGACAGCTGTAGCTGCTATGGGTTCTCTGGACAAACCTCAATCGTGGAGACAGAGTATGTTTGGGGTCACCTGTGTGTCTTACCTGCTGGGGTCCTCCCTTGTGCCGTTTGCTTTCGTCTGGCCAGGGCTGCCTGGCTGACTTCCAGAGAAAGTCTGGCTTGTTGTTGTTGTTTTTAAAATGTTTATGTGTTTGTCCAGCTGCCTCGGGTCTTAGTTGCAGCGTGTGGGCTCTCGAGTTGTGGCTCATATGCTTAGTGGCCCCACAACATGTGGGATCTTAGTTCCCTGAATTGGGAGGTGGATTCTTAACCACTGGACCTTGCTAACCTTTGCAAGGTTAACAAGGCTTTTACCTTGAGGAAGATAGGCATGTCATCATCTGGTCACCAGGGCAGGAGCCAGGAGAGTGGGGAGAAGGTTGTCACAGCAACACAGACATGATGAGCAGGCTCAAGCCGGGACAGTGGTGGAGGTGGCCGAAGTGGTTAGATTCCAGAATATTCTGCAGGGAGAGCTGGCCAAGAGTCCCTAATAGATTGAAAGAGGGACAGGGAGGAAGAGTCATTCATACATTGTCTGAATTTGAATAGGGATTACCCATTCCCTGGTGGCTCAGAAGGTAGAGAATCTGCCTGCAATGCGGAAGAGCTGGGTTTGATCCCTGGGTCTGGAAGATCCCCTGGGGGAATAAATGGCAACCGATTCCAGTATTCTTGCCTGGAGAATTCTATGGACAGAGGAGTCTGGTGGGCTACAGTTTATGGGGGCTCAAAGAGTCAGACATGACTGAGTGACTGACGCTTTCATGTTCACTTACCTACTGTGAACAGTTTTTTTTTAAGAAATTTGAGAAGGATCAGCCTAGAAGCCCATTAACCTGGCTCCATCGTCTGCCCTCTGTCCAGTACTGGGTCTTACAGTCAGGGTGGGGCCTGTTAGCCGAGCCTATCCCCCCCAAGTGACGCTGGGACCTTTCCAGGGCCAGAGCAACCTGTGGCCAGCAGTGGGCGACGAGGCCCAGCGGTTTGAGGCCCAGCTGGAGGTGAAACTGGTGACATCGGGCAGCCCTGTGGTCCTCGCCGGAAACCTCAGCTGGCAGGCGGGCAGCCGGTTGGCCTTCTCTGTGTCACTGAGCAACCTGCTGGGTGATGAGGCCCATGTGTCAGGTAGGAGGAGGGAGGTGGACCTTCCTGCCACCTTTCCTTAGCGACCAGGCTTTGGGAGAGGAGAGGAGGGGAGGGCTGAGTATCCCACTTGTGGTCCCCGTCACCCCAACTCCCAATATTCACATTCCATTTAAGGAAACCCCAGACCTTATATCTGCTCGCAGCCTCTGCTCAGGCCCCCAGATGCCCTTCCAATGTGCTCAACTGGCCCCATGAACCGTAAACCAGTACCTTTTGGACTGTCTGGATTCTGACCCACATTTTGTGTTATGGGATGTATAAAAAACATGTTTTGCATTTTTGACCCAAATTGCACGAGGTGCTGTTTGGATCTTGAATACACAACCTGGCCTGGATACCCACCCTCCTGACCAGGTGCCCGCCCTGGTGCTGGAGCTGGCATGGAGCCCTCCCGGCAGTGCTCCTCGCGGGGTGTTCTGGGAAATTCCAAGGGAGTGACGTGAGTGGCTGGCCCCCGTGACTTGTGCATTTGTGATATTCTTAAGCAGCATGGCTTTACCTGTGATCGGGCTGAATGTGTAGCAGAAACAAGTTTCAAAAGGTGAAATTTACCTGATGACCCTCAACGCACTGTCATTTCTCTTCCGTTTGATTCTGTTTTGTCTTACTCTACTTTATTTAAAACCTTTTGGTCTGGACCCACAAAAGTGACCTTTGGGGTTGCCAGCTGGACAGTGAAAATGCTGTCAGCGGCCCTGAAGTCAGTGGTCCTCGGTAGAGACTCAGGCATTTGTTTTACTGGGAACCCCTGGGCTGCTCCGGCATCCTTTCCTCGCCTGGTACTCTGGGGTGGGGGTCAGTCCCTGGGGCACGGGCCATAACCACACTGTACCTGCCCTCTCCCCACCCACTCTCCCCGCAGCGCTGCTGGAGAAGAAGGTGAAGGACGGGCTGCAGGTGGTGTCCCTGGGTGGTGAGCTCTTTGTGCCGGGGCTGGTGGGGCTGCGTGCCCTGGGCCAGCTGCAGCGGCGGGGCCACCTCTGGACCAGCTACCTGAGGATCAAGTATGGCCTCCGGGGTATGCCCATGTCCTGGCGGGGGGCGAGGTGGGGAGTGGCTGGACTTGCGCCCTTGCCTGGGGCGGTGGCTCCAAGGCCTAAGGTGCCAATATTACCTTGGGTGTTTTGGCCTCACGGCATAGCTGCTTAGCTAAAGAGTCATTCTGTTGGCTTTGAGTGGAGCTGAGTCCCTGCCCGCTAAAACAAGAAAAACTCTGTGTATGTGAGTTGGTGCACTGTGCTTAATTGCTCAGTCATGTCCAACTCTTTGTGACCCCGTAAACTGCAGCCCACCAGGCTCCTCTTTCCATGGAGATTCTCCAGGTAAGAATATTGGAGTGGGTTGCCATGCCCTTCTCCAGGGTATCTGCCCAACCCAGGGATTGAGCCCAGGTCTCCCACACTGCAGGCGGATTCTTTACCATCTGAGCCCCCTGGGAAGCCCTGTGTGTGTTGGGGTTGGGCATAAATCTTGTCTCTTAAAACCTCCCAGTTGGAAGATTCCAATGAGTAACATTAGTTGAGGCAGCTCCAGAGGGCTGGCTGAAGCGGGGCTGTGCCGGACACTCCTCTGCTCAGAATGAGGACGGAGGGCTGCCTGGCAGAGGAAGGGCAAGGACCTCTGGGTTTCCCTGCACAGGTCAGGCGAAGCAGCTGGCTCAGGAGTGCAGCACCAGCCAGAAGCTGTGGGCAGAGAGCGGCTCGGAGGCCGCCTACAAGCTGGAGCTGAACCACAAGCTCCACTGCACACAGATCCCAGCGTTCAGTCACAAGGTGGGTGCCTGGCCTGATTGGGGGGGGGTCTGGAGAGAGCCCCCAGGGTCAGGGAAGTGGTGGGTGAGCACCCTGAACCCATCCTCAAAGAGGTCAATTGCTCAAGGTCACGTATGGAGATGGGTCACGGATTGGAACTTGAGTCTCATCTCCCCTCTGTTCAGCTGGTGTTGATTGAACACTTGCTCTAGGCCCAACCCTGGGGGAGAGCTGTGCTCAGGGCAGCCCTTGGTCTCCATCATCCCATTGCTGGGTAGGGGGCAGAGAGCAAGAGACATGGACCAAATCGAGTGAATTATAAATGTCATGGATGATAAACAGGGCAGAGACTGATCGAACACAGGGGGGTCTAATTTGGATGGGGCAGTAGGGAAGGCTTCTTCGGGGAAAATGAATTTTAAGCTGAAAAGTAAAAAATGAGATAGTTCTGCTCATTGTAGCACACTTCTGTTGGAAGTGTGCTGCAGCCAGAGGGGACAGTAAGTGCAAAGATCCTGGGGCTGCTGGCAAATGGAGGGCTTAAGGAGCTGGCAGTTCACCAGAGTGATGAGGGGCAAGCCAAAGGGAGAAGTGGCTGTTTCTTGGTTAATTTACTTTGTTTCCAGTTTGCCTCTTCCTCCCAACTACTGCATCCATGAAGGTGGGGCTTCTGGTTCCTTCTTTCCTGGCTGTCTAGTGCCCAGCACTTACCTGGTACCTGGGGGAAAACGTGTTCAATAATTGAATGAATGGATGAGCCTGTGTTGCCCCCACCTGTGGTTCAGAGATAGGAGGAAGCAGAAGGATGCTAGGAGCCCCCAGGTGGGGAACCCTGATCCTTGTAGATTCAGTCCAGGGAAGCAGAGGCTGCTGTGGGGGAGTTGGGGAGGGGGAGGTCTTGGGCTCATATGAAGATCAGGTGTCATCTTCCCATGATGGGCTGGCTCTTTCTATTCCTTTTCAGGGCATGGGTAAGGCCTGGGTGGGGCATTCTAGTTTCTCACCTCAGGATAGAAGTTGTCAGAAATATAGTCGTGAAAGTGAATCATATTCTAATGCAAAATTTTTCAAAATCAGTACAGAAAAATAAATCCATACCTAGTACAGAATTCTCTCCCCACATAAGCAAGCCTTGCATCTCGGGATGGGTGGCAGCAAGGAGACTCAGGACTGGGTACACAAGCTTCCTCGGGGGTCTCCCTGGTGGGGTGTGTCCCCAGGTCCAGCTGCGGCACGAGGAGGGCTTGGGCCACCTGCACTGGGAGCTGGAGGCGAGCTACGGGAAGCACTGGAATGACAGCCGCAACAGGAGGCGCCTCCGCATCCTCCAGACCTTCCAGAACGACTCGGCCCCAGCCCTGAGCAGTCACTTCCTGGAGGTGAGCCCCGCCCCCGGAGCTCAGCATGCAGGTGGCAGCAGGTTCTCAGTTACAAGGACACAGGCGCTAAAAGTCAGGCCCAGAGACCTTCCCTTTGGCATCTCTGGCCCCCTTGTCCCCAGGGAAGTTAAACCTTTGCTGGTATGCCATGAGGTGGTTTGCAAGGGGGCTTGGGAAATGCAGATTTCCAGCCATAAAAGTGCATTTTGGAAACGGTTCACTTGCAGGGTTTCCTGGAAGGTATGCTCTTTTTTGGTTAAGTCAGGAATAACTTGAGAGCTTAGCCTCTGAACAGGTACATGCTCTTTTAAGGCACACATTATCTTTCTGAGTCTCTTTTTCAATTGTTTTTTTTTTTTTTAATGTTTAACTGTGGTCAAATATACATCACATGAAGGCTTCCCTGGTGGCTCAGACGGTAAAGAATCTTCGTGCAGTGCAGGAGACCCTGGTTCGATATCTGGGCCAGGAAGATGCCCTGGAGAAGAAAATGGCAACCTACTCCAGAATTCTTGCCTGGAGAATTCCATGGATGGAGGTGCCTGGCGGGCTACAGTCCATGGGGTTACAGAGTTGGAAACAACCGAGAGCCTAACACACACACACACACACACACACACACAACATAAAACTGACCATTTTCACCGTTTTCAGGTGTACTCTTCAGTGTTAAGCTCATATTGCTGTGTGGCCGTTACCATGGTCCGTCTTTTTCATCTTGTAGAACTGAAACTCTGGACCCATTGAACAGTAACTTTCCATTCCTCCTCCCCCCAGCCCCTGGCAAACACCATTCTATTTCCTGTCTCTCTGAATTTCACGACTTTAGGTACCTCATGTAAGTGGGATCCTATAGTATCTGCCTTTTCGTGACTGGCCTGTTTCACTAAGCATAATGTCCTCAAAGTTTATAAGTCTGAATGAAATTCCATTGTATGGATGGTCCCCATTTCGCTGATCCATTCATTCCATCAGTGGACACTTGGCTTCAAATACCTGTTGGAGTCCCTGCTTTCCAGTCTTTGGGGGTATATAACCTGAAGTAGAATTGCTGGATCATGCAATAATCCTATTTTTAATATTTTGAGAAACCATCATACTGATTTCCATAGCAGTTGCACCGTTTTACCACCCTACCATCCATGTACAAGGGTTCCAGTTCCTCCACATCCTCAACAACCCTTCTTTCTGTTTTTTTTTTTTGTTTGTTTGTTTTAAATAGTAGTCATTTTAATGGCCATGAGGATCTCATAGTTTAGATTCGCATTTCCCTAGTGATTGAGGTGGTGAATGAAATGGCACTCCACTCCAGTACGCTTGCCTGGAAAATCCCATGGAGTGAGGAGCCTGGTAGGTTACAGTCCATGGGGTTGTGAAGAGTCAGACACGACTGAGTGACTTCACTTTTACTTTTCACTTTCATGCATTGGAGAAGGAAATCGCAACCCACTCCAGTATTCTTGCCTGGAGAGTCCCAGGGACAGAGGAGCCTGGAGGGCTGCCGTCTATAGGATCACACAGACTGAAGTGACTTAGCAGCAACAGCAGCAGCAGTGATTGATGATGTTGAGCATCTTTTCATGTGCTTATTAGCTGTTTAATTATCATCTCTAGAGAAAAGTCTTTTCAAGTCCTTTAGTCCTTTTGAATCAGGTCATTTTTTTTATTTTGTTGTTGCTGCTGTAGTTCTTAATGTATACTAGATATTAAACCCTTGTCAGATGTATGGTTTGCAAATATTTTCTCTCATTCCATGGGTTGCCTTTTCACTCTATGAATAGTGATCTTTGTTGGCACAAAAGGGTTTAATTTTTACATAGTTTGGCATGTTTATTTTTACTTTTGTTGCCTGTGTTTTAGGTGTCATGTTCAATAAATCAGTTGCCAAATCCAGTCTCGAGAAGCTTTTCAATCACACATTTTCTCCTAAGAGTTTTATAGTTAGATCTTTGTTCCATTTTGAGTTAACTCTGTATATGGCATAAGATAAGGGTCCAACTCCTTTCTTTTGCATAGAATACCCAGTTTTTCCACCACCATTTGTTGAAAAGCTTGTCCTTTCCCCCAACCATAAATGTGTGAGCTTATTTCTGGGCAACCTATTTTAGTCTGCTGGGCTGTATGTCTGTCTTTTAGGTCACAAAATACTGTTTTGATTACTGTAGCTTCGTGAGATCTCCCATTATGTTCTTCTTTTTCAAAATTGTTTTGGCTATTTGGAGTTCCCTTGAGATTCAATATAGATTTTAAGATGGACTTTTCTATTTCTACCCAAAAAAATACCACTGAGATTTTGATAAGGATTGCATTAAGTCTATAGATTGTTTGAGTAGTCTTGAATCTGAGCAATATTAAGTCTTCCAGTCAACAAACAGAGGATGTCTTTCCATTTATTAGTCTTTTCTAATTTCTTTCAGCAGTTTTGTAGTTTTCAGTGCCTCCCTGCTTAACTTCATTCCTAAGTATTAAGCTGATTTTAAATGATAGCAATACTCCATGAAAAAATTCTTGTGAAAAAATATAACATTTAGAATAAAGCTAAAATTCCCTTTCACAGTTATCATCCCTATTCCTGGTCCCCTCCTCAGCTGCCTGGAGAAAGCTATAACTATGGTCAGCATCACTGGAAAGGAGACCTTTTTCTACACGTTTGCTCTGTGGACCTGTCACACGCACTTAATTTAGTTTGGGATGTCTTGCTGTGCTTCCTTTAACAATGGATCTTAGAGAACGCCCCTTGTTGTCTTATGGAAGCCTACGCTTTTTTAGATACCTGCATCATGTTGCATATACTTCCGTCTTGCATCTATTAGGCCATTTCCTTCTTGGTTTCTAAGAGTGTGTTCCTGAACATCTTTGGGCTTGCCTCCCTGGGCACATGTGTCAGGGCGTCTCTGGGGCAGATGTCACAATGTAGAATTTCTGGAAATTTATGCATTTTTCATTTGCTGGCTTTATGTCAATTTACCCTCCAAAATGTCTGTACCCATCACCTGCTTCCCAGCCATGTCCAACAGGAGCAATTTCCATATTCTCCCCAGTACTTTTGCTCTTGAAAAGTATTGCTGACATGAGTGGAAATGGTATCGTATTGTTTGAATTTGCATTTCCTGATGACTTAAGACTGAGAGACACTGTTTTGTGTATTTATTCTACCATTGCGTTACCCTTTCTGTGAACTGATTTTTCATATTGTTTGACATTTGGAAAAAATGAGTATACTTGGTTTTTGGTTGGTAGGAGTTCTATATATAATTGCAGTTTATATATCATATTAATGTTCTAAATTGGAAAATTTCTTATTTCTGGAAAACATCTGGCTCCAGGATTTTAGTGAAGTGATTAAGAGATTTGTGGCAGCATTTCTGCAAGCCTTCGAAAGTGTGGCAGATGCCATGTTAGGTTCTGGGGAGACAAGAATCAGTAAGATTATCTTTAAGAAGCTGACAGTGAGCAGAAGAGGGAAAGGCAGAGTGGTCACTGATGTGTCATAAAGGATCACCAGACCATGTGTCAGGTGCTTTGTTTGTTTTATCTCACTGAATCCTTGTGCGGCAAGTATTATCTGTTCTCACTTTATAGAAGAGAAATGTGTAAACAGACTTGCGTGAGGTCTCTCAGCTACCTTATGGCATAACTGGGATTCAAAGTCCAGTCTGCCTCAGGCTTTTCACCTCTTGACTGGACTGGATTGTGCGAGAACTAATTTACTATAAAATAATTGACTAAATGATCAGTCAAGAGAAAATACTTCCCAGTTCATTTATGCAACCAGTATTATTCTGATGCCCAAATGAGGCAAAAACATCATAAGAAAAACTAGAGACCATTATCTGTTATAAATACAGATGCAAAATCCTCAAGAAAATACTACCAAAACTCCACTGAGCAATATATAAAAAGGATCACACAATATGACCAAGTAAGATTTATCCCAGGAATGCAAGATTGGTTTAATATTTGAATATCCATCAGTGTAATATATCATATTAATAGAATGAAGGACAAAAGCCACATGATCATTTCAAAAGATGCAGAAAAGTATCTGGCGCAACACTCTAGCAGTCTAGCAGTGGAAGGGCACTTCCTCAACCTGATAAAGGCCATTTGTGAAAAACCCACAGCCAACATCATACTTAATGGTGAGAGGCTAAATGCTTTCCCCCTAAGATCAGGGAAAAGATAAGATGTCTGCTTTTCACCACTTCTGTTTAACACTGTACTGGGGGTTCTAGCTAGTCCATTTTGGCTAAAAAGAAATAAAGATAAAAGGAGTAAAGAAAAGACATTTAGATTGGAAAATAAGTAAAATTATTTCTATTTGCAGATGACATGACCTTGTATATGTGTTGTACTCAGTCACTCAGTAATGTCTGACTCTGAAAACCCATGGACTGTAGCCCCCTAGGCTCCTCTGTCCATGGAATTTTCCAGGCAAGAATACTGGAGTGGGTTGCCGTTTCCTTCTCCAGGGGATCTTCCCAACCCAGGATCAAACCCATGTCTCTTGTGTCTCCTGCATTGGCAGGTGGATTCTCTATCACTAGCGCTGCCTGGGAAGCCCAATCTTGTATATATTAATAGAAGACCCTAATGAGCTCACTTTCCTCAGTGATCAGTGCAAAGAAATAGAGGAAAACAATAGAATGGGAAAGACTAGAGATTTCTTCAAGAAAATTAGAGATACCAAGGGAACATTTCATGCAAAGATGGGCACAGTAAAGGACAGAAATGGTAGGGACCTAACAGAAGCAAAAGCTATTAAGAAGAGGTGGCAAGAATATACAGAAGAACTATACAAAAAAGATCTTCATGACCCAGATGACCATGATGGTGTGATCACCCACCTAGAGCCAGACATCCTGGAATGTGAAGTCAAGTGGGCCTTAGGAAGCATCACTACCAACAAAACTAGAGGAGGTGATGGAATTCCAGTTGAGCTATTTCAAATCCTAAAAGATGATGCTGTGAAAATGCTGCACTCAATATGCCAGCAAACTTGGAAAACTCAGCAGTGGCCAGAGGACTGGAAAAGGTCAGTTTTCATTCCAATCCCAAAGAAAGGCAATGCCAAAGAATGTTCAAACTACTGCACAGCTGCACTCATCTCACACACTAGTAAAGTAATGCTCAAAATTCTCCGTGCCAGGCTTCAACAGTACATGAACCATGAACTTCCAGATGTTCAAGCTGGATTTAGAAAAGGCAGAAGAACCAGAGATCAAATTGCCAACATCCATTGGATCATCAAAAAAACAAGAGAGTTCCATAAAAACATCTACTTTTGCTTTATTGACTACTCCAAAGCCTTGACTGTGTGGATCACAACAAACTGTGGAAAATTCTTAAAGAGATGGGAATACCAGACCACCTGACCTGCCTCCTGAGAAATCTGTATACAGGTCAAGAAGCAATAGTTAGAACTGGACATGGAACAACAGACTGATTCCAAATCGGGAAAGGAGTACATCAAGGCTGCATATTGTCACCGTGCTTATTTAACTTCTATGCAGAGTATATCATGAGAAATACTGGGCTGGATGAATCACAAGCTGGAATCAAGATTTCCAGGAGAAATATCAATAACCTCAGATACGCAGATGACACCACCCTTATGGCAGAAAGCAAAGAAGAACTAAAGAACCTCTTGATGAAAGTGAAAGAAGAGACTGAAAAAGTTCGCTTTAAGCTCAACATTCAGAAAACTAAGATCATGGCATCTAGTCCCTTCACTTCATGGCAAATATAAGGGGGAACGGGGACAGACTTTATTTTTCTGGGCTCCAAAATCACTGCAGATGGTGACTGCAGCAATGAAATTAAAAGACGCTTGCTCTTTGGAAAGAAAGCTATGATCAACCTAGACAGCATATTAAAAAGCAGAGACATTACTTTGCCGACAAAGGTCCATCTAGTCAAAGCTATAGTTTTTCCGGTAGTCATGTATGGATATGAGAGTTGGACTGCAAAGAAAGCTGAGTGCTGAAGAATTGATGCTTTTGAACTGTGGTGTTGGAGTAGACTCTTGAGAGTCTCTTTCAAGGAGATCAAACCAGTCTATCCTAAAGGAAATCAGTCCTGAATATACACTGGGAGGACTGATGCTAAAGCTGAAACTCTTAATACTTTGGCCACCTGATGCAAAGAGCTGACTCACTGGAAAAGACCCTGATGATGGGAAGGATTGGGGACAGGAGGAGAAGGGGATGACAGAAGATGAGGTAGTTGGATGGCATCACTGACTCAATGGACATGAGTTTGAGTAAGCTCTGGGAGTTGGTGATGGACAGGGAAGCCTGGTGTGCTGCAGTCCATGGGGTCGCACAGAGTCAGATACAACTGAGCAACTGAACTGAATGAACTCACCAAAAAAAAATCTATTAGAGCTCATAAATGAGTTCATCAAAGTTGCAAGATACGGGATTAATATACAAAAATTAGTTGTATTTTTCTATACTAGCAATGAAAAACCTGAAAAAAATTAAAATAATTTCATTTACACTAGCATAAAAAGATGGAGAAGGCAATGGCACCCCACTCCAGTACTCTTGCCTGGAAAATCCCAGGGATGGAGGAGCCTGGTAGGCTACAGTCCATGGGGTCGCTAAGAGTCGGCCACGACTGAGTGACTTCACTTTCACTTTTCACTTTCTTGCATTGAAGAAGGAAATGGCAACCCACTCCAGTGTTCTTGCCTGGAGAATCCCAGGGACAGCGGAGCCTGGTGGGCTGCCGTCTATGTTGCACAGAGTTGGACACAACTGAAGTGACTTAGCAGCAGCAGCAGCATAAAAAGAATAATACTTAGGAATAAATTTAAGAAAAGAATATAAAATGAATACTCTCAAAAGTACAAAATCTTGTGGAAAGAAACTAAAGAAAACCCAAATAAATGGGAGGGTATCTCATGTGCTTGAATTGGAATATTTAATGTGAAGTTCACAAGACTTCCTAAATTGATCTGCAGGTTTAACAGTCTCTCTCCCTATCAAAATCTGTGCTAGTTTTGATAGCTGATCCTAAAATCCATGTGAAATGTCAAGGACCCAGGGTAGGTAAGACAGTCTTGAAAAAGAACAAGCTTGGAGGATTTACTCTTTGCAATTTCAAAACTTACTACAAAGCTACAGTAATTAAGAATATGTGATAGTGGCATAAGGATAGACAAACAGACCAACAGAGTAGAACCCGGAATCCAAAAATCAACCCTTGTACTTACAGTTAGTTGATTTTCGACAGGGGTGCCAAGGTAATTGTAGAGGAAAGAGCAGTCTTTTCAGCAAATGGTGTGGGACAACTGAATGTTCATGTTTAAGAATGTGAAGTCGGACACTTCATATCATATACAAAGACTAACTCAGATAGGTTATAGACCTAAATACAAGAAATGTGGAGCTCTTAGAAGAAAACATACGAGGAAATCTTTATGACCTGAGATACGACACTGCAAATATAACAACAAAAACACACTGGATTTCATCAAACTCAAAAACATGGCACTTCCTTGAAGATCCAGTGGTTAAGAATCCACCTTTCAATGCAGGGGATGGGGGTTGGATCCCTGATCAGGGAAATGAGATCCCATTTGCCACAGGGCGACTAAACCCACGTGCCACAACTAGAGAGGCCCACGGGCTATAATGAAGACCCAGGGCAGTCAGAAATAAGTAAATAAAATTTTAAAAAACAACAATAGGAAAAAACCTCCAAATTTGTCCTGAAAGGACACCGTCATGAAAGTGAAGTAACAACCCACAGAATGGAAGAAAACATCAGCAAATCATATACCTGATAGAGGATTTGTATCCAGCATATGTAAAGAACACTTACAACTCAACATGAAAATGGTAAAGGATTTGAATAGATATTTCTCCAAAGATACACAAGTGGCCAATAAATATGTCAAAAGTTGCTTAAGCTAAGTAGTGATTAGAGAAATTTAAATCAAAACCACTGTGAGATGCTACCCCAACAGGTGGTCCTGAGTCCCTCGGTTGTGCCTGACTCTTTACAGCCCCACAGAGTGTAGCTCCTCAGTCCATGGAATTTTCTGGGAAAGAATACTGGAGTGGGTTGCTGTTTCCTACTCCAGGGGATCTTCTTGACCCAGGGATTGAACCCACGTCCCTTGCGTTTTCTGCATTGCAGCTGGATTCTTTTACCACTGGCGTCACCTGGGAATCCCACCACTAGGATAGCTGAAATGAAAAAGAAAGAAGCTAACAAGTATTGGTGAGGATGCAGGGAAATTAGGACTCATGTTGTTGGCATCATAAAATGGTATGATTGTTTAGAAAAATGAGTTTTATGTTTCTTTGAAATATTAAACACCGAGTTACTGTGTGACCCAACAATTCTACTCCTAGGTACTCAGGAGAATTGAAAACTTAGGTCCACACAAAACTTGTACATGAACATTTATAGCAGCTTTATTCATAATAACCCCAAAGTAGAAACAACCCAAATGTTCATCAATGAATAAGTTGATAAATAAAATATATTTATCCATACAATAGAATATTATTCAGTAATAAGAATGAAGTTGTGGGGTGGGAAGGATTTGGAGATAGGAGGAAGGCTCAAGGGAGAGGGAACATTTGTATATCTATGGCTGATTCATGCTGATGTATGACAAACCAAACAACATTGTAAATTATCCTCCAATTAAAATAAATAGAATTTAAAAAGAAAAAAATGAAGTTCTGGCACATGCTACAATGTGGATGAACCTTGAAAGCATCGTGCCGTGTTCAAGAAGCCTGACACCAAAGCCCACATACTATGATTTGTTTGTAAGAAATGTCCAGAAGAGGTAAATTAATAGAAACAGAAAGTAGGTTTCTGGAGTGCATGGGAAGAAGGCAGTGGGGAGTGACTGCTATTGGGTGCAGGGTTTCTTTTGGGGTGGGCTGGGACAGTTCCTGGTAGCCAGGGAGCTCAGGCTGTAGCAGAGAGCCAGTGGGAGGTTCTAGGTTGGAAGCAGCATCGTAGTTAGCACCGCATCTGATTAGCACCATGGATGTGGGTCTCCAGTTTGTACTGCAGGTGTTGGAGAGGCAGGTGGATTACCGAATGCAGCTGCACCACCTGAGCCTCCGCCATCCCCACGTGGAGACCAGCACACACCTGAAGATGCAGTACAACGGGCGGCTGCCCTTCGTGGCGGGCTTGCAGTGGAAGGACACGTCCAGGGCCACCCTGTGGAAGTGGGAAGGTGAGTGACATCCCTGGAGGGTCCTTGGCTAGTGGTCTTCACTCAAATCATGCCTACCGTCTGCAACACCCTTCCCTTTTGTCTGCCTGGCTGTCTCAAGACTCAGGCCTTTCATGTGTAGCAGGAAACACACAAACACATCCTGATTTCTTACCTTACTAACAGAGCTCTACATTACAGGGCCTTGCCTACTTCTCCAACCTTATCTCACCCTACTTTCCCCATTGCCCATCATCCTGCAACCCTACTGGCCTCTCTTCTGTTCCCCAGACATACCTCAGGGCCTTTGCACTTGTTATTTCTTGGAACACTGTCTCCCGTTAAAAAAGATGGATGTACCATAGTTTATCTTTGAATTAATGTTTATTTTTTACTGAAGAAATACATAGTTTGAAAAGTGAATTAGACTATGACATGGAAATTGTTGAAGGTGGGTGAACATTACATGGGAATCTCATCATAGTCTTTGTATTCATGTATGTACTTGAAAATTATTTTAAAGTTTTAGAAGTTAAAGTTATAACAAACACAGTAATTTTATGCTTCATGTCTTCCTGTCCCAAATGTTGCTTGAAATGGCAGCACTGTAAATTCTTTTTACTATTTATCAGGCCCTCTATCTTTTAATCACACTTACTTCTTGCTTTTTCTCTCTTAGGCATTTTTATTCTCCATGTATTTCTTATTATAGAGGATGAGAATTTCACTTGCACCATCCCTTTTAAAATATGTATTTCCCTCTCTTCCCCCCAAACAGTTATAGTTCGTTAATATTCAGTGTTGATATAATTGTGTCCCTCACAGCTGAGACACCTGGTATACTAGAATTCTAACTTTTTGTTTTTCCTGGAGCTATAATAGTCTTTCCCCCTTGTTTGATTAGTTTTCTATTTTCTGCCTATGATTATGCCTAGAATTTTTAGCGGCAGTGCAAAACGTTTCTCCAGAGGGCTACGCGCTTCAGATTACTTGTCAGCTTCGGTCAGTTCTCCTAGCGTTCTGGTCGACGCTCTTGCCGGAGCCGCTGCTGCTCCAGGGTAGACCAGCCGCGTCCTGGGGCATCCCCTCGCCATCCTTCAGGGAGTGCCTTCCACTTCCCTGGGCCACAGTCCCTGCTTACTGCACTCATGTTCTTGCTTGCTTTACTCTTTTTTCCGATGGAGCCCATCCTACAGCAGCTTCTTGAGAGAGAATACATGGGAGATGTTAGCTCGGGCTGCTTCCATCAATTACCACAAGCTGGGTGGCTTAAAACAACAAATTTACCCTCCTACAGTCTCCAAGACTAGAACTCTGGGTGAGGTGTCAGTAGGACCATGTTCTCCCTGTGACCCTGGGTAGCAACCTTCCTGCCTCTCCCTAGCTTCTGGTGGTGGCTATTCATGCTTGACCTTCCTTGGTTGGTAGTAACATTGCTCTCATCTCTGCCTGCAAGAGAAGCAAGTTTGATCTCTGGGTTGGGAAGATCCCCTGGAGAAGGAAATAGCAATCCACTGCAGGATCCTTGCCTGAAAAACCCCATGGACAGAGGAGCCTGGTGGGCTACCGTCCTTGGGGTCGCAAAGAGTCGGACATGAATTAGCGACTAAACAATGACAGTCTCTGCCTCTGTTGTTACATGGTGCTGTGTGTGTGTCCAGACTTCTCTCTTCGTATAAAGATACCAGTCATATCAGACTTAGGGCCTCCTCTGCTCTGTTCAGTGTTGGTGTGAGCTCAGTGTGTCCACCTCTTTGTGACCCCATGGACTGTAGCCCACCAGGCTCCTCTGACCTTGGGATTCTCCATGCAAGCATACTAGAGTGGGGTGCCATGTCCTCCTTCAGGGGATCTTCCCAACACTACTGAGACACCTGGGACTCGGCTATGATCTCATTTTAACTAATTTTATCTGCAATGACCCCATTCCCAAATAAGGTCATATTTTGAGGTACCAGGGGTTAGGACTACAAATCTATTCAAGAGACACAATTCAGCCAGTAACAGGATGTAAACATTTTGAAACCCTGAGTGTTTAAACTGTCTTCATTTGATTTGGCTGAATAGAGAATTCTAGGTCAGAAATGATTTCCCTTTGAGACGGCGAAGACATTGCTCCACTGTCTATGTGAATCATTTGAGAGGTCTGGTGCTATTTCTGATCCATTCTCCTTTGTCTGCTATCCTTTTGTCTCTCTCTGGAAGCTTTTAGGAGCTTCTCTTTATTCCTGAAAGAGAAAGTCGCTCAGTCGGGTCTGACTCTGCCACCCCATGGACTATACAGTCCATGGAATTCTCCGGGTCAGAATACTGAGTGGGTAGCCTTTCCCTTCTCCAGTGGATCTTCCTGACCCAGGAATTGAACCAGGGTTTCCTGCATTGCAGGCAGATTCTTTACCAACTGAGCTATGAGGGAAGCCCTTATTCCTCGTATCTTTAAATCTTACAAAGATGAGCCTTGGTTTGGACCTCTCTTCATTCACTGTACTAAGTACCTGGCATACAGCCTTACAAGGTGGACACCCACCATCTGGGTCTTGGTAGTTTTCTTGTACAGTTTCTTTGGTAATTTCTTTCTGTGTTCTGGAATTCCTGTCGGTCAGATAGATGTTGGTCCTCAGAAACTAAACCTCTGATTTTCTCTCTTCTCTTCTTTGTTCCAATTCTTTGTCCCTTTGTTCTGTTTTGAGGGCTGATTTCCCCAGCTTCATCCTTCTGCTGACCTTTCTTTTTTCAGTTTTGTCTAGCTTGTATTCCCAAGAGCTCTTTTGTGTTCCTGTGAGTTCTTCACGAATGCATTATCTTCTCTTATCTGTGAACGTAAATTATAGAACTGGGGGGCTTTGATCTGGTCCCCCTGAGTTTCTTTTCTCTTTCTGTTTTGGAAGTTCCTTTTAGTAGCTTTCCCCACATACCAGGTAAGAGCAGGATGTGTGCTTCTGTTTAAGAGTCAGTAACTGGAACTTGTTTGGAAGGAGGCTCTATGGGAGGGAGAGGGTGTGTGTGCTCTTTAAAAAAATTATTTTGTTGAAGTATAGTTGAGTTACAGTGTTCTATTAATTTCTGCTGTACAGCAAAGTGATTCCGTTATGTATGTGTGTGTATGTATATACATATATACATTTTTTCTATTCTTTTCCATTATGGCTTATCATAGGGCATTGAATATTATTCCCTGTGCTATACAATAGGATCTTGTTGTTTATCCATTCCATATATAATAGTTTCCATCTGTTAATCCCAAACTCCTAATCCAGCCCTCCCCTACTTCCCCTCCTCCTTGTCAACTATAAGTCTGTTCTCTATGAGTCTTTTTCATAGATTAGTTCATTTATGTCATATTTTAGATTCCATGTCTAAGTAATATTACATGGTATTTGTCTTTCTCACTTGTTTCATTTAGGATGATAATCTCTAGTTGCATTCACATAGCTGCAAATGGAATTATTTCATTCTTTTTAATGGCTGAGAAGTATTTCATTTGTATATATGTATGAAATTAAAAGACGCTTACTCCTTGGAAGGAAAGTTATGACCAACCTAGATAGCATATTAAAAAGCAGAGACATTACTTTGCTGACAAAGGTCCATCTAGTCAAGGCTATGGTTTTTCCAGTACTCATGTATGGATGTGAGAGTTGGACTATAAAGAAAGCTGAATGCCAAAGAATTGATGCTTTTGAACTGTGGTGTTGGAGAAGACTCTTGGGAGTCCCTTGGACTGCAAGGAGATCCAACCAGTCTATCCTGAAGGAGATCAGTCCTCGGTGTTCATTGCTTGGACTGATGTTGAAGCTGAAACTCCAACACTTTGGCCACCTGATGTGAAGAGTTGACTTTTGGAGAAGACCCTGATGCTGGGAAGGATTGGGGGCAGGAGGAGAAGGGGACGACAGAGGATGAGATGGCTGGATGGCATCACCGACTTGATGGACATGAGTTTGGGTAAATTCCGGGAGCTGGTAATGGACAGGGAGGCCTGATGTGCTGCGATTCATGGGGTCACAAAGAGTTGGACACGACTGAGCAAGTGAACTAAACTGATGTATGTATGAGTGGGGGTGCTCTTGTTGACTGATGGACTTCCCTGTTGGGTGGGGTCCTGGCTTTCCTTGAGGACCCCAGGCCCCATATCTGTGGACCTTTTTTTCCCAGTCATTCTGTTCTTCTGTGGAGCAGTCTCTCCACCCCCTGTGGAACTGGTACCTCAGGTCGGGGCACCTGACTACACTCTGCTCAGTATCTCCCTGTTCTCAGCTTGACACCTTGCCCTCTAACCTTGCTGTGCTGGGTCCCCCTGAATCCTAGCCTCTCAGCCTCAGTTTCCCCACATAGTGAATCTTCTTTCTCCACCAGGAGGTAGGGGAGTGCTCCCTCCCTTTGACAGACTCCACTGCCTCTCATTCAGGGTTGAGCTCAGTGGTCCTGTTCATGGGAGTCTTCACTGATCCTCCTGACCTTGGTCTAACTCCCTCTTTCTTTTCCTTCCTAGCACTCAGCATTTTCTACCTAGGTAGGTCTTCCCTGGTGGCTCAGACAGTAAACAGTCTGCCTGCAATGTGAGGGACCTGGATTTGACCCTTGGGTTTGGAAGATCCCCTGGAGGAGGGCATGGCAACCCACTCCAGTATTCTTGCCTGGAGAATCCCCATAGACAGAGGAGCCTGGCAGGCTCCATGGGGTTGCAAAGAGTCAGACATGACTGAGCAGCTAGGCACAGCACACCACAGGTTTCATTATGTTTATTTGTTCAAGATTTCCCCACTACCACTGCCCCCAGACTGCGAGTCCCATCAAAGTAGCAACTGTGCCTCCTGTTCACTGCCAAGTTCTAAGTGTCTGGAGTAATAGTTACTGAATTGGCCCTTGAGTGAGTGGGAGATTTATTACAAAATATGAGAGGAGTCCAGTGACTGGTTTTAGTTCCTTGTGGAAGGGCAACATGGTATGTAGAATGTCAGCTTTTTGATGATGGTGATGATTGATCTTTATTCTTCTGAGTGGATGCTTCCCCTGTCCCAAGACGCAGTGATTGGTACTATTGTACCCATTTTACAGATGATGGAAGCACAGGCTCAAGGAGGTCACATAGCTTGGAAGACTAAAGGCCATGCTCTTGATCACCTCGCTCCAGCGCCCCCCTCCAACTTTCCTAGCGTTTCTTCTGTCTAACATGTCTTCCTGAAAGCGTTTCAAACATAGAGAAAAGTGCCAAGAGCGCTGCAGTGAACACCTACGTATTCTCAGTATGGATTCTACTACTAACATTTTACTCCACCTACCTGTCCACTTACCCATCTGTCTTATTTGTTGGTACAGGTCACATCAAGTGGTAAACCACGGTCCATCTCACCCCTAAACATTTCAGTATGGTACCATTCATTAAGGCGAAACCCCCACATCTCCCGGGTACCATCTGATGAGTTTTGACAGGTGCATAGGTCTGTGAAACCCAAGCTCCTGTAAAAATTCACAGCATCACAGTCATTCTAGAAGGTTCCCTCATGTTGTATTCCCCAGTCATTCCCAGTTATGAGATGTGCCCTGCAGTGACTGTGCTGGCTCTACAGGGGTCTCTTGCTGCCTGCCAAAAGCCCCCTTCTTGCCCTGGGGATAACTAGTTTCTTGTTCTCTGCCTGTTGCAGGAGCCTTGAACCTGAATAGTCCCTGGCTGATGGTCTCCACGGCTCACAGGCTGTACTGGCCTAACCGAGCCATGTTCCAGGCTGTGTTGGAGCTGACGCTGGGCAAGGCCTGGACCCTCAAGAATTTGGTGATAAACGTGGCCTGCAGGGGCCAGGGCCTCCAGAGGCAGGGCAAGATCCACGTCTATACCCCAGCTACCACCTACCTCCGGGTGCGCATGCTCAGCCACGCCCCCTGCCCACCCCCTTCACCAGGGGCCAGGAAGCCCGATTTCTTGTGGTTTAAATCTTCTGAGCAAAGGGTTAAAGCTGAGGTTTGGGAGTTTTCCATACCAGGTCCCCGATGCATGAGGTCTGGCTCACTCAGTATTGACACTCTTCAGCATTAGTTGCCAAGGGAATTTGGGAGAGTGGACCCCAAAATAAACCTCAATGTCTGATGTTCTTGCTTAGCAGCTGATACAGTAAAATATGAAAGTAGGTTGAGCTGGTACCTTGGAAACAAATAGATATGAGGGTTTTGCCAAAACACAGAATGAAAACTTTGAGGATGGAGGTCAGTTTTATACCGCCTGCTGAGTGAAGCAGCATAGCGGAGTTTGGAAGCAAAGCAACCAGAGAAGGACTTCCGTGGTGTCACACATTGGAACCTGGTACATCAAGCCTCTCCCTATGTTGGGCTGATGAGTGGACATGGGGGGAGGGGTGGTCCAGGCCTGACTTGGGCTCAGGAGGAGGCAGCTTGGTGGGCACATCTGGAGACAGCACAGTCCCCTCAAGGCAGGAGCCAGGTGGTACCAGGGTGGATTCAGAAGGAGCAAGTGACTCCCAGCAAGATTAGGGACCTCAAGAGGGCAGCTACGTGACAGATAAAGCCAGGACAGGATGCAAGGAAGGGTCGGCCAGCTCACTCCTGCAGGTGACCCAGCCCAGGGGTGTGATGGTGGCCTGGCCTGGGAGGTGGTAGCAGGTGCTCAGATTGCAGAACTTACTTGAAGGTATAGCTGACTGACTTGCTTATGGATTGGTTTGAGGAAGTGAGGAAGAAACAAATGACCCCAAATTTTTGGCTCAAGCAGTTGTGAGGCTATGGTTTTTTGAGTCGTCATGTACAGATGTGAGAGTTGGACCATAAAGAAGGCTGAGTGCTGAGTTGATGCTTTCAAACTGTGGTGCTGGAGAAGACTCTTTGAGAGTCTTTTGGAGAGCAAGGAGATCAAACCAGTCCATCCTAAAGGAAATCAACCCTGAATATTCATTGGAAGGACTGATGCTGAAGCTGAAGCTCCAATACTTGGGCCACCTGGTGCAAAGAGCCGACTCATTGGAAAAGACCCTGATGCTGGGAAGGATTGAAGGCAGGAGGAGAAGGGGCACCAGAGGATGAGATGATTGGATGGCATCACCGACTCAATGGACATGAGTTTGAGCAAACTCTGGGAGATAGTGTAGGACAGAGAAGCCTGGTATGCTGCAGTCTGTGGGGTCACAAAGAGTCGGACATAATTGAGCGATTGAATAGCAATAAGAGTTGTGTAGAAGCAGGTGCCATTTGCTCAAATGGGGCCCGCAGTTTCTGGGGGTGACCTGAGGTCAGTGATGCATGGGGTAAGGCCTTGGGGAGTTCTAGTACTTGGCAGGAGGTTCGGTAGTTGCCAAGCTCCATCTTGGCCTCATTACCTCTCCTTATGAGTCCCCTGAGGGAGCTGTATGAACAAGGGACAGAGGCCAGCAGGGCACAAGGCAGAACCTTGTAGTTCCTAGAGGGGCTTGGTGTTCCTAGAGGGGCTTGTGCCAAGGGCAGTGGGCTGGGTATGCAGTCCAGCACAAGGCTAAAGAGCTCTACTTCCCCCAGCCCCAGTACAAGCCAAAATGACACCTAACTCCTCCCGTGGCTCTGAAAACCATGACAATGATGCAGGGAGAGAAAGCTACCCCTCTGTTCTCTGTGTGCCCTTCAGAGATGGCATTGGAGGGGTTTTGAAGGATGAGTAGGAGTTCGCCAAATGGGACTGGGAGAAAGGGAAACCTTCATTCTCATTGCAGGTTTCCACAGTGACAGCCTTGGCACAGAGCCTCTTTAGCAGCCGGAGTGAAGTAGAATCAGCCTGGAGCGCAGCGGTGCAGAGCGCGATTCATGCTGAGAACAGCCGAAACCGTAAGATCCTGCGCTGCTGGCTGCAGGGCCCCCAGCGGGAGCTGAACCTAACGGCAGCCTACAGGCACACGGAGCAGGTAAGGGTCCAGGTGGCCTGTGCTGAAGGCTCTGCCATTGAGAGACCCTGAATCCCTCACTTGGGATGGGGAAGGCTACTAGTTTGGTCTATAAGCCTCCCTGAGCCTCAGTTTCTTTATCTATAAAATGGACCCCAGCCACACTAGCGCCGACCCCGGAGCACAGGGCGGCCACTTGGTACTGGACGTCCAAGTGCTTCACTCCTGCTGGGCCCCTGGAGAGGTCTTGCCATAGCAATGTGCCTGTGCAACCTCGAGGTCTGATGCCATGGAGGCTGCAGCCCATTTGAGCAGCCCTTCTCAGTGGTCGTTTCTGGGGTGATGAGTGGGCAGTGGGGGCTGCCCCTGGAGACCCCCAGGGCAGGATGTTTCTCAGCTTGGACCCTCCGGGCATCCCTCCGCATCAGCCTGGTCCTCGTTGCAGCCATGGAAGAGTCATGTATCGCTGACAGCTCTGGGGACTGGTGCCAGGGGCCGTCCTGAGGGCCTGCAGCTGGAGGGCGTACTGGAGGAGCTGGTTCGAGACAGGAGCTTGTACCAGAAGCAGGGAACCTTCTCCCTTTGGTATGTGTGGGCCCTTCCCCCAGGCTGCTTCCCCCGAGGTGTGGCGCTTGCCTGGGCCTCCTGTTCTCCAACGTGGAGGGTCACCAGGGAGCGGGGTGTGCCATGCTGCCTGGAGGGGCCCAGACAGAACCCAGAGCTCAGAGACAAGCCCCCTCCCTGGAAGCCCCCACATGCCTCACCCCCTTTCATTAGTGTGCCAAGGTGGGCACAGAAAATAGTCTCATCACCCCAGGCTGAAAGTTGCTCTGGGGGAACCATTTCAGTTTCTGGAGGCACAGCTGGTTAAAAAGCCTGTTCTTTGCTGGGGGGTGACCAGCACGGGGTTGAAGTCAGCGGACCCAGCTTGAAGTCCAGGCTGTGCGCTGACCAGCTGGGGGACCTTAGCCATCTACTGTCAGAACAGCAGCAGTAACCCAAAACTAACAGCCACTGCATTTGCCAAGGTCTCATCCATTTTTTAATCTGTATTTATTGAGCACTTACCATGTGCCAGGGCTTCCCTGGTGGCTCAGATGGTAAAGAATCTGCCTGCAGTGCCGGAGATGCAGGAGACCCAGGTTCCATCCCGGGTCCAGAAGATCCCTTGGAGAAGGGAAATAACAACCCACTCCGGTATTCTTGCCTGGAGAATCCCATGGACAAAGGAGCCTGGTGGGCCACGGTCCGTAGCGTTGCAAAGAGTCAGACACAACTGAAGGGACTTGGCATGCACGCAACATAGACAAAGTCTTTTTTTAAAAAAACGTTTATTTGGCTGCATCAGGTCTTAGCTGAGGCATGCAGGGTCTTTGTTGCAGCACGCAGGCTTCTCTAGTTGCATCGCTTGAACTTCTCTCTGGTTGTGGCAAGCGGGCTCAGTAGTTGGAATGTGACGGCTTAGTTGCTACGCGGCGTGTGGGATCTTAGTTCCCTGACCAGAGATCAAACCCACATCCCATGCATTGGAAGGTGGATTCTTAACCACTGGACCACAAGGCAAGCACCCCTGTAACAGAGTCTTAAGTCTGCAAGACAGCGACAGGCCCCTGGGGCACAGGTGTCCTGTGACCCCACCAGCTGCTTTAACGGCTTTGGCCTGTGCCCCCTCTCCATGCCAGGCACCCCTGGACCGTGCTGCTCCCGCAGCGCATCCTCCTGCAGGAGACCTTCACGGCCGACAGGCGGCACCAGCGTTATTCCCTGGAGACCAGGGTGGTCCTGGATGCCCAGGAGGAGACCCTGCAGACAGTGGTCCTGGGCTACCAGGCCGGGCACCCCTATGTGAGTGGGCTCCAGGTTTCAACGAGGGTGGGGGGGCTTCCATCCGCCTCTGACCCATCTGTGTGTGTGTGTGTGGTTATCCCTCCCAGGTCTGCGCGGGCCTGACCCACCCCTACGACGGCAGGGCCATCCCCAGGAGCTTGGACGGGTGTGTGGTTTCGTGGACTCGGCACCTGGTAAGTGAGGATCCCAGAGCTGTTTTCACCCCAGGGTCCCCGGTTCAGGTTGCCATCTTCTGTCAACTGGATGAACCAAACATTCTCCGGCCTGAGTTTTCTGCTCCTCTGTCTGCCTAATTCAGTCTACTTGACAGCCCGAGGGAGTTTTTCAGCATGCCAGCGTAGTCATTGTCGCCCCCTTTACTTAAAAACCCTCACCTCTTCTCTTGGGAGAAAGACCCCAGCCCTGACCCTGTGCTAGTCTGAGACCGTGATTGGGACGTGTCTACTTTTTCATCCTGAGAGCCGCAACGCCTGGCGCACTGTCAGTGCTTAATGAATAGCTCTTGGCCTGGTGCTGTCGAAAGTCTGTTCTAGGACTCCCCTGGTAATCCAGTGGTTAAGACTCTGTGCTTCCAGCACAGGGGACACGGGTTCAATCCCTGGTTGGGGACGTTTACATGCTGCGTGGTGTGACCAAAATTTTTTTAAAAAGTAAGAAAATGCATTATATACCTAATTTAGAGCAGAGGTTGATCACATTTTTCTCTGAAGGACCAGATGGTAACTGTTGTAGCCTTTGCAGATCATACAGCCAGTGTTGGCGACTACTCATCTCTGCCTTTGTAGCTCGCAAACATTGTAGGAAACGCACAAATGAATGGGCACAACTGTGTTCCGATAAAACTTTTGCTGTGGGCTGAATGTTTCTGTATCCACCTCCCTCCCCAGATTCAATTGTTGAAGCTCTAATGTAATGGTAGTTGGAAGTGCGGGCTTTGGGTTGATTAGGTCGTGAGGGCTGAGCCCTTATGATAAGATCATTGTTCAGTTGCTCAGCGCTCAGTCATGTCCGACTCTCTGCGATCCCGTGGACTGCAGCCCATCAAGTTTCCCTGTCCTTCACTATCTCCCAGAGTTTGCTCAATCTCATGTCCATTGAGTCAGTGATGCCATCCAGCCATCTCATCCTCTGTTATCCCCTTCTCCTCCTGCCCTCAATCTTTCCCAGCATCAGCTTTTTCCATTGAGTCGGCTCTTTGCATCAGGTGGCCAAAGTATTGGAGCTTCAGCTTTAACATCAGTCCTTCCAATGAATATTCATAAAGTTTGATTTCTAAGATGGACTAAGAGACCCTCAAGAGTCTTCTCGAGCACCACAGTTTGAAAGCATCAGTTCTTCGGCTCTCAGCTTTCTTTATGGTCTGACTCTCACATCTGTACATGACTACTGGAAAAACCATACCTTTAACTATACAGACCTTTGTCGGCAAAGTGATGTCTCTGCTTTTTGATACACTGTCTAGGTTTGTCATACACCTTTTCTTCTAAGGAGCTAGCATCTTTTAATTTTATGGCTGTAGTCACTGTGTGCCATGATTTTTGAGCCCAAGAAAATAAAGTCTGTCACTGTTTTCCATTTTGTTCCCATCTATTTGCCATGAAGCGATTAATCTTAATGATAAGATTAGTGTCTTTCCAAATTGAGGATCAGAGCTAGGCTTTCTCTCCACCACCTGAGGACACAATGAGAAGACAGCCATCTACAAACCAGCAAGAGGTTTCTCACCAGAACCTGTCCATGCTGGCACCTTGGTTTTGGACTTCCAGCCTCCAGAACTGTGAGATGTAAAATTTCTGGTGTTTGAGCCACACAGTCTGTGCTGTTTCTGTTATAGCAGCCTGAACAATTTGATTTGCAAAAACAGGCTGGCCAGTTTTGGTTTCTTTTTCAGTCTGTAGTTTTTAGCCCCTGACTTACAGGGTCTTGGCATTTGTCTTCTAGGAGTGAAACTAATTTTTGCCTCTGTGCCCTTAGCAAATCATCTTGTGCCTCTGGAGCTGTGTCCTCTTCTGTGCAGTGGAGACAGCCATCCTCATCTCTTATGCAATTGTTGTGAGGATCCAAATGGAGTACAGCGATCTTTCTAGAGTACTTGTTGTGCAGTTGCTAAGTCATGTCTGACTCTTTGTGACCCCATGGACTGCAGCATGCCAGGTTCCTCTGCCCTTCACTGTCTCCTGGAGTTTGCTTAAACTCATGTCCTTTGAGTTAGTGATGCCATCCAATCGTCTCATCCTCTGTTGTCCCCTGCTCCTTTTGCCTTCAGTCTTTCCCAGCATCAGGGTCTTTTTTAGTGAGTCAGCTTTTTGCATCAGGTGGCCAAAGTATTGGAGTTTTCAGCTGCAGCATCAGTCCTTCCAAGAGTGTACTTGGGTGCAATCTTGAGTACTTATGACATGGCTATAGGCCCTCATCCAAGTCTCCTTCCTGACCCCTCTAGGAAAAGACGCTCCAGGAGATGATCCCATTCTCCAGCAAGCATGTATTGAGCACCTGCTATGTGCCAGGCCCTGGAGAAGGAAGACAGTGGTGGTTTCTCCTTTGGGGATACCCACAGGTCTGGGGCTGAAGCCGGGCTAGCTGCTTCATGGAGAGAGCTAGCTCTCTACATGGAGAGAGACTTGTGTTTCTGGGGCCTCACTTCACTCCCTGTCAAACTGGGCTGTGAACAGCCCCCAGGTTTGGGAGCCGAAGTCCTTGGAGGTCCTGAGAGGAAACCATGGGCGGGATGAGGACCCAGAACACCTGCGCAAATGTTCCCCGGTGGTGTGTCCTGTTTTCTGAACCGGAGATTGCAAACTGCAGAATGGGCCAAATCCAGACTGCAGATGTGTTTTGTTTGGCCTGCTTAGCATTTAAATTAAAGAAAGTGTCAACATTTAAATCAGAAGATTTGGAATAAAACCCAGATCTCTGCTTCTAATTATAAAAAATCGGAAGACCTGACCCACTGGGCCTAAAACCCCACCTGACACCACCAGGCTAGAACCATGGAGGTGGGGATCCTTTAATTTAGTTTAATTTGACTTTCTAAAGCCCCGTGTGCTCAGTCGTGTCCAACTCTTTGCGACCCCATGAACCGTAGCCCGCCAGGCTCCTCTGTCCATGGGATTTTCCAAGCAAGAATACTGGAGTGGGTTGCCATTTCCTCCAGGGTTTTAAAACCCTATTTTTGTTTAATGACACACATTTTTGCTTCTCTTGGACCTCTGTTTACTCCTCCTCCATCCTGGCTCTGAAATAAAGCTGTGTATTCTTTTAGAGACGTTCACCAATGATAAGGTTCTAACGGCAAGACGTTTTCTAACTTCTCAGCACAGGTGGGAAAAGACGGCAACATGCCGTGTGTACTTGGCATGTGGCAGAGGCGGAATGGTTGTTGAGTGACTAAGTGATTAACTGTTGTATGTGTTTCCTGTTGTATGTGTTTCCTGTTGCTGCTATAATAAATTGCCACAAACTCAGTGGCTTAACACAGCACAAATTTATCTTATGTTTCTTGAGATCGGAAATAAAAAATGAGTTTCACTTGGCTGAAATCAAGGTGTTTCCAAGATTACATTCTTTCTAGAAGCTCCATGGGAGAATCCTTTTTTTTTTCTTTTTCTAGCTTCTAAAAACCACCCACGGTTTTTTGATTCATGGTTCCTTTCTCTATTTTCAAAGCTAGCAGAGTAGCATCTTCCTCTCTCTGATTGTGACCTTCTTGCCTCCCTTTTATATGAATCCTTGAAGCTTCCCGAGCAGTCCAGTGGTTAAGACTCCATATTTTCACTGCAGGGGGCACAGGTTTAATACCTGGTCAGGGAACTAAGATCTCACATGCTGTTTGACCAAAAAAATAAAAAAATGCCCAACACAAACCAAACAAGCCTTGTGATTAGCTCATTGAATAAGCCAAGATAATCTGCCCATCTCAAGATCCTTAATTGTAAAATCTCTTTTGCCCTATAAGGTAACAGATTCCCAGAGTTCAGGGTTGAGGACATGGACATTTTGGGGAAGGTGGGTGTTTTTCTGCCTGCCACACTGTGGATTAAACATTCTTCCATTGAATATGGCTTTGCCCTTGGGATTTCAGGCTATCACCACAACCAGTGATTCTGCATCCACCTAGATATTTGTTGAGCACCTGCTATGCACCAGGGGCCATGCTGAGCATTACAAATGAAGCAGTGACTAGAACAGTCATTCCCTGTGAACAAGACCCAGGCCCCCAAGTCTACCCCGCTAACCTTACCTGTGGGCGCTGGGGTTTTCCATACATTCAAAGACCCGCTGTGCACCTGCCCCACTTCCTTCCCTAGTGGCACAGTGTAGACCATGCTTTCATCCATCAAATGTAGGGACCATTTTGATTGCTGGGTTCCGAGGGTGGCCTCTGTAGGCACTCAGAGGTGGGCAGTCCCCTCTCTCAGGGACACTGGTTCTTGTGCAGGCTAAGAACAGAGGTGTCGAGGCCACTCTGAAAGTCAACCAGCAAGTGTTACTGCACTTGAAGGGTCTGCACCATGACAGATCTCGGCGTGGTGAAGTCTGGCATAGCCTGGCCCTGGACGTGGCTCACTCCTTCCAGGTACCCATCCCTGGGCTGGGCAAATGCTGGTTGGTGACCTCCAAGCAGAGCTCGACTGTTGGCGAGAGTAAAAGGTACTGTCTGTTGTACTAGCTGAGGTTTCCTCAAGCCCTGAGTGTGGACGGGGACATTGTCTTCAGACAGAGTCACGAGGGAGCATTTGACTGTGGTGTGGATGCACGAGCTTCCGTCAACCACAACGTCACGTCACAGGTCAGAAGACTGAGTTCTGCCTCCTAGTTGGGGGAGGAGGGGATTTAATGTTAGCATGCAGCTATCCTGTATGAGAGGTGGCAGGGGTCCCTGGCAAGCTAATAGCACAGGCTTTATTTCAGCAGCATGCATATGATCAATCAGGGTGTACCACTGTGACGAAAGTTTGCTTTGCTGTGAAAGTTTATTTTGCAGTCATGTCACAGTTCAGTGTGGATCTATCCACGCAGTCACTCAGGGATCCAGGCTCCCACCACCGTGTGGCTCTGCCCCAGCTGGCTAGATGAGGGGAAAGAGGGTGAGAATTTTGCAGGAGGTTTTTGTTGGTCAGGCGCATAAGTAACTCCACTGGTGGGAACTCATCACTTGACCCCCACCCAGCTGCAAGGGAGGCTGGGAAATGTAGTTGTAGCCGTATGTCCTCGAGGGAAAGGAAGTGCATTTTGGTGAATATATAGCAGCCACTGTGGGTATATCCATTAATTCACCATATATAGATAGTGTCTCTGCTGCATGCCAGGCTCTGTGCGATGTATTGGGACTGCACGGATGACTGTGTTTCTGTTCCCATCTCCAAGGAGCTCTCAAGTTCAAATCCCAGCTCCGCTGTGGACTTGCTGTGTGACCTTGGGTAAATTACTCAACCACGCTGAGCATCAGTTTTTCCTCCTGTGAAGAAGGATAGTAATACTGGCCTATGAGAGCAGGGGTGATGATTGAATAAGACGATGACTGTAAAACCAGCTTCCCAGTGCCTGGTTCAAAGTCAAGGTCAAATAAATGGCAGCTGTGAACATGGGAGGCATGAGCAGACACCATGGCAGGGGGAGGATGGAGCCTGCAGTCTGAGAGCTGTGCTCTCAGCCCCGTGTCTGAGGCCTCACTTCTCAAGCTTCCAAGTAAGGCAGTCTCAGTAAGATTTAGGCTGAGAACCATCCTGGAAGGGTGGTAGCTTCAGGCATCTGCTGTGGGGCCTGGGTTTGGGACAACTCTGGGATGACCTGTCCCTCCTCGGTGCCCAGCCAGCCACCTTCTTGGGTTCTGCATCTCACTCCTTTGCTCCCTCTGACCCCTTCTCCACTTCCCCCTCCTAACAGGTCTCAGTCCAGCTGAATGGATCTGACTCCCACTCCGTGGTTTCCTTCCAGCTCACACGTCCCCGTGGACCCATGTTTCCTCCAGACTTACAGGTACAGATGGTGGTCCCTTTGGGATGACCTCAGTTACCTGCCAAGTGTTGTTTTTGAGCAGCCAGCTTGCTGGGAGATGGGGCGGAAGGAAGGGAGGCTGGAGGGCGGTGGAGGGGACCAGGGGGAGGGCCACACCACGATGCTAAGCTTAGCCAGACAGCCCCTTCAGAATCAAGAACAGATGGGAAGGAGGTTTCCAAATTCATCATTTGGAAGTGATTGTCCAGGCAAGAAGGGTTTTCAGCCCCTGGAGGGTGAAAGGATCACATTTCAGCCTTGAAAATGGAAAGAGGCAGAATTGTCATCAAAACCTTGTCCTGTCGTTGGATCTGGAAGAAGCCATATGAGCCTTCAGAATGGCTTTTTCAATCCCAGAGTGTTTTGCCCAGTGTGGGGTAGAAACACTGTAGGGTTTCATTCTATGGGGAAAGGAAGAGGCAGGGAAGGGAGTCCAGGTGGGAGGGCTGTGCTCTGCTCCCCCAGGGCTGGCTCTGTAGAAAGCCCCCACCTTGGTTGCTTTGAGAGTATGCCGTGTACACCAGAATTAGGCTGCGGGCTGGGGAGATGTAGGTGTAGATGGGTAACCCCCACTGGGATGAGGACTGGAATTCAATAGCAGTTTTTAAATGCCTGCTGAGGCCTCAGTCCTGTGCCTGTGGGTTTTGACAACTTGAGGGGAGCCCGAGAACACTCCACTCTCAGAGGCGTGTTTTCTCATGTGTTGGTATCTCTGAAATCAGGATGCGTCTTCAGGCCCACACTGGTTCATTGTCTCATCAGCAGCCTTTTCGCTTTTGAGGTGTATAAAATCACGGCACCTGTCAGACTGGAAAATGTGCCATCGCTGAAGTCAGTTACAAGGGGAGCTGATGTCCCTTGAATGTTTGTCGTGTGCCAGGCTCTGGTCTCAGCCCTTGATGTGGGTCATCTCACGGATGCCTCGTGGTGCTGCTGTCTTGGTGTTTTGCAGATGAGACTCTGAGGCACAGATGAGATAGGACCTGTGCAAGGTCATGCAGCCCATAAATGGAGGGCCTTGGGTGGGCACCCGGGCAGTCCGCGCGTGGAGCGCAATGTGTCCCCAGCACTCATGGGGCAGGGGGAGGGGTCCTGTTGGAACCTCGAGCGCTGGTCACCTAGTGAATTCAGGCTTTATTGTTACTTTTTTTAAAATTAGAGTATAGTTGATTTACAATGTTGTGTTAGTTTCAGATGTACAGCAAAGTGCTTTAGTTATACATATGGGTTCGGAAGATCCCCTGGAGAAGGAAACAGCTACCCACTCCAGTATTCTGGCCTGGAGAATTCCATGGACTGTGTAGTCCATGGGGTCGCAAAGAGTTGGACATGAATGGGCGACATTCACTTCATATACATATATATCTCTCCACTCTTTTTTAATATTCTTTTCCCATATAGGCCATTAAGAGTATTGAGATATTATTACTTTTCAAAACAGCAGGAGCCTTTGCTCACATTATCTCTGTGTTTGAATGAGGGCTGGGCCTGGGGGGGCGGGCAGGAACCCAGCCTTCTCAAACCCATACCCCTCAAAACAGCAGGGATCTCTTCACTGATGTTTCTCCACCTAATTTTCATTACTGTGTCCCCAATCAAGGAGGCTTGTTAGACACTTTTCCCCTAATCATCCCCTCTATGAAAATTTAAGTCCACACATGTCCTGTATTTCTGTTATGTGCAGATGCATATCTGTGCCTTGTATAAGAAATTATTTTTTTAACCAACACATTCCACAAGAACCAATTATGCATTTAGAGTGATATTGCCTCTGTTGAGAATACACGCTCCACATGACCTCTTGGGCCCACAGAGTCAATCAGAGAAGACACTTCCCAGCCTCGGCTGCACGTTAGAAGCAGGTGGGGGCAGTTTTATTAATAGAACATACCTGGACCTCAGCCTGGAGATGCTGAGTTGATTGGTTAGGGCGTCCCAGGCACTCTTTTAAAAAATTAATAAATCTCAGTTTTTAGAGCAGTTTTACAGGTTTACAGGAAAATTGAGCAGAAAGTACGGAGCATTCTTGTAGACCCCTGTTCACAATGCACAGTTTCCCCATATATTAACATCTTGTGGGACTCCCCTGGTGGTCCAGAGGTAGACTGTGCTTCTACTGCTGTGGGGTGCCAGTTCAATCCCTGGTCGGGGACTGAGATCCTGCATGTTGCACGGCTTGGCCAAAATAAAAGATAAATAGATAAAAGGAGAATGTTTAAAAAACAAGCCAAACATCTTGCATTAGTGTGGTACATTTGTTTAACTGGAGGGACCAATAGTAATTCATTATGAACTAAAGTCCACCTTTGGTTCTCTCCTTGTGCCATACATTTTGTGGGTTTGCCAAGTGCATAATGTCATAAATTAGCTTTCACTGTATCATACACAGTAGTTTCATCATACCCGCAAGGGCCCTAAAGATCCTTTGCGATCCCTCTCTTCTTCCTTCCCTCTCTCTTACCCTCTGGCCACCAGTGACCATTTTCTGTATTTTTAGTTTTACCTTTCCCCCAAGAACATCATACAGTTGGAATCATTCAGTTTGTAGCCTTGAAGCGAAAGATTGGCTTATTTCGTTTAGAATGTGCCGTTACAATTCCTTTGTGTCTTTTCATGGCTTAATAGCTCATTTCGCTTTATCACTGAATACTGTTGCATTGCATGAGATACACTACTATCAATTCAAGTAGCGAAGGGCCAGGCATACTTGTAAAAGCTCCCCATGCGATTGTAACGTGCAGATGGGCTGGGCCAGTTTGTACCCTGTCGTGGGGGAACCGAGGCCCAGATCAGGAAGTGGGCTTCAGATCCTACAGAGCTGGTGAAAGAGTGTGCCTTGCTGCTCGAACCCTACTCCCCCCATCACCCTGGGGGGCCTTGCCAGGCCTTTGCTCCAACCTAATCCCAGGTGTGAGAGTGAAGTCGCTCAGTCATGTCCGACTCTTTGCGACCCCATGGACTGTAGCCTATCAGGCTCCTCTGTCCATGGGATTTCCCAGGCAAGAATACTAGAGTGGGTTGCGATTTCCTTCTCCAGGGAATCTTCCCAACCCAGGGATCGAACCCAGGTCTCCTGCCTTGCAGGCAGACGCTTTACCCTCTGAGCCACCAGGGAACTCACCCCAAGTGTGGCCCCTCCTTATGCCCCAGGCACTCTACCCTTTGTCTTCCAGAGCTTCTAGGGGGTCTCTGGGCTCCAGGGGGCACTGTGGAGCATACTTTTCTGTAACTGAATTGCCCAGGGGTCTTCTGCTCCCCCCAGCACCCCTCTTTCAGGCGCAAGCATGAGTTTTAGAGCCAGGCAGGCCCAGGTTGAATATGTGAGTCTCTGAGCCTCAGTTTCTCCATTTGTAAGACAGAAATCCCACCTCATAGGTAGTGGGAAGGACAAGGTGATCCTCTGTTCCTAGGCAAGGAGCTGGGATCAGGCAAGGCTTCCCCCATTCTTCCCTCTGTTTTCTTTCTCTTCCTGAGTGTTTGCTGTCCACTGTGTTTGGTGATGCTCAGTGCTGGAGTGACTCCTGGAAGAAGAGGCCCTCCTGCATACCCAGCTCCCACAGAGCCTTCCTGTTCCTCCTCTGCTTTTTTTTTTTATTAGCATCTTTTATAAAAATAAAAAAAAATCAATGTATGGCAAAACCAACACGATAATGTAAAAAAATAAAATAAAATATTAAATAAAAATAAAAAAAGAGGGGTTCCCCTGGTGGCTCAGATGGTAAAGCATCTGCCTGCAATGCAGGCAGAGCCAGGTTCAATCCCTGGGTTGAGAAGATCTTCTGGAAAAGGCAATAGCTACCCACTTCAGTACTCTTGCTTGGAGAATCCCATGGACAGAGGAAGCTGGCAGACTACAGTCCCTAGAGTGGCAAAGAGTGGGACACGACTGAGTGACTAACACTTTCACTTTTACTGTTTTATAAAGTATGTATGTATTTATCATGTGGCTGTGTTGGGTGTGGCACGCGGGGTCTTCCTTGTGTCATGGGAAATCTTTCATTGCGGTACACGGATCCTCTAGTTGAGCCGCAAGGGCTCCGTAGTTGTGGCTTGCATGCCAAGTCGCTCTGTGGCATGTGGGATCTTAGTTCCCCAATCAGGGATTGAACCCATGTCCCCTGCATTGCAAGGTGGATTCTTAATTACTGGGCTGTCAGGGAAGAACCCCCAACACCCCTGCTTCTGAACTCTGTCCTCTTTCCTTGCAGGTGCGGGCAGCTGCCGGGCGCTACAGAGAGCGCAGCCTCAACGGCTCCCTGTCTGTGCACGTGTCTGGCGAGGAGCTGGTTCTGCTGGAGGCTGGTGCAAGCCAGGACAGCCGGAAGAACACCCAGGGCTGGGGGATGAGCGTCCTCCTACACCAGGAGGTCCTCAGAGCCCCCAGGGCTGTTCAGCTGCAGCTTTCCAGCAAGGTCGCCCCAGCCAGGTGACCATCCCCAGGCAACTTCAAACAGGGAGGCAGCCTCTGAGGTTGAAGGGCTGAAGTCCTGGGAGATGGGAAATCATCACCAAGAAGTGCCCTCTGGGACGGTAGCTGAATGGGATGGGACCATCCGTGCCATTCTTGATTTTAAGGCTTGAGGGGATAGAAAGGAGGAGGCATTCAATTTTCCACTTTGATCTGTTTTCCTTTCTTTTTTGGTTACAACAGCATTCACAATTGTTAAGTTACTAAGTTATGTCTGACTCTTTTATGACCCAGTGAACTATAGCCTGCCAGGCTCCTCTGTCCGTGGGATTTCCCAGGCAAGAATACTGGAGTGGGTTGCCATTTCCTCCTCCAGGGAATCTTCCTGGACCACAGATTGAACCTGTGTCTCCTGCATTGGCAGGCAGGTTCTTTACCGCCTAGCCACCTGGGAAGCCTTATTCCCAATCTACAAAGGGTTTGAGGTAGATTATGAAAATGTATATTGTTCTAGGTCAACAACTGGCAAACTTTCAAGAAAGGACAGGATGGTAAATATTTTTGGATCTGTGGGCCACATGGTCTCTGTGGCAGGTACTCTATTATAGCACAAAAGCATCATAGACAACATGTAAATCAGTGCAAGTGGCCAAGTTCCTATAAAACTTTATTTAATATACCAGTGGGCTGGTTTTGGTCCATAGCTTGCCAATTCTTATTCTGGGTTTCAAAAAAAAAAATACATGAGGAAATTAGGGTGAAAGGAAGGAAAAATGGGAAGAATGATCAAAGTAGCATCAGTAAATGAAATGCATGCCATTTTCTAGAGTGGAGTTGACGATTTGGCTCTGAGCTTCCTAGCAGCCAGTACAAATGAGAAACCAAACAATGGCATTATTTGTAAATAGTGCCTTTCCTTAGGGAAACACACACACACTCTCTCACACCTGTGTGAGTGTGCACCAAGGAAAGCATGGCTGATTTTGTCCCTAATCTTGGTACTCCTTTGGAAAGCATCTCCCATGGTGTTATAATAAAGAACATACCATGTGGGGCTTCCCTGGTGGTCCAGTGGTTAAGACTCTGCACTTCCAATGTAGGGGGCATGGGTTTGATCCCTAGACAGGAAACTAAGGTCTTAACATGCCTCATGCATGCTAAGTCACTTTAGTCATATCTGACTCCTTGTGACCCCATGGATTATAGCCCGCCAGGCTCCTCTGTCCATGGGATTCTCCAGGCAAGAATACTGAAGTGCGTTGCCATGCCCTCCTCCAGGGGATCTTCCTTATTCTGGGATCGAACCTGTATCACCTGCAGCTCCTGCATTGGCAGTCAGGTTCCTTACCACTAGCACCACCTGGGAATCCTTATATGACTTGAACCAAGAAAAGAAAACAATCCAAACAAAAAAAAAAAAAACATGTGGATGATTGGCACCATGTTGCCTGCCCCAGTTCTCCAGGAATTTTAACAGCAGGCTTCTGGGACTGTTTTGCCCCTCATCCCCCACCGTAATAACATAGACAGATAAGTCATTAGCAATATCAGTTCAGCATCAGTAGTTGCACATTTTCTTCCACAGAAGAAGAAACTGAGGTTCAAGGAGGTTATGTCCTTGTGCAAGGCCGCACAGTGAGTGGGCAGCAGCACTGGGATCCAGTCTCACACTTGACTGACCTCACAGCCTGTGATCCTAGCCCTCTATTACACTGCATCCCTGCGGGCTGAGGGCCCAGTAAGGCGGCCCCGTGATGCGTCTGAAGCGTGGGGTTCAGGCATGCATTTGGCCAGAATGGCTTATTTGAAGGGGAGAAGCATCATTTGTTGCAGAGGTAGCTGCTAACGTTTTCCACGCCCCCATCACTTTCCTTCCTAGGATCTGGCTGTTTTCCAGAGCCCTGCTCGACCAGAACACAGTGCAGGTCTTCCTCAAGGCCTCCGCGGCGCGGAGGGGAGGTCGGGTCCTGACCCTGCGCAGCCAAGCCCAGCACACAGTGGCCGCCTGGGCAGCCCTGCCCCGTCTTCTGACCCTCGTGGGGGTGCTGAAGCAGAAGGAGGTGCTCAGAGAGGGTGAGAGCCTGGGGAGCACTGTGGGATCGTGGGCGAGCACTCTCTGTGGATCCTCCATGTAGGTGAAGTCCTACACATATTCAAGTCCCCAGATGCTCTGTTCCAGCGTCTCACACACACGTGATGCTCTTTGGTCAGCAATGAATACCTTGGACTTCCCTGGTGGCTTAGCTGGGAAAGAATCCGCCTGCCAGTGCAGGAGACTCCAGAAACGCAGGTTCGAACCCTGGGTCAGGAAGATCCCCTGGAGGAGGAAATGGCAACCCACTCCAGTATTCTTAGGGCTTCCCTGGTGGCTCAGAGGGTAAAGAATTTACCCGCAATGCAAGAGACCCGAGTTCAATCCCTGGGTTGGGAAGATCCACTGGAGAAGGGAATGGCAACCCACTCCAGTATTCTTGCCTGGAGAACTCCATGGACAGAGGTACTAGCAGACTGTAGTCCATGGAGTCATCAAAGAGTTGGACACGATTGAGCAAGTAACACTTTCAAAATTAATCTTGTGCTCTCTAAATACTAAACAGGGAGTAACTGGATGAGACACATGGGACCGAGTAATTTTCTCTTTGGAGGGTGGAGTACAAACAACTGGCTTTGTTGTGTTTTGCGATTAATCCATGTTGTCACAAGTAGTTAAAGTCATCTCTCCATTGTAGTCCATTCTGTGAATATCCCATGATTTATTTGTACATCTTACTTTTCTATTATTATTATTATGCAACACATTTTTTTAAATTGAAAGCCAAACTAAACAGACTTCGTGGCACAGGACTTGTCAGAGCCTTAACGTGCTAATGGATATTAGGCCCCCCAGGAGGGAGGGCTGAGCGCAGTGTTCCCGTCTAACACTTTTTGGGGGCTGGGCTAGGTCTCTGCTGTGGTATGTTGGCTCCTCATTTACGTCATATGGGCTCTCTGGTTGTGGGACATGGGCTTAGTTGCCCCTCAGCATGTGGGATCTTCGTCCACCAGTTCAGTTCGGTTGCTCAGTCATGTCCAGCTCTGTGATCCCAGGGACTGCAGCCAGGCTTCCCTGTCCTTCACTCTCTCCTGGAGCTTGCTCAGACTCAGTGTCCATCGAGTCAGTGATGCCATCCAACCATCTCGTCCTCTGTTGCCCTCTTCTCCTCCTGCCCTCAATCTTCCCCAGCATCAGGGTCTTTTCCAATGAGTTGGCTCTTCGAATCAGGTGGCCAAACTATTGGAGCTTCAGCTTCAACATCAGTCCTTCCAATAAATAGTTCACAAACCAGGGATCAAACCCACATCCCCTGCGTTGGAAGGCAGTTTCTTAACCCTGGACCACCAGGGAAGTCCCTCTAACAAATTGTTTTTCTTCCAGTCTTATTGAAATATAATTGTCATGTAGCATGATATTAGTTTGTGTACAGCATTGTGACTTGACTTCGGTACATTACAAAATGATTATCGCAGTAGGTTTAGTGAACATCCATCATCTCATTTAGACACAAAATTAAAGAAATGGAAAATTTCTGACGGTGAGAACTCTTAGGATTTATACTCTTAATTTTCATATATGACATAGAGCAATGTTAATTATATTTACTGTGTTGTATATTACATTCTTCTGTGGGAGGAAATGGCAACCCATTCCAGTATTCTTGCCTGGGCAATCCCATAGACAGCCTGGCAGGCTGCAGTCCATGGGGTCTCAAAGAGTCAGACAGGACTCAGTGGCTGAGCATGCACATTACATTCCTAGTACCTATTTATCTTATAACTGGAAGTTTGTACCTTTAAAAAATGTTTTATTGAAGAATAGTTGATTCACAATGTTAATTACTGCTGTACAGCAAAGGAATATAGTTATAGATATGTTCTTTTTTTTACGTCCTTTCCCTTTATGGTTTATCACAGGACAGTGAATATATAACATAGTGACATATTGTTATCACTAATCACATAACATGTTATATGATGGCATATCAGTAGGACCTTGTTGTTTATCATCCTATATATAAAAGTTTATCTCTGCTAACCCCAAAGTTGGTGATGGACAGGGAGGCCTGGCGTGCTGCGATTCATGGGGTTGCAAAGAGCCGGACCCGCCTGAGCGGCTGAGCTGAGCTGAACCCCAAGGTCCCACTCCATCCGTCTTCCAACCCCCTCCCCCTTGACACCCACAGATCTGTTCTCATTCTCTGTGTCTGTGATTCCCTTTTGTCATGGTCGTTGTTCAGTTGCTAAGTCGTGTCTGTTTTGTAGATGGGTTCATTTGTGTCATATTTTAGATACAACACATGAGTGATATCATTTGGTATTTGTCTCTCTCTGACTTACCTCACTAGTATGGTGATCTCTGGTTGCATCTGCGTTGCTGCAAATGGCATTTTGTTCTTTTTTCTGGCTGAATAGTATTCCATTGTGTACGCACCACGTCTTCTTTATTCACTCATCTGTCGGGACATTTAGGTTGTTCCCATATCTTGGCTGTTGTCAACAGTGCTGCTGTGAACATAGGGGTGCGTGTGTCTTTTTGAATTATAGGTTTGTCTGGATGTATGCCCAGGAGTGGGATTGCTGGATCATATGGTAATTCTATTTTTAGTTTTTTGAAGAACCTCCATCCTGGCTCAGAACTGCATGGCAGCTGCACCCACTTATATTCCCTCCAAGAAGCGTGTACATTTTGATTGCCTTCATCCAATACCCCATCCCCCACCTCTGATAACCATAAATGTGACCTTTTTTCAACTGAAGCATAGTTGATGTGTAATATATAAGTTACATGTGGAACAACGTAGTGGTTCACAATTTAAGGGTTATACTCCATTTGAAGTTATTATAAAATATTGACTATCTTCCCCATGTTGTATGATATATCCTTGTACCTTTTTCACTTTGTACATAATGGTTTTTACCACTTAATCCTCCATCTCACTTCCCTCTCCCCTCTGGTAACCACCAGTTTCTTCTCTATATCTGGAAGGCTGTTTCTTTTCTATTCTATTCACTAGTTTGTTTTATTTTTTAGATTCCACATACAGGTGATATACAGTGCTTCTCTTTCTCTGGCTGACAATTATTTCACTTAGCATAATACCCTCCAAGTCCATCTGTATTGTTGGAAATGACAAAATTTCACTCCTTTTTATGGCTGAGTAGTTTGTCTGTTGATGGATGAATTGCTTCCATATCTTGGCCATTGTAAATAACACTGCTATGAGCGTTGGGATACATATATCTTTTTGAATTAATATTTTCTTTTTTTTTGGATATATACCCAGGAGTGGAATTGCTGGGTCATATGGCTGTTCTATTTTTAATTTTTGAGAAATCTTCATACTGTTTTCCATAGCGGCTGCACCAATTTCCATTTCCGTCAGCAGTGCACGAGGGTCCCTTTTTCTCCACATGCTTACCAACATTTTTTTTCTTTTTTTGATAGCCATTCTAACAGATGTGAGATCATATCCATTGTGGTTTCAATTTGCGTTTTTCTGATGGTCAGTGATGTCAGGCATCTTTTCCTGGGCCTATTGGTCACCTGCATGTCCTCTCTGGAAAAATGTCTATTCAGGTCTTCTGTCCATTTTTTACTCAGATTGTGTGGTCTTTTCTTGATGTTGAATTATGTGGGCTGTTGATGTGTTTTGGATATTAACCTTTTATTGGTCATATCATTTACAGACATGATCTCCCATTCAGTAGGTGCCAGGGTCCAGCCCTGGCGGGGTCCGGGGGTCTTGAGGGATGAGTGGCGTTGGCGGAAGAACTGAGCTGAGTCGATGTGTGGTGATGAAGCAGTCTCTCTTTATTGCTGTTAGTTTTGTGGGGTGGTGGAGAAGTCTCTCCAAAAGGTGATGGAGAAGTCTCTCACTTTATTTCTGTTAGTTTACAGTTTTATAGCCAAAAAACATCCCCATTACATCACAACTATTCTATGCAATCTTTTGTTTTTTGCCTACCATCAGCAACTTTAACATTAAGTTCATTTTCCTTGCAAAAGGTCGGATTTCTGCATAATTAGACTTAACAATAGTATGTTTACCATTTGAATATCTCTAGCATACCTTTTATTTAGCATAATGTGGGCATATATACGCTGTCTTACAAGATAGCTTTTTCAGCAAAGATAAAAATCTTGCAACTTATCCAGGAAACAGAGGGCTAGAATCTATCTCAAAGAGGGGGTTGTAAAAACTCACTTTCCATATCCGAGAGGGAAGAAGGCTGTAAATGGTTACTGTAAGAATGTATGCATTTCTTTTGTCCCCGGGAAAGGTGTGCCTCTCCACTCGTCTCTGAATATTCAGGGATTGACACAGGAAGCCTCCTGCCAAATGTTCCCTGACAAGGTGCAACTATGTAGAAGCTAGAAAGAGGGGCTTAGGCTTGAAACTGTTTTATTCTATCAACCTATTTTGGTTTTTACAAGGAAAGAGAAAAGAAGACAAAGAGACAGTTTAGCAGCACTGCTTTAACAATGAAACCCTATTAACCTTACAACTACTGAAAGGAATTCCTATGTCTACACTACCCTAAAGCAATCAGTGTCTCCAACTATGCTGGCCACAGTTATGAGCATTCCTAAGTCCCATTCCAGTCTGGTTTTTTCAAGGAAGGGAGCCTCCTCCGTGGAGTGGTCGGGGGGAGTGAGATGTGGAAAGGTGACCCAAGTCCGAGCCCTTCTGGTGGTGGCTTTGCCATGACCCCCAGAGAACTCTTGGTAAACTCCCCAGTGACTAGTAGGAGGTATAGTTATCTATTTAAATGTCCCTTGTTCCTCCTTAGTCCTCGGGAAAGGGAATCTGCCTTCCCGGATCCTCTGAGGGAAATAAGGTCTGAGGGAATTATCTCAGGATGAATTTTTTCTAACTGGGACTGATCTGAGATGAGCTAAAACATAAACAGATGAGCATAAACAGAACTTCCCAAGAAAAATACCAGGAGGGGCCTTGCCTTGGGATGCCCCGAAGGAAAATCCACTTTGCAGTTTCCTTCTCAGTCTTGTGACTTTGTCATCCGAGTGAGGGGGCATCCTGACGGCTCCCTGCAAGTAGGTTGTCTTTTTGTTTTGCTGATGGTTTCATTTGCTGTGCAAAAGTGCTCAAGTTTAATTAGAGTCCATTTGTTTATTTTTGCTTTTATTTCCTTTGATTTAGGAGACAGATTCAAAAATATATTGCTACGATTTATGCCAGAATGTTCTGCCTGTGTGTTATGGTTTCTGGTCTTACATTTAGCTCTTCAATCCACGTTGAGTTTATTTTTGTCTGTGGTGTTAGAGAATGTTCTACTTACATTCCTTTGCGTGTAGCTGTCCAATTTTCCCAGCACCACTTATTGAATAATCTCATTTTTTATGAGTTTGTTTTTGAAATGTAATTGACCTGCCACCCTGTTAGTTCCTGTTACACAGTGCAGTGACTGGATACTTCTGTATGTTTCAAACTGATCACCAGGATGAGTCTAGTTACAGTATGTTATCATACAAAGATATCACATAGTTATTGACTGTGTTTCCCATTCTGTACATTTTATACCCATGACTCGTTTATTTTGCAACTGGAAACTCGCAGCTCTTAATCTCCGGTACCTATTTCTGTCTTCCCACCCCTGCCCCCACCCCGCCGCCCACCTCCCCTCTGGCGACCACCTGCTTGTTCTCTGCATCTTTGACTCTGTCTGTTTTATGTTTGTTCACTTATTTAAGATTCTAAATATAAGTGAAATCGTATAGTATTTGTCCTTCATAATACCCTTATGTTGTTGAAAATGGCAAGATGTCATTCTTTTTACGATTGAGTAGTATTCCATTATGTGCATATATACTGCTGCGTTATCCATTCATGTATCAATGGACACTTAGGTTGCTTCCATGTCTTGGCTAGTGTAAATAATGCTGCAATGAAGGTTCAATTCAGTTCAGTCACTCAGTCGTGTCCGACTCTTTGCGACCCCATGAACTGCAGCACACCAGGCCTCCCTGTCCATCACCAACTGCTGGAGCTTGCTCAAACTCATGTCCATCGAGTTGGTGATGCCATCCAACCATCTCATCCTTTGTCGTCCCCTTCTCCTCCCCCCTTCAATCTTTCCAGCATCAGGATCTTTTCCAAGGAGTCAGTTCTTCGCATCAGGTGGCCAAAGTATTGGAGTTTCAGCTTCAGCATCAGTCCTTCCAATGAAAATTCATGACTGATTTCCTTTAGTAATGAAGGATATATTCTAAATTTCATTTAGAAATGAATGATTTCATTTAGCAATGAAGGTAGAGGTGCATCTATCTGTTCTAATTAATGCTTTCATTTTCTTCAGATAAATACCCAGAAGTGAATTTGCTGGATCACATGGTAGTTCAATTTTTAACTTTTTGAGGAATCTCTGTACGGCTTTTCAAAGTGGCTACATCGAATCCTTTTTATTTTGACATGATTTCAAACTTACAGTAAAGTGATTACAAAGAATCCCAGAGGCTCTTTACCTGGCTTCACCAACTATCGACATTTGTCACAATTGCTTTATCATTTTTATTCTTTCTTTTTCTGTCTCCCTCTGTGTATATGTGTGTATAGAACATTATTATTTGAATATAAGATTTTTTATTTTTGGCACATTGCACATCATGCAGGATCTTAGTTTCCCGACCAGGGATCAAACCCACCCCCCTGCAAAGGAAGCATAGAGATTTTAGCCACTGGACTGCCAAGGAAGTCCCTAAATTTTTTACATTCTTGAACTGTGTTTTAATAAGCTGCAGATGTAATAGTTCTTTGCCCCTAAATAGTTGTGTTTATTTCCAAAAAAATAAAGACATTCTCCTACATTTTACAATACAGTTCTTAACTCAGAAAATTAGCGTTTCTATATTGCTGTTAGCTACAGACTTTATTGAGATTTCACTGGATGTCCCATTCATGTCCCTTGTAGTAAAAGAAAATCCTGAAATGTGCATTACATTTAGTTGTATTGTTTGTTTGGTCTCTTATTCTGGATCAGTTCTGTGTGTCTTTCTCTTTTGTGATCACATTTCACACAGGGCAGTCAGTTTGTAGAAAATCCCTCATGTGGACTTTGTTGGATGCTTCCTTACATGGCTACTTTCAAAAAAGCCTTGTTGGCAGAGTGCCACCTGGTGTCAGTTTGTCCCTATACGCTTGGTGACATCAGTCTTGGTCACTTGGATAAAGTGGTGTCTGCTAAGTTTCTTCACTGTTAAGCTTTTTCCCCCTTTGTATGCTAACTTCATAAAATATGTTGAGAAGTACTTTATTCCCTTCTATTTTCTGAAAGAGCTTGTATAAGATGGACGTGAACATTCCTGTAATTGTCTGATGGACTCTACCAGAGAAGCCATCTGAAATTTTCTTTGTAGAATTTTTTTTTAAAGAAAATGAATAGATTTATAAATCTATTCATATTGTCTACTTCATTCTTATCATTTTGTGTAAGTTCTATTTTTCAAGGAATTTGTCCACCTCAACTAAGATGTCAGCTATATTGGTAGCTATTTGTTATATGTATTATAATCTTTTTAAGATCTGCAGTATCTATAATGATACCTTTGCTTTTGTTCTTGACAGTCATTATTATGTTTCTTCTCTCTCTTCCTTATTAGCCTAACTAGGATTTTGTCAATTTTTAAAAAATCTGTTCAAAGAACCAAATGTTCTTTTGAATGTTCTGTTGTTTTTTTCTTGTTGTCTCTTTTCAATTCCATTGACTTCAGACATTATCTCTATTATTTCCTTTTTTATACTTAATTTGGGTCTACTTTGCTGTGCTTTTTATGATTTATATATGGCAGATCCTCAAGCCATTGACTTTTAGACCTTTTTCCTTTTCTAATATAAGCATATAAAACCACACATATTCCTTTAGCTGCATTCCACAAAATTTTATGTTGTGTATTTTTATTATCATTTATTTTAAAATATTTTCAGATTTCCCTTATGATTGCTTCTTTCAGCCATGTATTTGAAGTATATTGCTGAATTTCCAAAGATTTTTCTAGATAGCTTTTTAATATTTAATTTCATGATGGCCAGAGGATTTCTTCTGTAGGATCAGTTCTTTAATATTCATTGTGACTTGTTTTATAAATTAGTCTATATCTATCTTCTGAACACACCTTATGCAATAGAAAGAATTTGTATTCTGTAGTGTTGTTGGGTGTAATGCTCTATAAATGTTAGTTAAGCCAAGATGCTTGGCTGTATTGTTCTGATATATACTTTACTGATTTTTTTGCCTGGTTATTGTATCAAGCAGAGAAAGGTGGTAAACTTACCGACTATATGGATTTCTCTAGTTTGTTCATTTGGTTTTTGCTTCATGTATGTGTGTTGCAAACTGGTATTAGGTGTATAAGCATATATGATTATTATTCTTAATGAGTGACCAGGTTTATCCTTGTGAGATGGACTGCTATCTCACGCACAATTATTTGTCTTGAAGTTTATTTTGTCTGATATTAATGTTGCCACTCTTGCTTTTTATTAGCCTTTGTACTATATATTTCCACCTTTTTTCTTCCCACATATTTACTTCCTTAATATTTAAGGTACATTTCTTATAACCCACATACAGTTGGATTTTGCTTTTTATAGCTAGTCACAGTCTCTGCTTTTTAATTATATATTTAGTTGATTTACCTTTATCATAATTATTGGTATGATTAGATTTATGTCTATTTTTCTGTTTTGTTTTCTACTTTATCATATACTTTTTCTTCCTCTGTTATTCTTTTCTTTTGCCTTCTCTCTGATGGTTTTTAAGAATTTTTAGAACTCAGTTTTAACTTATGTATTCCTCTTTCAACTGTGCCTCTGTATATTCTTTCACATTCTACTTAAAATTTCTTGTATCATTTCCCTTCAGTATAAAGAATCACCTTTAGCATTTCTTGGAAGGCTGGCTTACTGGAAATAAGTCTCCTTAACTTTTACTTACTTGAAAATGTCCTATTTTGCCTTAATTCTTGAAGGACATTTTTTAAATGTATATTTCTTAACACATTTGGAAAACTTTCCTACTGCTGCTTCAGAGATTCCTTTCTGACCAGTTCTCATGGTCCTCTTCTGTGGTTTCCAGTTGCACATGTTTTGGAACTTTCTATATTTTCCACAGATCTCTGAGGCTCTGTTGATCTTTTTGTTTTTCTTTTTTCTTTACTTTATTGTGTTGGTTTTGCCATACAGTAACAGGAAACCGCCATGGGTCTACACATGCTTCCCCTCCAGAACCCCCCTCCCTCCACCCTCCCAACTCCCTCCCCCTGGGACATCCCGGTCCACCAGCCCCGAGCATCAAACCTGGGCTGGCGATTGATTTCACATATGGTAATTAACATGTTTCAATGTCTTTCTCCCACATCATCCCACCCTTGCCCTCTTCCACAAAATCCACGTGTCCGTTCTATACATCTCCGTTCTTTTTATTGTCTCGCATGCAGGGTTCTCATTACCATCTTTCTAAACTCCATATATATGCATTAGTATACTGTATTGTTGTTTTTCCTTCTGGCTTACTTCACTCTGGATAATAGGCTCCAGTTCCGTCCACCTGAGTAGAACTGATTCAAATGAATTTTTTTTTAATGCTGAGTAATATTCCATTGTGTATATGTACCACAGCTTTCTTATCCATTCGTCAGTTGATGGGCATCTAGGTTGCTTCCATGTCCTGGCTATTGTAAACAATGCAGCGATGAACATTGGGGTACACGTGGCTCTTTCAATTCTGGTATCCTCGGTGTATATGCCCAGCAGTGGGATTGCTGGGTCATATGGCAGGTCTATTTGCAGTTTTTTAAGGAATCTCCACACTGTTTTCCATAGTGGCTGTACTAGTTTGCATTCCCACCAACAGTGTAAGAGGGTTCCCTTTTCTCCACATCCTCTCCAGCATTTATTGCTTGTAGATTTTTGGATGGCAGCCATTCTGACTGGTGTAAAGTGGTACCTCATTGTGGTTTTGATTTGCATTTCTCTGATAATGAGTGATGTTGAGCATCTTTTCATGTGTTTGTTAGCCATTTTTATATCTTCCTTGGAGAAATGTCTGTTAAGTTCTTTGGCCCACTTTTTAATTGGGTTGTTTATTTTTCTAGAATGGAGCTGCAGGAGTTGTTTGTAAATTTTTGAGATTAATTGTTTGTCTGTTGCTTCATTGGCTATTATTTTCTCCCATTCTGAAGGCTGTCTTTTCACCTTGCTTATAGTTTCCTTTGTTGTGCAAAAGCTTTTAATTTTAATTAGGTCCCATTTGTTTATTCGTGTTTTTATTTCCAATATTCTGGGAGGTGGGTCATGGAGTATCCCGCTTTGGGTTATGGCAGAGAGTGTTTTGCCTATGTTATCCTCTAGGAGTTTTATAGTTTCTGGTCTTATGCTTAGATCTTTGATCCATTTTGAGTTTATCTTTGTGTATGGTGTTAGAAAGTGATCTAGTTTCATTCTTTTACAAGTGGCTGTCCAGTTTTCCCAGCACCACTTGTTAAAGAGGTTGTCTTTTCTCCATTGTATATTCTTGCCTCCTTTGTCAAAGATAAGGTGTCCATAGATGCGTGGATTTATCTCTGGGCTTTCTATTCTGTTCCATTGATCTATGTTTCTGTCTTTGTGCCAGTACCATACTGTCTTAATGACTGTGGATTTGTAGTATAGCCTAAAGTCAGGTAGGTTGATTCCGCCAGTTCCATTCTTCTTTCTCAAGATTGCTTTGGCTATACGAGGTTTTTTGTATTTCCATACAAATTGAGAAATTATTTGTTCTAATTCTTTGAAGAAGACCTCTGGTAGCTTGATAGGAATTGCATTGAATCTATAGATTGCTTTAGGTAGTATACTCATTTTCACTATATTGATTCTTCCAATCCATGAGCACGGTACATTTCTCCATCTGTTTGTGTCCTCCTTGATTTCTTTCATCAGTGTTCTATAGTTTTCTATATACAAGTCTTTTGATTCTTTAGGTAGAAATACTCCTAAGTATTTTATTCTTTTTGTTTCGATGGTGAATGGAATTGTTTCCTTAATTTCTCTTTCTGATTTCTCACTGTTAGTGTATAGGAATGCCAGGGATTTCTGTGTGTTGATTTTGTATCCTGAAACTTTGCTATATTCACTGATTAGCTCTAGTAATTTTCTCGTAGAGTCTTTAGGGTTTTCAATATAGAGGATCATGTCATCAGCAAACAGAGAGAGTTTTACTTCTTCTTTTCCAATCTGTATTCCTTTGATTTCTTTATCTGCTCTGATTGCTGTGGCCAAAACTTCCAAAACTATGTTGAATAGTAGTGGTGAGAGTGGGCACCCTTGTCTTGTCCCTGATTTCAGGGGGAATGCTTCCAGTTTTTCACCATTGAGGATAATGTTTGCTGTGGGTTTGTCATATATAGCTTTTATTATGTTGAGGTATGTTCCTTCTATTCCTACTTTTTGGAGGGTTTTTATCATAAATGGATGTTGAATTTTGTCAAAGGCTTTCTCTGCATCTATTGAGATAATCATGTGATTTTTATTTTTTAATTTGTTAATGTGGTGTATTACATTGATCGATTTACGAATATTGAAGAATCCTTGCATCCCTGGGATAAAGCCTACTTGATCATGATGTATGATCTTTTTGATGTGTTGTTGGATTCTATTTGCTAGAATTTTGTTGAGGATTTTTGCATCTAAGTTCATCAGTGATATTGGCCTGTAGTTTTCTTTTTTTGTGGCATCTTTGCCGGGTTTTGGAATTAGGGTGATGGAGGCCTCATAGAATGAGTTTGGAAGTTTACCTTCGTCTGCAATTTTCTGGAAGAGTTTGAGTAGAATAGGTGTTAGCTCTTCTCTAAATTTTTGGTAGAATTCAGCTGTGAAGCCATCTGGTCCTGGGCTTTTGTTTTTTGGAAGATTTCTGATTACGGTTTCAATTTCCGTGCTTGTGATGGGTCTATTAATATTATCTATCTCTTCCTGGTTTAGTCTTGGAAAGTTGTACTTTTCTAGGAATTTGTCCATTTCATCCAAATTGTCCAGTTTATTTGCATATAGTTGCTGATAATAGTCTCTTATGATCCTTTGTATTTCTGTGTTTTCTGTTGTGATCTCTCC
>ML664186.1:7800465-7955489 GCA_007570785.1 Antilocapra americana
TTCTTTAGGTAGAAATACTCCTAAGTATTTTATTCTTTTTGTTTCGATGGTGAATGGAATTGTTTCCTTAATTTCTCTTTCTGTTTTCTCATTGTTAGTGTATAGGAATGCTAGGGATTTCTGCATGTTGATTTTGTATCCTGAAACTTTACTATATTCACTGATAAAGCAACTAGAAAAGGAAGAAATGCAGAAGCCTAGGGCTAGTAGAAGGAAAGAAATCCTAAAGATCAGGGCAGAAATAAATGCAAAGGAAACAAAAGAGGCCATAGCAAAAATCAACAAAGCCGAAAGCTGATTCTTTGAGAAGATAAATAAAATTGACAAATCATTAGCCAGACTCATCAAGAAACAAAGGGAGAAGAACCAAATCAACAGAATTAGAAATGAAAACAGAGAGATCACAACAGAAAACACAGAAATACAAAGAATCATAAGAGACTATTATCAGCAACTATATGCAAATAAACTGGACAACCTGGATGAAATGGACAAATTCCTAGAAAAGTACAACTTTCCAAGACTAAACCAGGAAGAGATAGATAATATCAATAGACCCATCGCAAGCACGGAAATTGAAACCGTAATTAGAAATCTTCCAAAAAACAGAAGCCCAGGACCAGATGGCTTTACAGCTGAATTCTACCAAAAATTTAGAGAAGAGCTAACACCTATTCTACTCAAACTCTTCCAGAAAATTTCAGAGGAAGGTAAACTTCCAAACTCATTCTACGAGGCCACCATCACCCTAATTCCAAAACCCGACAAAGATGCCACAAAAAAAGAAAACTACAGGCCAATATCACTGATGAACATAGATGCAAAAATCCTTAACAAAATTCTAGCAAATAGAATCCAACAACACATTAAAAAGATCTGTTGATCTTTTTAGTCCTTTTTTCTTTGCTTTAGATACCTATCAATCTATCTTCACGTTCACTAGCTCTTTCTTCCCCACACACCACCCAATAAAAACTTTTTAGATCATCCAATAATTTTTTTCAATCACAGATTTAATATTTCTTAGTTCTAGAATCACCACTAGGTTATTTTTATTTCTGTTTTTCATTCAGTACAAGAATATTTTCCTTATATTTTCGAATATGGTTATAGAGCCATTTTAAAATCCTTGTCTGCTAATTCCAGTGTCTCGGTCATCTTGAGGTTGATCTCCCTTGATGATAGATTGCCCTTTCTCTTAAATGTGATTTACATTTTCCTATTTCTTTGTACATTGAGTAATTTGAGATTGTATTGTGGACATTTTGAATGATGTTAAGACTGATTATTTTATATTTCTCTGAAGAGTACTATTTTAAAAAAAAAAATTAGCATGCAGTTAACTTGATTGATCTCAAAATCTAGACTCTGTCTTTCCTCTGGTGGGCTGCAGTGAAAATAATTTTCAGCTCTTTTATCTTAACTGATCTGCTTAGAGTCTGTCCCACCCTTCTTCAAGGATTAGCTTTGGACAGACTTCTTAGGTAGAATTAGGGATTCTCCCCTGTGGCACTCTCTGGAATTTCCCACTTCACTTTCTATTTGCTGTCATCACCCTGAGCTCTGTTCTCTGATTCTATAATTGATAAGACCATGGATTTCTGTCTGAGTTTTGCTCACCTTTCACAGCACCACGAAAGGTAAAAACATGCAGGTCAACTATTGCTGGTCCTTTCCTCCAAGTGTTAACTCCCCTCCGTTGTCTGCCTGTTTGTGCTCACTCTCTAGTCACTTCAGATAACTGTTGCATATATTTTGTCCAGAACATGCAATTGTTACCTTGAGAGGGTTACTCCATTTAAGTGTTCCCACCATCCCACCATTAATGGAAATATATCTCCTGTATCCTTTTGATATATCCCTACCATACATTGACTACTTCTTCCTTTATGGCCAAAAAGATGGCTCAGTCTCACGTTATACTTTGCCTGATATGGAACAAGCCATTTCTTCAAGGATTCCTGGCTCCTTTTTTGTGAAAATAGTATTTAAAAACTAAGAGCTGAGAATCTAGATGTGTTTATCAGTCTTTCTAGGCCTTCTCAATGAACAGACCAAGAAAATAGATGTATGTGTACATACAGACACACATACCTTTTCTGTCTACAGGTATATAGGTTTACAATTACTAGTTTATACTCATGTTCTTAATTCCAGTCCATCATCAAAAAGTTCATTCTGTTTCTTCCCCCTTTCCTATTTCTTATTCCTCTCTTCAACAGCAAGAAACCTGGCTCTACTTATCCACAATACATTTGTTCAGCCCTAGAATACATAGAAAGTAGTCAGAATTACTAACTTATATCTTTGAGAAAACAAACCTTTTAACTAGAATTCAGGATTTGTTTATAGTGTTCTTCTTGTCTTCAGACTGAGGGTATAAATCCAAACGGGGTTTCTCAGGTGGCACTAGTGGTAAAATACCTGCCTGCCAATACAGGAGATGCACTAGACATGGGTTCCATCCCTGGGTCAGGGAGATCTCCTGGAGTAGGAAATGGCAACCCGCTCCAGTGTTCTTGCCTGGAAACTTCCATGGACAGAGGAGCCTGGTGGGCTGCAAAGAGTTGGACACGACTGAATACAAAAAAATAAATACAACCATGATGTTTAAATATTAGTTGGGGTTAATCTCCCACCCATCCTGTGTGATGCTGTTAATCATTTCAAATACAATTGGTTCACTGGTTTCTGTTTATATTCCATTTTCAAGGTCCCAGTCTATCAATTGTGTGTATTTACTTTCTGATTATGTGAAACTGCAAGGTTCCAAAAGTCAGGATTTCACAAAAAGGGATTTTTTTGCCCAAATATCCTTGACCGTAGTGCCCTGGCTGAACATCTATCCAGGGCCCAGTTTTTTTTTTAGAAACTAAAGACTCTGCTTTTCTACCAACCTCGGGAAAATAGAACCATTCTCTTATCTTGGAGTAATATTAATACCAGCCCTCCTAATTCCTGATTGGTTAAATTGTGGCAAAACCAAATTGCAGGGACTTCCCTGGCAGTCTAGTGAAGACTTTGCCTTCCAACGCAGGCGGGTGTAGGTTCAATGCCTCGTCAGAGAGCTAAGATCCCATTTGTGTCATGGCCAAAAAAGCAAAGCATAATACAGAAGCAATATTATAACAAATTCGGTAATTACTTTAAAAAAAAAAGCAAATTGCATAATAAAATACCTGTCTAAGACTGTATGACATAGATTTGAAAAAAATTAAACATAATCAAATAAGGAAAGTTACCGCAGGGTACTGTTCTCAAGTTTACTTTGATTTATGCTGGTGGTCTCCCCTTCATCTTTCTGAAGTTTGTCATTTGCAGCTGATAACAGACTCGCATGCAGATCTTAACACATATTGCTTTATTTAAAAAAACCCAAAACTTTACAATGTTGTTATTTGCTGCTGCACAGCAAAGTGAATCAGCTGTACCTATACACATATACCCCTTTTTTGGATTTCCTTTCCATTTAGGTGACCACTGAGCATTGAGTAGGGTTTCCTGTACCATACAGTAGATTCTCGTTAGTTTTCTGTTCTGTGCATTGTCATGTATATATGCCAATCCCAGTCTCCTAATTCATCCCACCCTCTCATTTCCCCCCTTGGTGTCCACACATTGTTCTCTACATCTGTGTCTCTATTTTTGTTTCCAGAGAAGGCAGTTATCGAGGTATAATTTCTTGGGGCACAATTTACATACAGGGAAGAATGCTTTCAGTTCTGATAAACTGGTTGTGTACCCACCAACGGAGTCTAGATGCAGAACAGTTCCATCTCCCCCAAAAGTTCCTTCCTGCTGCTCACCGTCACTAACCTCTGCCCCACCCCCTGTCCCTAGCAACCACCCAGTTGTCTGTCCCTGTAGTTTGGGCTATTCCAAGATGTCACATGAATGGAATCGTATCGTATGGAAAATTTGAGTATGACATCTTTTGTCCTACATACTGTGATTGATATTCAGCCAAGTTGTATGAATCTGTAGTTTCCCCCCTTTTTATTGGTGAGTAGTATTCCATTGTATGGATATGCTGCAGTTTAAAAAATATTTTACTTATTTATTTGACTGCATTGGGTCCTAGATGCAGCGTATGGTATCTCTGGTTGCAGCACACGGGCTCAGCAGTTGGGCACATGGGCTTAGTGGCCCCAGGACATGCGGGCCTACTTTAGGGAATTCCTGGGTGGTCCAGAATCTGTGAAAAAGATGATTGCAAGATTCTGTGAGAAAGCTCTATCTGTATGGAAAGTACTCTGTAACAGAGTTTAGCATGAGCTCGGTGTCTGGAAGCATAGAACAAGGGTGTTTAACCAGGCCTGTGGGTGCAGAAGGGTCAAGGAAGGCTTCCTGGAGGTGGTGACAGGAGGGAATGTGGGCACTTGAACCACATTAAGGTCTCCATTTAGTGGAGACTGGTAGGGGTCAGGAAACCTAAATGGTTTTGATAAGAGCAAGAATATCCCTAATGCATGACTTATGTATGGGCTAGGTCAAGGGTATGGAATCTTTTTCTCCAGGTGGGTGGAAGAGACCTCTGAACAATTTTTTTCTCCCTAAAATTCCAAAATTTCCGGGTCTCAGTTTTGTTGCCTGTAAAATGGGGTCATTCCCTCATGGAAATCTGTGACTCAGGATTCATCAGTGGTGTTAACAGACATGCCTTATCAGGCCTGCTGCTTTTTTGCCAAAGCTGTTTTATTTGTGAATTAGGCTGTTTGGTCCTCGGGCATCCTGGGGGCAGGGGAAGCTGATTTCATTTGGTCCTGTTCTCAGATATGCTCTCTCTGACACGAGTTAACATTACATCATGGATCTAGGAACTTCCTGCCCCTGGTTTTTTTTCCCTCCTTCCCAAAGCAGCCCAGTGCCCTGGGCTGACCCCCTTCTTTTTTTGGGCTCTCTCCCATCCTTTGCAGGTACCATCCAGGTCACCGCCGACTCAGCTGTGCTGGGATTCCTCTTGCGGGACAAGCATGAGAGGGCAGGGAACAGCACCAGCGTGCGCAGTGTGACCTGCATCCTTGCCCAGAACAGCAGCCAGGCCTTGCCAGGAGAGCTCCGGCTGAGGGGGCGGCTGCAGGCCCAGACGGGAAGCCTCGGGGGCCAGGCCAGCCTCCGTGCTGATGCGGCCAGCCTGGCTCTGGGCGGAGTCTGCACCTGGGGCCCCAGGCACGGCCAGCTCTCTGGCAGCCTGAGTCACAACATCAGCGCTTTGAGTGAGGCAGGTAGGAGGGGCTGACAGCCCAGTGGCTTCCTTCCCTGAAGACTCCCAGGGCCTGCAACCAAGGGAGTTAGAGCCCCCAGTCCCTAAATCCTCCTCCCAGGTCTGTTTCCTTCCCCACCACCTTCTCCCAGTGCACCCCCTCTTTCCTGGGCTCTTATGCAGCCAGAACACCAGCTGCAACCCAGTACAGACACACTGCGGCTCCCCAGGTGGCTCAGTGGTAACGAATCCATCTGCCAAGCCGGAGACGTGGGTTCGATCTCCGGATCGGGAAGATCTCCTGGAGAAGGAAATGGCAACCACTCCAGTGTTCTTGCCTGGAGAATCCCATGGACAGAGGAGCCTGGTGGGCTACAGTCCAAGGGGTCTCAAAGAGTCAGACAGGACTTAGCAACTATGCTACCACCGCCATCACCACAGACAAACTGGAGGGCAGATAGCCCCTGCCACCTGCCCCGCCTCCCAGGACTCCCCACCCCCAATCCAGCTTCTGGGCTTGGAAACCTGGTTTAGCAGGACTTCCAGGATGTTCTTGGCACCGCAGTTAGGAAATAGCTCAGACACCCCCAGCTCTAGCCTCCTGGGGACAATTCCATGGGTCTGGGGGTGCCCGAAGGTGCAGCAAGGTGAGAGCACAGGATCAGACCCCTGCTTCCCAAGAGCCCTTTCCTACCTTTAGGGCGCGAGGAATCCAAAGGGGACATGGGGCCTATTACCTTCTAGGTGTGGTCATTGTGGTCTTAGGAAGGAGCTGGGAGGCGAGTTCGGCTCAGGGGACCCTTGAGAGAGAAGGTGGGCTCTCAGGGACCCCATTTTGGCTCCCGTGGGGCATGCCATCTCGGTGGTTCCTCTCGCCCCCAGGGCTCTCTTCTGAAGCAGGGATGCTCCTGTCACACACCCACGTGGCTTCCAACTTCTCAGTGCGCATGATGCTGCGAAGTTCCGGGGGTCAGCTGGATGCGGCCCTTGGCCTGGAGGGCGTGGCCACCAGCGCGCCAGGCAGCCAGCTCCATGCCAGCCTTCACCACACGGTGCCCAGCCTTGGGCACTGGGGCCTGCCCTTCTCTGTGGACGGCCATGGACACTTGCAGGTGGGTGAGAGGGCTGGGCTCAGGGCCTCGTGGGGGCAGTGGGTCCAAGGAACACCCACAGCTGTGCTTCTGCCCAGAGCTCGGGACCCAGTCTGGAGGCGGGGTTGGTGGTGAACATGGACGGCGAGAAACTTGGTGGAACCCTGGAGAGGAGGGGAGCAGGTGACCACCAGGAGCTGACCCTGGGGCTGCACCCTGGCCTCATGAGGCTCCAGGTAAGTGACCCTTAGGTCCGCATGTGGGTGGGGCCCAAGCCAGGGCCACTGGAGAGGCCCACCGCCTCTGCAGCTTCTCTAGTAACCTATGCAGTTTTCACCAGCTTGCCTCAGCCCCACCCACCTTCCCTCCCAGGCTGTCACCGAATTTCCCATCCTCCCTTCTTCTCATCCATCCTTTCTCCTTTCCTCCCGCCCTCCTCTCCCATTCATCCACGTTGCCTTCCTTTCTTCCTCCCCACCCTGCCTTCTCCTTTCTTCTGCCCTCTTGTCTTCTCGTCCTGGCACTGCTCCTTCCCCTGCCCCCATAAGTGGCAGTGGAGTAGGGGCACTCTGGGTTTACCTGGTAAAATTAAAACTGCTGAGACTCGCACCCATGAGTTCATGTTCCCCTGGGGAAACTTGGAACACTGGCCAGCTGTCTTTTACATTGGTCTCAGGAACGAAAAACAGGAAACCACCTCTGTGCCCATCACTGGTGTGGCTAACCCATCCAGAGTGTGTGGGAGGCAGGGTGAGTGAGCAAGGTGTGCGACCTGAAGCCAAGCTGCTTCATCGCTTACCGACTGCGTGACTTCAGGCCAGCTGCTTACTCTCCCTGTGCCTCAGTGTTCTCCTCTGCGAAATGGGACTGCAAAATCTGCAAAATAATGCCTGCTTCCCACAGTTACCTTGAGGATCCAATGAGGAACCAGTGAGAACCTGGCACACAGGCCCTGTGAGGATGTGAGCTCTGGTTCCTTCCGATTGTGACAATGCTGTGGGTTAGCACTTCAGTTTGCACAGACCTCTCTTTCAGCGTTATCTTTCCAGGGAGGCCTTCACTAGGGGAGATGGGGTCAATTGGATCTTAACATTCTGTCCAGGGTCAAGGTTGGGGAAGACACCTCATGCCTACACATGCCCCCTGCCCACCTGCTGGTCATCCTAGGTCAACTGCAGAGGAGATGTTATGCTTGCCCAGCTGTCAGGGCTTTGCTGGGGGGGACCTCACTGGGTGGCTTCTTGAGGAACCAGGTCTCTGTCACCATCAGGGCAGCCGTGGTGGATGGTGGTCTGCCTCCGGGGAAGGGTGGGGAGGGGCAGGCACGGTCTGAGCACCAAGGCCTTCCTGCTGGATGGCTTAGGGGAGGCCAGTGGCCACTGCCAGGCTGACCTGCGCAATCCCTCCTGCAAGCCCTTCGCATCCCCAGGGACGTGCGTCTGGGCTCCCAGCCCGGCCCGACAGTGGGTGGGTGGGTGGTTCCTCTGTAAATACAGTGACAAGGACTCGGAATCAAAGTCTTTCAAGCTAGCCCCTGCCCTGGGGGTGGGCATGGGGGGTGTCTGGGCTGGTGACAGGCGTATCTGGGCCTTTCAGGGGAGACAGAGCGTGGGCCTTACAGGTGCACGTGCTGCCCAGGCTGGGACTCAGCCCAGCCCGTGAAGCTCTGAGCTCTCCCGGGCCAGGGCCCAGGTGAACAGCAGGTTCTCCCCTTCAAAGGCAAAGCATGGTGGGGAGCCCCGCGTGTGGGGCTTGGACTCCCTCATCTCCAGCAGGGCCCAGTGTCTCCTGGACCAAGAGCTGTGGGTGAACCCAGTCAGGGCTGCCCTGTGGGCAGCTGAGCGGACAGCTGGTTGTAGGCCTGGCTCAGCAGAGCCTTCAGCCAGCTGGCTGTGGGGGGACTAGCCAGTGAACATAGCCCTGGGGATGGCCCTGGGAGAGGGGCACACTCGCCTGGCCTGGCAGCGTGCTGGTTCCCCTGGAGCCAGCCCAAAGAACTGACCTGCTCGGAGACTAGGGAGACACGAATCTGGAGGTGTTGAATGGGTGCTGCTGAGGGTCCTGGGGAGCCGGTCAGGGTGCTGTGGGCTCACCCCCTGACTGTCCAGGGAGAGAGAACCTCCTTGGGGAGGATGATTTCTGCCAGTGTCACCTCTGTGAGCACAAAAGGCGTGATGCTTTCATGCCTCCAGCTGGGGTAGCGATAGCGGTAGCAGCTTCACCTAGCACAGAGAGACACAAGGCAGAAAAATCAAACTACCACAGCTTCCTGCCCAGACCTGCCACTCACCTGCTGTGTGACTTTTAGCCAGGCCTTAAGCTCTCTGAGCTTCAGCCTTGTCATCTGTTTACTGCAGGTGGCAGTATACAGTACATGCCTACCTTACGCTGTCGAGCAGGAAGTGGACCAATGCATGTTAAGTGCCGTCTCAGTTGGGTACCCTCTCTTTTGCCCTGGTTTCAGCTACCAGGGAATCATAATCTCATTTTACAGATGTGGAAACCGAGGCTTAGGGAGGTGAAGTCACCTTCCTAGGGTCACACAGGGGCCTAGATGGCAGAAGGGTTAACCAAGGGAATTGAGGATCAGGATTGAAAGGGTCTTAAGGGGCAGATGGGCTGCCTCCCCCCAGAGGAAACTTAAGACTAGGGGGCATGTGGAGTGAGTAGCTACATGTGTGAGAAAGACTCAGAGCTGGCAGCAGAGGGGAGGGGTGAGTGCTGCAAGGACTGACTGCAGGAGGGTTAGGACAGGAGCTGGGAATGGATGGAGCTTCCCTCTGGGAGTCATGGCGTGGAATTCCAGGGAAGGGCTAGAAAGGGGGCATTCCTCAGTCTTGGAGCAGGCCAGTGACATCCGAGCAGGAGAACCATGCCCTGGGCCCCATGAGAGGCCACCCGAGGTCCATGGCTCCTCTGTGGTCTCCATTTAGCTGTGGTGGAGCTGATATGTGTGTTCACCCCATCACCGGTGATGCTGTCCCTGCCCCAGGCAGACAGATGAGTGCTGGGTGACAGGAAGGGGCTGAGGGCAGCTCCCGGTTCTGTCTTGGAGGTGCAGACTCCCCCAGAACCCCAGATCCTGAGAATTATACCACTTAGAGGCACAGTGACTTCCATTTGAGGCAGAGTGTTGGGTGACAGGAAGGGACTGAGGGCAGTTCCTGGTTTTGTCCTGGACTTCCCCCCAGAACCCCAGGTCCTGAGAATATACCACTTAGAGGCACAAGTGACTTCCATTTGGGGCATTAAGAAGGACGTGTCCAGACCAGAGAGGTTGAGAGGCCTGCACTCCATTGTGGAAAAGAGAGGCAAAAACAGAGACCTCAGGGGAGGGGGCATTTTTTAGTTCTTGTTCATCTCTCTGTCATGTCCGACTCTTTGCAACCCCATAGACTGTAGCCTGCCAGGCTCCTCTGTCCGTGGGATTCTCCAGGCAAGAATACTGGAGTGAGTCACCATGCCCTTCTCCAGGGGATCTTCCCAACCCAGGGATCGAACCCAGGCCTCCTGCATTGCAGGCAGATTCTTTACTATATGAGCCACTAGGGAAACCCCAGGGGAGGGGGGCATGAGGGGCCCCAAATTGCTCTGAATGGTTAGATTTCTTGACTCCCTGGGAGGCTGTGTTCAGCTCTTCAAAGAGAAGAGAGATTGTGGATGCCCCCAGAGGATGAGTGCTTTCCTGACCACCTGTGGACAGACAGACAGTGGACACATTTCATGGGGTGCTGTAGGGACCCCCTTACCTAGCCTTTCTTGGCAGCAGAATCCAGCTGTGCTGACGGCGAACGGCTCCTTCTTGGTCCACACCTTTGGGGCCAGCCTGGTGGCTCAGGTATCGTCTGGGGACACCTTCGCCCGAGCCCACGTCCACTCAGCCTGCGACCACCGTGCTCACCTGGACACCGGCCTCCAGCATGCGTGGCCTCCACTTCAGGCACTGGGAGTCCCTCCCAGCAACCACATCCGAGTGTCCGTGGGGGGAGATGAACACCCCCAGGCCCAGCTGGAGGTGGCCCTGGGCCTGTGCACCCTGACCGCCCATGGGGACTTCAGATCCGAGGCCAGCGTCACACACAACTGGACCCTGGCCCTGGTGAATCACTGCCCTCTGCTGGAGGTAAGCCCCCCGCCCCACCCCACCTGTCAGTGTGGGTTCCCACCTCCCTTTATAAATTATTAACCACCTACTGTATGCCCAGCTCTGCACTCAGCATGAGAAACTTTGGGTTATTTTTTCCTTTTGCTGTTGTCACTTAAACTGGGGGACTCATTAACTATAAAGCTTTGAGCCAAAAACAGGATCAGAATTCAGTTTTTCTCCCCTTTCACAAAGGGCCCTCCTGAGACACTGGTTCGCATCCTTTCCATGGTTCAAGTTGGTTCTGTTTTTATCTCTCACTTCCTGCATCCCTTGGGTTAAGGATCCAGGAGTAAGAATGAGACTAGTACAGAATAATAACATGAGTGCTGAGTACCCTCTGAGGCCCCTTGAATCCTCACCCCCTGGGGGAAAGAGCTGCTTGTACCCCTCATCCCCCATGATGCGCTGGGGCCCAGAGAGGTGGGGGGACCCTTTCATTCCCATCTTGGGTCTTAGGCCCCAGTGGAGCGAGTTACGTAAGCTCTCTGCCCTCCAGCAGGTGAACACTGATGTTCGTGATCTCATTCCAATAGCCAGTGCTTTCTGGGTGCCTGGCTCTGGATTCACAAGGACTAAATTACTTCCATCTCCCAGCAACTTATGATCAACTCCCATTTTAGAGATAAGTAAACTGAGTCAGTGGGTTTGGAGAGACCAAGTTAGTGGTAGAACAGGAATTTGAGCCCACATCTCTCGATGGGGTACCCTTGGTATTGCTCACCTTGCAGAAGGAGGTGCTGATGGAATTTAGGCCGTGGGGCCACTGCTGCCCTCTTCCCACCCAGACACATCTCCAGCTCCCCACCTTGACTCCTGGTGTGTGTGTGTGTGTGTGTGTGTGTGTGTGTGTGTGCGCTGAGTCACTTCAGTCATGTCTTTATGACCCCATGGGCAGTAGCCCACGAGGCTCCTCTGTCCATGGGGTTCTCCAGGCAAGGATGCTGGGGTGGGTTTCTATGCCCTCCTCCAGGGGATCTTCTCGACCCAGGGATCAAACCCACATCTCTTATGTTTCCTGCATTGGCAGGCGGGTTCTTTACCACTAGTGCCACCTGGCTTCTGGCATTCACCCGAAATCCAACCACTTTCTCCATATTCCAGGTGACAGGAATCCCGCGGGCCCTGCGCTCCGAGGGCAGCCTAAGCTGGGGCCCCTGCGAGTTCGACCTGACCACGGACTTCCATAGTGACCATGGAGATGCCCACCTGCAGTTGGCCCATACCTGCAGGCCCCAGACCTTGGTCCTGGGGCACGTGACCCACTCCCTGCCCCTCCTGGGCCGACTGGGCCTGCCACCCCGGAGTGCCATCAGCCTGACCGTCCAGCCCGGCCACGCTCCCCACAGCTCCCTGTCCCTCCGGATGGGGCCGTGCCGGCTGCAGGGTGCCCTGGAGCAGCACACCGAGAACCGGAGCACGTGGACCCTGGCCATCAGGCCGGGCTGCCCGCTGCTGGAGGTGTGTAAGGCAGGCCAGCCAGGTGCCTGGAGAGGAGCTTCCCATCAGTGTGAGGCCTGAGCCTGGCTGACACCCCTCCAGGGACTTCCCAAGACCAGCTACTATTTCCCCAAAGCCCTGTTGGGCACTTGACCCCTCTTATCTCTCATCCTGTGTTCCCATTTGACAGATGAGGAAATCGAGGCTGGGTGAGATTAGAGGCACACAGTGCCATGAAACTTGAGGGCTGCAGACTCAGAATTTATGAGAGTGTCTTTTTAGTAAAATTTTAAGAGCCGGAAGGGAATGAGAGGAACTCTTCTCAGCTGACAGTTGGGAGAGTTTCATCTTGGTTTCATAACCTGTTAAAAGCCATAGGCTGGGTTTATCTGAGCTGAGAAAGAGTCTGAGAATTCTCCTGTGATGTTTGGGAGAAGGGGACCCCGTGACTCAGGAAAGGGAGAAGCTGGAGTCTAGGTCAGCAGACAGAGCTGGTTCCCTCATCGGAGTGGGACAGGCCCCTGCCCTGTCTGTGTCTCCTGATGGAGCTTCCTGGGCACAGGGACAGGGTCTGGTCCACTCAGCATTCCTGAGCATAGGCTGAGCGCTGGCAGACGTCTGTCAGTGTTAATCAGGTCAACACAGAATTGGTCCACAGGAGAGCAGAGCATCATGGGATGAAGCAGGCCTACCCGCTAGGACTTTCTCTGATGATGGAAATGTTCTTTGCTATCCAGGCCAGTAACCACTAGCCACAGGGAGCTATTGAGGGCGTAAGATGATTTTACTCATGCTACAGAGAAACTGAATTCTTACTTGGACTTCATTTTAATTTAGATGGAACCAGCTCCATGTGGTTAGTGACTACCCTAGTGGACAGCATAGAGGTGAAGCACGGACTGAAGACAGATCAGGTTCAAACCTTAGCTCTTCTACTTATTAGCTATGGGATTCTGGGCAGTGACTTTGCCTTGTTGAGCCTCAGTGTTCCCATCTATAAAATGGGGGCTAGTAACTACCAATCTCAGAGTCATTGGAATAGGGTGAAGAGAGAACATTCCGATGAAGCACTCAGCACGAGAGTGTGTGTACTGGGTGTTCTCTGACGGACAGCCTCGTGGTTGAAGCTGCAGTTCTGTTGTTACTGTAATGGGGGAGGGGCAGGAGGAAGAGGGTTGAAGATGGAGAATCAGGCCACTCATTGGTGTGCGACCACCCTCTGACTCCTCTCTCGGGTCCATCAGGGCCTGGGCCTCCCAGCAGGGACACAGCCCAGCGACTCCCTGCAGGCCTTGGGTGGGGAAGCAGACGCATCGGGGGTCCTTGCGGCGGCCAGCCAGCCTGCTTCCTTGACCTTGGCAGTGACCCTGCTCCCATCCGAGGCCGCATTCCAAGTGAAACTGAGGCCCACACTGCCTGCACCGCAGGCCCTTCCCCCGGAAACCTCGCTGACCGCCCAGTGTGGGTGGGAGGCCGGACCCCGGGTGCGCCTGGAGCTGCACACGGGGGCCTGCGAGCTTCAGGGTAGTGGTGAGCTGCAGCTGGCTGCGGTGGCGGGTGGTGGCCGAGAGCTCCTGCGAGGCCCTGCAGGTATGTGTGCGGGGGGTGAGCGGGAGGGGTGAGCGCCAAGGTCTCCAGGGAGGAGCCCTCCTTTTTAACCACTGCCAAAGTGAGAGAGATGGGGTGAACCCTGGAGGAATGGAGAACCTCCTCTAGGCCCTGGACACATAGCTGGAAACAGCAGAGGTGAGTGCCTGCCTGGCAGACAGGCAACCCCCAGGATAAATCACCTAACTGTGGAGTGTATTACACAGGGGTGAGGGCTAAGGAGAGAGAGAAAGTAGGAAAGGGGGTCATGAAAAACAGGGCAGATACTGTAATTGTGTATGTCAGTCAAAGTTGGTCCCCCAAACAGGACGACATTTAAGCACAGACCTGAAGGAGAGGAAAGAGTAGGATTGTGGCTACCTGGGCAGCAGGTTTTCTCTTTTCATAAAAAAATATTTATTTCTATTTATTTGGTTGCACCGGGTCTTAGTTGAGGCATGTGGGATCATTAGTTGTGGCTTGCAAACTCTTAGTTGCGGGATTTGGGATCTAGTTCCCTGACCAGGGATCGTACCTAGGACCCTTCCATTGAGGGTGTGAAGTCTTAGTAACTGCACCACCAGAGAAGACCCAAGGGGACAGGGTTTTCTGGGTGTGGCCAGTGCAAAGGCCCTGAGGCAGAGCTGGAGAGGGAAGGACATTCTCTAGGACTGGGATCAGTAAACTGTCTCTATGAAAGCCCAGAGAGCAAATACCTCAGACTTTGCAGGCCATTCGGCCGCTGTTGTACCTACTCAGTGCTACTGTTGTAGGTACAGTGTGCCATAGACAGTGTGCGGTGAGTGGGCATGACTGTGCCCAGTAGCTTGATTTACAACAGGCAGAGGGCTGGATGAGGCTGGTGGCCTGGCGTTTGCTGACTTCTGCTTTATAAAAAGCCCAGGGGGTGGGAGCACCCTCAGATTCAGGATCTGTCACAGGTGGAGAGATAGGATTGGATAGAAGTCAGATGTGGGTGTGAGAACAAGGGGAGCTGGATGGCAACCATGCGAGAAGAGGACTGGGGCTGCTGTTCCTGCTGGTAGGAGGACGCGGGTGGAGGAGAGTCAGGCAGCGCATGTCAGTGACTCACAGGCCCCTTTCGGATGTGCTAAATCTGACAGGGCTCTAAACGCCCAGGTGGAGATGGTGGGGGCGACCAGGAGGTCGGCTGTGGTCTGAACTGGAGGTCTCCTCCTCTCGGTGGTGGCGGTCCAGTGGTTAAGACTTCGCCTTCCAGTGCAGGGGCTGTGGGTTCAATCCCTGGTCGGGGAGTAAATGCTTCAGGGCCCCAAAACCAAAACATAAAACAGAAGCAATATTGTAACAAATTCAATAAAGGTTTTTAAAATGGTCCACATCAATAAGAAAAAAAAAAACTCTTAAAAGTCACAGACTGACTGAGATGGCTGTGGGGTGGGGGGAGACTAAGCACTCAGGTGGCAAAGCTGGGAAGATGAGAAGGAAGCAGCCGAGGGTACCAAGAAGAACAAGCCAGGAGGAGGAGGAACCCCAAGGGAGAAGGGGGGCTCTCAAGGCTGGGGAGGAAAGGGTTAATGGGGCCAAACGCTGTGTCAGGCAGGTGGCGTGGGCAGCTGTCCTGGGCACTGGAAGGCCACCTGTGAGGCCAGGAAGCCCAGACTCTGAGTGAAGTTTCTGCCCCCTGACCCTGGTGGTCTTGAGCACACCCCTGTTCCCCCGGGGCTTCAGAGTCATCATCGTAGACGGGGTGCAGTGACCTCCTTTGCCGTCACGATTAGATGAACCTGCCCTGTGCTCAGCAATGCGATGTGCTGGTGGGTGGAGCCTAGAGAGACGCCCACGTGGGCCGGCCTTGCAGCCTGCTTCCTGGACCCGCTCCCATGGCCTCCCAGGAGCCAGTGTCTGGGTTCTGTGCGCCTGCGGAGGTGGAGGGGCTGGGGGAGGAGAGGAAGGGAAATACGCGTTTTAGAGCTACCAGTGTTGGACGGCTCTTGACCAGTTGGTCTCAGGGGATGAGGTTCTCTTGGGCATGTAGATGCGAGCCTTGTGGTTTGGGGAGTTGGGAAGGGGGCCAGAGGAAGCTCGTTGGACAGTGCAGGGCTACTGAGGTGGGGCCCTCTGGCACTCCTAAAATCTGACCCGAGTCACAAACCCTCTCCTGTACAGACTCATGTGGGCACATCCTCACTCCATTTTATTTTCAGTTCAAGGGAGATCATGGGACCCCTGATGCCCTCTTGAGACCCCACCCTAGTTAAGAAGCGCTACTTCCATCTCTTTCCCTTCCAGGCCCTGGGGGTCCCAGGCCAAGTCGACGGCTCCGGCTACATTGTGGTGAACTCCACGGCCGTGGACGCTCAGGTGCTGGTTACCGTGGATGCCAGCACGCTACGGGGGCTGCTTGTCCTCAGTGCCCCCGAGGTGAGGGTGCGGACGGGTGGGGTGCAGACCAGGATGGCCTGGGATCTGTGCTCCCAGCACATGGCCATGTGCTCCTGACGAGAGAAGCATTTGGGTACCAGCTGAGCTCCAGAGAGGACTCTGGCAGATGAGAGCGTCAGGGTCCATGGGTAGAGGAATGAGACTTCCAAGAAGTCCCTCAGCTGCCGCTTCCCCTTCCTAACTCCCCAGGTGCCATTGCTCATCAGACTCCTTTAATGTCATGTCCATGGAAGCACACAGCCTCGCTTTTGCATCTGCCTCCATTTATTCACCATGATGTTTGTACTCATGTGGTCTGTATCCTTTTTCACTACTGTATAGTATTCCATGGTGTGCTGGTATCACCATTCATCTCTTCATCTTATCTATTAGCACTTGGGCAGTGTCTAGTTTTTTATTGTGTACTTAATTAAGTAAGTACATTTCAATTTTATTTTTTAAATATTTTCATTGTGGTATAATACACATGACAAAATTTACCATCTTGACCACTCTCAAGTGCACAGTTCAGTGGCATTAAATCCATTCACATGTTGGGCAGCCGTCACCACCATCCATGTCCAGAACCCTTTCCATCTTGCAAAACTGGAACTACCCACAATACAACAACTCCTCATTTCCTGCCCTGTCCCCCTATTGAATTTCCTTCCTTTTGAAGGGCGAATAATATTGCGTTGTATGAACGGCCCATATTTTGTTGATCCATTTATCCATCAGTGGACACTTGGGTTGCTTCCACCCTTTGACTCTTGTGAAGAGTGAACATGAGTGTGCAAATATCTCTTGGTGAGCTCTCACGAGAGTCTTGGTTTTTCTTGCCTGTTATAGACCCAGCAGGAGGTGAGCTTGCTGCTCACACACACCCTGCCTCAGCCCAACCCCTTGGCCCTGCCAGCCCAGATCCTGCTGTACCTGACTAACGAGAGGCTTGGGCCCAGCTACAGACACTCCCTGCGGGTCGGAGTGGATGGCAAAGAGGTGGGGGCTTTGCCAGGGTGAGGGGGGCTTGGTGGGGCTGGGAGCTGTGGGGACAGCCCCGCCCGAGGGCCCTGGTCCCACATCTTCCACCCTGACAGGTGTCCGGGGAGCTGACCTTCACTCGGTGGCCAGAGCATGCCTCCCTGGACTGCAGACTCCAGCACAACATGCCCGCACTGCGGACACTGTGGGTGGAGGACAGGATGGCCCTTCAGGTCAGCCTTGGCGCGCGGCAGTGGTAATGGAAATCATTCATTCATTCATTCAGCAAACCTTTTTGGAAGTACCTCTGAGAGAAGGGGATGGTAGAACAAGCTTCAGACCTCCCTCTGAGCCTCAGTCTTTTTTCATCTGGAAACTGGGGCTGCTGATACTCATTTTGCCCTGGTGGCTCAGCTGGTGAAGAATTGCCTGCAATGCAGGAGACCTGGGTTTGATCCCTGGGTTGGGAAGATCCCCTGGAGAAGGGAACCACTACCCATGCCAGTATTCTTGCCTGGAGAATCCCATGGACAGAGGAGCCTGGGGAGCTACAGTCCATGGGGTCGCAAAGAGTCGGGCACAACTGAGCGACTTTCCCTTCACTTCTCACTTTCAGTGTTCACTTCCTTCACCCAGCCGTGCCCTCAGGACTGTTATACACTCTCCTCCTCTAGAGCCCCCTCCTCCACTCCCAGCAGACCAGAGCTTGTCCTCAGGCCTCTTTTTCTGGTTGTCCACACACATTCCCTTCAAGGTCTTATCCAGTCTCTCATATCAATGGCATATCTGCACTGCCATGTCCCCCCTCTTCCCCTCCCGTGAACCCCAGATCAGTAGGCCCACCTGCCCACTGTATCTCCACTCAGATGCCTGGCAGGCACCTCCGACTTTAGCTGTTCCAAAACCAAACAGGCCAGCCCCTCCCTGCCTCTCTCCATCTTGACAAACAATGCCTAGTCCATCCTTCCCACTGTGTAGTCAAACCCTTGAAATCAACCTTGATTGGCCAAGCCCTCATCCAGGAAACCCCTAAAGCATCACCTCGTTAGAACAAAAGACTGTCCTATCACCCAGGAAATTCCAAGGGACCTATGAGGTCCGTGTCATATTCTCCTGTCACCCCCATCGCCACAGTCTACAAAGCTGTATGGGTTCTGTACTAGGAACTGAGGTCAGAGACCAACTGTTAGCAGGAACTGGGACCAGCGACCTCTATAGCTGCAGCTTTCCTGTGCCATGCCCTTCCTAGCCTCTCCCCAGCTTTCTCTTTTCCACCGACTTCCCATCATCCGACATGTGATGCCTTGGGTGTTGTCCTGGTCTGTCTCCCACTGCTAGTGTTTAAGTTCCGCGCAGTGATGTCAACGTTCAGACATCTCTGTCTGTCTCACGTGTGGCAGCCTCCTAAGGTTTAACAGGACCCAGCGAGTGTAGGTGTTCAGTCTGCATGGTCGAGCAATGGAGTGACACCTCCCGCTTCATAGAGCGGGCGACTTAAAGCAGGGATCTGCCTCGCCACCCGCTGGCACGCCCTGTGTGTTCTGCCCGTGATGGGTAGTGTGCTGTGGTGGCCTCAGTGATTAACTCACGGGCACGTGGTGGGGAGCTTGCCAACTCAAAGCCTCTGGGGCCCCATGGAGAACTCCAGTGTATCAGGTGAGCTGTAAGGGGACCTAGAGAGCTCACACCCTGTCTAAAGTCTTCCAAGTTGTATATTTTTAACTTTTTGAAAAAAAGGGTTTTTTTAAAAAAAAAGTATTAACTTTTATTGTGGTGAAATACATCGTTACCATTTGAACTGTTTTATTTTTAAAGATATTTTTATGTGGACCATTTTCTAAAGTCTTTATTGGATTTCTTACAATATTGCTTCTGTTTTATGTTTTGGTTTTTTTGGCCATGGGGATTTTAGTTCCCCAGCCAGTTCTCACCCTTTGCATTGGAAGGCGAATTCTTAACCATTGGACTTTGAGGGAAGTCCCCTGAGCTATTTTAAACTGCACAATTTAGGTATTTAGTACACTGATTCTGTAGATACTCTCTAATTCAGAGCATTTTCATCCCCCCAGATGGGAACCCTGTTACCCATGAGCAATCACTCCTCAGCAGGCACCTCCCTGCCCTCTAGTGCCAAACAGCACATGTGTAGTTTGCCAGGTGTAACCCAATTGTTTTCCATCCTGCTCTCTCAGGGCTCCGGTTCTTCCCACCCCAGTGATGTGGATGGTACAAGACCCCAGGGTCTGGGGGAGCAGGTCCTAGCTGGGCCAGGCTGGCTTTCTCTGCTCAGGGTCGTCCGGCATCTCCTGGGTGTTGTTCCAGGTCTCCACAGACGTTGACAGCAGTGGCGCTGGCTTTGAGAATTCAGGATGCATCTCGGCAGGGTCCATGTCTCTGAACTACTCCGTGACCTGCCGTCACCGCGATGGGCGCCTGGAGTTCTCTGGTTGGAGCGAACATAACAGCTGGGCCCTGCGCCAGGCGGGCTTCCCGGGAGAGGCCCGTCTGGGCGCTGAGCTGCAGATGCAGAGTAAGGCGGCTGGACCCTGCCTGGGTTGGGGGTTGGCCCCCCTACACAGACACCTGCCTGCCAGCCTCAGGCCCGGAGTGACCCTGAGTTCCAGGACTAATCAGGATGCCCTTGGCCTTGGAACCTGACTCTTAAAGGAGCGTGTATTCACTTCCCAGGGGGGCCAAGGCAACATACCATAAACTGGGTGGCTTAAAACAACAGAAATTTATTCTCCCAACTTCTAAGGGCTGGAAGTCAGAAATCAGGTGTGGTCATGGCTGTGCTCTCTCCCGAGTCTTTAGGCTTCCCCCCTTACTTGCCTCTGCCAGCTCCTGGTAGCCCCAGGCATTCTTGCCCTTACTGCTGCATAACCCTGGTCTCTGCCCCCCAGTCTCTGCCTCTTCTTTCTGTAAGGATGCTAGCCATTGGAGTATGGCCCATCCCAACTCAGCACCTCACCTTGGCTTGCTTCGTGGTTTAGTCGCTAAGATGTGTCCGACTCTTGCAACTCCATGGACTGTATCCCACCAGGCTCCTCTGTCCATGGGATTCTCCAGGCAAGATGACTAGAGTGGATTGCCACTTTCTTCTCCAGGGATCTTCCCGACCCAGGGACTGAACCTGGGTCTCCTGCATTGCAGGTGGATTCTTTACCAGCTGAGCCACCAGTCCTATTTCCAAATAAGGGCGCATCCACAGATCCTGGGAGTTAAGACTTCAAACATAATTTTTAAGGGGAAATAGTTTAACCCAAATTGGAGGAGGAAGAGAAGGTAACAGTAATAAGAGCCAGTGTTTTTGTTATTGTTTGTTGTGTTTTTTTTTTAATGAGGAATTTTATTTTTATTTATTTATTGAGCCATGCTGGGTCTTGGCTGCAGCGCATGGGATCTTTAATTGCAGCATGCAAGCTCTTAGTTGCAGCATATGGGATCTAGTTCTCTGTCCAGGGATCAAACCCCGGCTCCCTGCACTGGGATTGTGGAGTCTTAGCCCCTGGGCCGCCAGGGAAATCCCAAGAGCCTGCGTTGATTGAGTGATTATATGTAATCACTGAGGCAAGCTCTCAGTAGTTAGGAACTCAGTGAGTCTGCTCGACAACCCCGTTCACACTAAGGGAAGCTTGAAGCCCCCAGTGGGGCCTCTGCGTCCTCAGGACCCAGACCCTCTGACCTCTCTCCTGACCCCTGATCATTCCACTCCTGGATATTGTTCCAACACACGAGGCTTACTCCTGCCTCAAGACCTTTGCACAGGCTGTTCCCTTTGCCTGGGACACTCTTCCCCACATGACTCCTTGTGGGAGAAACAAGGAGACAGTCCCTCATCACTTACTTCTCAAATATCATCTCCTCATTGAGGCCTTGCCTCTCCCCCTATTTATTTGCACCCCCACCTCCCTCCAGCTCTCTCCCAGACTTTGTCATTCTAACAAGCTCTGTAACTCACTTCTTAGATATTCTTATTTTTCACTTCTCATCTTCCATCCACCCCACACTCTACTCTTTGTCTGTTTGCAGAGTGGCAGATAGTAAGTGCTCAGTTAATCCTCTATTGAGTGAACGGGTATGAGAGAGTGGTGAGTAGCGCCATCCTCGTTCTGCAGGGGAGGAACAGAAGCTCAGAGAGGTTGAGTCCCTTGTCCCATGCCACACAGCTGGCTCATGATGAATCCAGGCAGCATGACTCCAGAGCCACCCTCTGATCCCCCCCCCAACCTCATGTAGGTGGCAGAGATCAGGCTTCCTGGGTGGCCCCGAGTCTCCTAGATGGTCCTCTTTTGGCCTCGAACTCTTCCATCCTTGGTTCTCAGCCTCCTGCAGAGTGAGCAGGCACCTGGATCAAACAGGGGACTGTCTTAGCGTGAGCTGACCTCACAGACTTCTCTGAGGAAGGGTTTGTCGGGGATGTGGTGGGTCAGTGATGGGACAGGTGTCCCAGGAATGATTCCACAAGGCCCCAGTTCCCGGGGCCAGGAGGCCTGGTGTGCTAGCCTTAAGCCACAGTAGCCTCTCACCTCCCCCACTGCTGTGCCAGGCTCTCTGCCTGGTGTCAACATTCTTGGTGTCCCCACAACCAGGAACCTCCCCAGGCAAGGGGACTGAGTCCCCTTGGACGTGTGTTCCGTCCCCACTCATGCCCCCGCACATAGTAGGTGCACATGGTTGAACACTGCGTTATGAAGGAAGGAGACAGACCCTTCGTGAGACCTACTATGTGCCCGGCACGCAGATGTGTTGTCTTAGTTAATCTTGGCGCTGTCTCTTGAGGTGGGTGGCCTATGACCACCCTGTAGGTGAGGAAATTGAGGCTCAGAGTTGCCAGCTTGTCCTTGTCTGCCAAGGAGGGCCTCCCAGGTGATGGGGCTGAGCGAGACCCCAGAATTCCCTTTCATAGAGGGGTTTCTTCTGTCTGCTGAGCTGAGTTGTGGCCTAGCTCAGGCATAGGGGACTGGAAGAGATGCCCACACATGCTGGGGGAGGACGCAGACCATTCTGCCTGGGCCAGGCAAACTGCAGGTAAATATCATTTGAAATTGATTTGATATTTGATTAACCCTGGAGAAAAGCATCATTGGTTTGTTCACTCCCTCAATAGGTTCTGGGCACTTGTGATGAGTCTGGGATGGTACTAAGTGCTGGGGTGGTAGAATGGAAGGAAATAGACTAAAGGTCCGGCCCTCATGGAGCTGACCTTCTGGGGAGGGAGGAAGCAGGACGGGCTGGGAGGTACTTTAGAGGGGCGATCAGAGGAGGCTGCTTGGAGGAGGTGTCATAGCGGTGACTCCTGTGAGAAAAGGAGCTGGCCAGGCCAAGACTGGGGGAAACCTCACGACAGATGCTGTCACAGGGACTCAGAGGTGAAAGGCTGCCCAGGTCAGTCTCACTGGTCTCCACAGGGTGCGACCCTAAACCGGAAAGGGAAATGAACCTCAGTTCCCAGCAGCCTTTGCCATTCTCTGTCTCTAGAGGCCCAGATGCAGGCCCGTGTGGTCCTCCAAGGTGGGGACGATGGGATCAGCATGGATGCGGCAGCCCTGGTGGCCCGGCCAGTGAATGGCCCCCTGGAGCTGGCGGTGAATGTCAGCCACACGGCACCTCTTCTCCGGAGGCTGGGCCTGCCCTTTGCCAGCCAGGTGAGGTGTGGGTGGCCAGCCCAGGCAGGGGCAGACGGCCCTGCTAATTCTGTCAGCTCCCATCCTGTTCCCAGGGGCAGAGGACCGCTGTGTGCACAGTTGATGGGAATGGTCTTGCCTTGTGTCTGTCCAGCACTTTACAGTTTGCAAAGGCTTTACTAAAAATGATAATAATTGTAACCGGCAGCCTCTGTGTTCCCCGCCGTGAAGCTGGTGTGGACGGGCCCCTGCACCCGTGCTCCAGCTCCTGGTCCTGTGTCCTGTCCACCCTTGCACCTTTTAATCAGAATCAAAGCCCAGCTTGCATTTGTACAGCGCCTACTGCATGCTTGGCACGTTCTAAGTGTCCTGTATGCACTGGTTCATCTCCTAACACCCCAGTAAGAGGCAGGGCAGCACGGTTGATACGCATGCCATCTCTGGAGGCCAGTCCCAGTTCTGCCATTTGCTGGCTGGCTGGCCTTGGGCAGATTCCTTAGCCTCTCCATGCCCTTCGTCTCCTCATCTGTGAAATGGGGATAATACTTGTTCTGTTACTGTGATGGTTGTGAGGATGGAGTGAGTTGATACCAGTAATGCCCCTGGGATGGTGCGTGGCTGGAGCAGATGCTTCAGAAGTCTTTGCTGCTCTGATGGTGCTGATGATGCTGGCCACTGCAGTCATCAGCATCCTTGTGTCACAGGTCAGTCTCTCAGTGACCTGCTCAAGGTCATGTAGGCATCACAACAGGAACTCAGACTTGGTACTGGGTCCTTCCCTGAGATGCACCCCCACACCCGCTAAGACAGGAAATGTGCTGTGTCCCCATGCAGCGGGCCAGTGTCACTTGGTGTGAACTCAACTTGCTTAGCGGGGCCCTCCCACTCCCTCACGAGCCACGGAGCACATACATCCAAGTCTCTTCTCCAGCCTTCTGTTTTGGGCTATCCGGCAATCCCCCTGCCCCTCATTCCCCTCTGCCATGGGAGGAGGGGCAGTTCCCGGAGTCCAGGGACCCAGGATGTCACTCTTCCTGCAGAGGGTCTGAGTCACCGTGAGCCACAGCTGAGCCTCACTCCATCTGAATCCCCTTTCCCTGCCCTCAGCCTGGGTGGTGGGGAGGTCTGTAGCATGCCGGCTCTTTGCCAATATCTGCAGTACAGGTGGACTTTGGGGACCCATGGCTGGCATCATGGGCTGCAGTGAGGGAGCTGGCCCAGGCCTGCCCAGGGGTCCTCACCATCCAAGGGTGGGCAGGTGGGGCTGAATCTGATAGGCATCTGCCCTGCCAGGCTGGTGGGCGGACAGGGATGTGAGGGTCCTCAGGCCCCTCCCCTCCCAGCCTATCGCCCTACCCACCCTCACCCCATCCTGTTCCCTCTTCAGCTCACATTCCGGGAGATCTGGGAAGAGGAAGAGGTGTACTCTTCCCTGCAGCTGACATGCGATTCTCAAACCAGCCTGGTCCTCAGTGTCCATGGCCACAACCAGGCACTCAGGTGAGGGCTTTGCTACACTCTGGGGGCCCCGAGGGGAGAGGAATGGGTGAGGGAGAGGCCTTAGCTGAGCACCCTCCCTACAGCCCCAGTGCACAGATGTGGAAAGGCAGGCTCAGAGAAGCCAAGTGACTTGCCTGAGGTCACACAACTAATGAAACATCTTTGACCTCGGGCTTGCGACAGGAATGAGGAGTTCTTATTCTCCAAAGCTAAATGCATCCCAGGCCTTGAATAGTAATAACTAGTGTGGCTCTTCAGTCTGGGAAACTTCTGGGACACCTGGTTCTGGGGTCAGGGGCCTTAACACCCAGATGAAGTCAGGTGGGTCACCTGGCTCCAGGTGGTTGAGGGTGATGAGGAAGTCACTGTTAGTGATATAGGCCAGCAGTTCTCACCCTGGGGCATTGGGTGGTGTCTGGGGAAATGTCGGGCTGTTACAGCGAGGCAGAGGGGCGTCTACCGGCTCCTCCTGGGCTGGGGCCACAGCTACTGCCAGACCTCCTGTAATGCACGGGTCAGCCCACAACGATGCGTGGTGTGGCCCCCGGTATCAGCCATGCTGAGCTTGGCACACCTGGTGTAGAGGCATCCCGGACAGGGCAGCCCCCGGACAGGCGGCAGTGGGGGGCTGTGGGTGCCTGGCCTGAGGAGGCGAGGGAGGGGTGCTGTGAGCCCAGGGCTGCAGGAGGGGGCTGGGTTTAAAGCTCGCTGTCCAAAGCGAAGGGGGCACGTGGCTGGGCCCACAGAAGACCTGCCACTGAGTACCACTCAGCCCCTGTGCTGGAGGGGAAATGGAGGCGCTTGCCCACTGTGCCAGGACCAGGCAGAGGCCAAGGTGGAATGCAAACGTGGGTCGCTGCAGCCCTGACCGTTAAACCCCACAGCCATCAGGCCTCCCGGCATGTTAATAGCCCTTCATTGGGTTGCTGCCATGTTTCTGGGTCGCCAGTCCTCTGCTGGGGTGGTTGGCTTGGTCCTGACCTGGCCTGCACAGGGCGACCTCAAGCCAGGCGTCTCACACCTTCTTTGCTTCCAGCAAAGAGCTGCGGCTCTCCGGCCAGCATCGCCTCCCCATCCTCCTTGGCCGCTGCCCCAGCAGAGCCTCCGCCTCAGGCAAGGTAACCGTGTCCCGGCCACCCCTGAGCCCCTAACTGGTTCCAGATGTCCTGCGTGAGGTGGGTGGGGGCTGCGCAGGCAGGCCCTGCCGCTGCAGAGGGTTAACACATCACATGTGTCCCCCAGCCTGCAGCAGGCCCTGCTGGGCCGCCCTTGGAAACCCCTGGCTCCAGGTTTCCCAAACAGGCCCGGGTTTACATTCCTGGGCCAGCCCTGCAGCCCACAGTGGGGCCCACGAGACCCCCAGGAGCCGGGGGAGTCTTGCCCACCCAGTGCCTGGCGCCGCCTCCCCATAGCCTGGCAAGCTCCCGGGCACTGGATCAGATGACGCGGGTTATGAGCTGAGCCAGCCTCACCTCCCACCCAGGTGCCCCATCTGCCTTTCCCACGGCCCCTGTGTGGCTTCCTGCCCTGTGTCCGCAAGTCCCGTGTTCACCTGGAACCCCGGGATATTGCTCTCTCAGGCATCTGCTCTGCGTGTAGCATCTGGGGGTGCTGGGGGTGGACAGGAGGGACAGTGAGAGCCACGATTCCCCTTCCCTTGGTGCTGCCACTGTTTGTTTCTGTCTGCTCCTCCCTGAAGCAGGAGATCCTGGAAGGTGTGCCCAGTACATGGCCTAGCGCCCAGCACATAGTAGGTGCTTAGTGAGAGACAGTGAGGGAATGAATACATGAATGACAGGATGAGTGAATGAGTGAGTACACACACCAGCTGGTCACTTCCTCATCCGACCAGCCACCCAGCTTTGTAAAAAGCACCCCACCCCCACCGGCCTTGACCCAGGCCGACTTTGTTTATAGACACCTACTCTGTGCCAGGCTGTGTACCAGCACGTCACACACAATCTCAGAGCTCTGCAGACGTCACTCGCCATCATTCAGGGAACCTCTTAGTTTCCCCCCAATCTTTGTTTTGAATAATTTCCAACCTATAGAAAAGGTGCTATAGAGCAGTGACCATTTACCAACTGGTTTTTCCCCCCAGTTTTACAGAGATGTAGTTGACATACAGGCCTGTTAGTGTGTACAGCACATTAATCTGACTTGCATCTACTGTGAAATGACTGTAATGAGTTAGTTAAATCGGTTATCTCAGAGAGATACAGAAAAAGAAAAAGGAAAAAAAATGGTGATGGCAACTGTTAGGATCTCTTTGCTCTCTTTTTTTTAAATTAATTCAATTGGAATTTAGTTGGTTTACACGTTGTTAGTTTCTGCTGTACAGCAAAGTGAATCAGTTATACGTATATTCACTCTTTTTTAGATTTTATTCCCATAGAAGGTCACTACAGAGTGTTGAGTAGAGTTCCCTGTGCTATTCAGTAAGTTGTTATTAGTTCCCTGTTTTCTCTCTGGTAGCACACATATGCCAATCCCAGCCTCCCGACTTATCCCCCCTTTCCCTTGGTAACCATAAGTTTGTTTTTGCATCTGTGACTGTTTTGTGAATAGGTTCACTTTACCATTCTTTACAGCTCTCAAATATGTCATCCAGCAGCGTTAACGGTCGTCCTCTCACTGTACGTTCATCCCTGGTATTTATCTCATACCACCAAGTGTTAATATCTTGCCACATGTTTCTATTTATACTTACATGTGTTATATATTTTTATATATTTACACACATATTTTTGTATTGTGAGTAATATTGAGCTGTTTCTGGAGGCATTTCATCACTCCTAAATACTGCAGCTGGTATTTCCTATAACAAGGGTATTTTCTTGTACAACACAGTAGAATTACCAAATTCAGGAAATTAAACATGTGACATAATATCATCATTGAGTATACAGCTCATCATAAAACTTCCCAGTTATGCAGTAATTTTTTTTCGCAATAAGGTCCTTCTGAGCTGTTTTGTTTGTTATAAACCTGGGATGCAGTTCAAGATCACCCAGGGCATTCAGTTGTCATGTCTCTTTAATTTCTTAATATCTAGGACAGAGGTCTGCAAGCTTTTACTGTAAAGAGCCAGATAATAAATATTTTAGCCTTTGTACCCAATACCCTCTCTGTTGCCATCACTCAATTTTGCGATTATAACAAAACATCAGCCATAGATGACATGTGAATAAGTGGGCTTGGCTGTGTTCCCACAAAACTTTATTTACAAAGCAGACAGTGGGTCGACTTTGGCCCAAAGACCCCTGATCTAGAGATTCTCTTCTCACCACCTACCTTTTTTTCCTCTAACATTTTATTATTGTATTTTTCAGACATTGGAAGAGTCAAACAGCTTCATAGCAAACACCCATATACCTTGTCACCTAGATTTTTTCATTCATATTTCCCTCTACTTTATCATACAGCTCTCTACCCTTCTTAATTTTTGATGGATTTCAAAGTAAGTTGCTGATACTGATATACCTCCCCCTAAACATTTTATATCATTAACCACCTTAAAGAAGAACTCCTGCATTGAACAAGGATTTACTGTATAGCACAGAGAACTGTAATCTGTCTTATAATAATCTATAATGGAAAAGAATCTGAAGTCGTACACCTGAAACTAACACAATATTGTAAATCAACTATAGTTAAATTTAAAAGATAACTTCCATGTGGACAATTTTGCAGTGTCCAGGCAATCGTTTTGCAAAAATCCTGTTTGGATTTGTCAGATTGTTTGTGTAAGGTGTGATTCAGGTTGGACGTGTTTGACAGGGGAGTTGCTAAATTAATGTTTCTGGAGAGCTCTTAAAAATACCAATTCTTGACCCAGTTTCTAGAGGTACTGTTTTTACAGGTCTTAGGTGGGGGCTCACAGTCTATATTTTTAGCATGTGCCCTGAGTGATTCTGCTCTTCAAACAGCCTGGAAATTAACACATGATTTCATATAGTTTTCATATCAACACATTAATAAAGTAGGTTTCATCATGCCAGTTTCGCTGGTTAGAGAGTGAAGTCCTAGGGGGTTGTGGAACTAGCTAGAGGTCATTGACCCCATGCTTGGAGGAGTCAAAACTGAGTCCCAGTCTGTCCGATGCACTGTCTGTGTGTTGTCCTCCGCTCTAGACCGCCCCCTCCCATTTACAGTGATGATTAAATTGCCTGCCTACCTGCTGCAGGCTGGTAGCCATCTGCAGGTCAGTGTTAGAGCATGAAGGGCATGCGGAGATTGTTGTCCTGGCCACACCTGGTGGTCTAACCTGAGCTTAGGAGCCTCGTGCGTGCCAAGTCACTTCAGTCATGTCTGACACTTTGCAACCCCATGGACTGGAGCCCGCCAGGCTCCTCTGTCCATGGGGATTCTCCAGGCAAGAATACTGGAGTGGGTTGCCATGCCCTCCCCCAGGGGATCTTCCCTGGACCTCACGTCATCACAATTCATCTCACCCAGGGAGCTGTGGGTCTTTAAGTCTGGGGCCTTTGGGAGGCAGAGCCTACTTCCAGCACCTTCCTGAATGTTCTGTCTGAGACTTGGGTGAGGAACTCTGCCTTGCTTTTCTTCTGACCCAGCTACTATACTCTGAGGGTGGAGCTGAGGGCACATTTGTGTTGATGGTGGAGGAGCATCATTTCCACATGGGCACCAGGCTTGCAGCTGCTAAGAACAGCCTTACCAACATCATCAAGCTGGAGCAGACCTTCCCCCAGGTGCGTGGAGGAGGCCAGGGCAGGCTTGGCGGGGGGAGACGGGGAGGATGTTCCTGGGGCAGCCCTTTGAGAAAAGAGGAATTCTCCTGTTTCCTGGAAGGATCCACTGCAGGCAGGGCTGTGATGTGGGCAAAATTTGCTGGAATGGATTGTCAGCTGGTCTCAATGTCCCTTCTTCCCTTCCCCCCTCCCTCTCTCCCTCCCTTTCATGTTATTTATTGAGCATTTACTAGGCACCAGGCCAGATGCTGTTCTAGAAGCTGGGGATATTGCTTAGAATAGACTGATGAGTCCTTCCTCTCATCAAACGTAGTCCATTGGGGAGACTCTGACTGCAGTGCATCAGAGATGTGGGCAGGAGATGCGTCAGGGAAATCCCCTGTAGAAGGAAATGGCAACCCACTCCAGTATTCTTGCCTGAAAAATCCCATGGACAGAGGAGCCTGGTAGACTACAGTCCATGGGGTCACAAAGGAGTCAGAAACAACTTGGCGACTAAGCAACAGCCAGCAGTGGGGAGAGTGACCGACAACAAAAAAAAAATCAAATAAGAAAATATACCAGATGACGATGCCTGCTATAGAGAAGGGCTTCCTTGGTGGTTCAGATGGTAAAGAACCTGCCTGCAGTATGGGGTGATATGAGTGGGAATGACTGGGGAGCTATTTTGGTGGCCAGCAAAGACCCCACTAAGGAGGTGACAATGGAGCTAGCCTGACATGACAAGCAAATATCAACCATTTGGAAACCTGGTGACAGGGCATTCCAGGCAGAGGGAACAAGATATGCAAAGGGCCTGGGGCAGGAATGACTTTGGCGTGTTTGAGGAATGGCCACCGTGCAGAATGGGTGAGGGGGACATCGTAGGCAGGAGTGGGAATCTAATCATGCTGGGTGAGTCAGGCCACAGAGGGAGCTGGGGTTTTATTCTCTCTGAAATTGGAGGCCTTTGAGGACCTGATCCAAAGGGTGCTTTCAGACTCTTCTGGCTGCTGTGTAGTGAGTGACCTACAGGGGGCAGCAGAGGCACCGGTGAGTGAGCCGTGAGCAGAGTCTCAAGTGGATGGTGACTCAGCCATGAAATTAAAAGACGCTTACTCCTTGGAAGGAAAGTTATGACCAACCTAGGCAGCATATTAAAAAGCAGAGATGTTACCAATAAAGGTCTGTCTAGTCAAGGCTATGGTTTTTCCAGTAGCCATGTATGGATGTGAGCGTTGGACAGTGAAGAATTCTGAGTGCCGAAGAATTGATGCTTTTGAACTGTGGTTGGAGAAGACTCTTGCCAGTCCCTTGGACTGCAGGGAGATCAAGCCAGTCAATTGTAAAGGAAATCAGTCCTGAATATTCACTGGAAGGACTGATGCTGAAGCTGGAACTCCAATCCTTTGTCCACCTGATGTGAAGAACTGACTCATTGGAAAAGACCCTGATGCTGGGAAAAATTGAAGGCGGGAGGAAAAGGGGACGACAGAGGATGAGATGATTGGATGGCATCACCGACTCGATGGACATGGGTTTGAGTAAACTCTGGGACTTGGTGATGGACCGGGAGGCTGCAGTCCATGGGGTCACATAGAGTCAGACATGACTGGGACTGAACTGAACTGAACCGAGGGTCTCAAGAATGATGGTGTCTTGGACCGAGATGGGGAAAGTAGTGATGGGCTTTAGGAACATGTAAGAGTAAACTCCCTTCCTTTCCTTGAAAGTCTCCTCCGCCATCCTCCTGTGGCACCTAACAGCAGGGAGAGTGCCCCTTGCTGAGCCTTCGCACAGGCGGTTCCTTCTGCCTAGAATGCCCTTCCCTGTTTAGCCCACCAACCTCTTTCTCTGTGTTCCTTTTCCCCCTTGAATATCTTCCATGGCTTCTCTTGTCACCTTGCCCCATTGTTTGCTGACTCTGTGACTGTCTCCCCACCAGCCTGGAGCCCCTGGAGGGCCAGGTACAGGCTTGGTTGTCTTTGTCCCCCAACCCCCAGCCCTGGATCAGGAACATCACACCAGCTCATTAAATGTTTGAGAAATCCTTCTACCGACCACAGCAGCCCCTCATGGCACCGTCCATGGGTCCAGCCTTGGGCCGAGCACATCACTCCCCTTGTCTCACTGAAGTCAGCACTATTATTCTTTCCCCAGTTTATAGATGAGGAAACTGAGGTTCAGAGAGGTTGGGAAACTGGCCCAAGGCTACACAGCTTGGAAGTGGAGCTGAGAGGCGGCTGTCCTCTTTACAGGGGGTGTCAGTCTCTGGTTTGTCAGACCCCTTCTGCCCCCTTGCTCCACTCCGTTACATTATCTACCAGCCCAGTAAACAATTAGAGCTTCATTTCTTGTCTTTCCTTTTCTGAAAGCTTCTCTCCTTCCCTACCCTCAGCGGGAACATGGGCCAGGCTCCCCAGTGACCCAGCTCCATCTTTTTCCTTTTTTCCAGTTCCATGCCCTTCCTGGGGAGCTGGTCCTTCAGACCTCATATGAGCGAGCCCGTGGCACCCAAGCCCTGCACCACCTGGTGCTGTGGAACGGGCAGGGCCTGGCCCTCAAGGGGAGCCTCAATGGGAGCCTCTCCATGCCCTTCCTCAAGCCTGCCGGGACCCTTGGTCTGCAGAGTGAGTCTCCCAGGGGACACGCATTGACCCATTCACTCAGCATCATCACCAACTGCATGCTTATCCCAGGCACTGGGGGTCCATTAGGAAGCAGGATAGTCCAGATCCCAGATCTCAGGGAGGTGGACTGTGAGCAGGGACATACACTGAACAAGATAACATCAGAGTGTCTCTAAGAGTGAGAACGCCTATGAAAACAAGCAGAGTTTGGTTTGGTGGTGGGGGTGGGGGGGCATGGAGCTCCTCCAGGTGGATGGTCTGGGAAGGCTTGTCTCAGGAGGTGACTTTCAGCCTGAGCCCCAAGTGACAAGAAGGTGAAGCTCTGGGGAGATCATTGTGGGCAGAAGAGGAGATACAGCAGGTGCAAAGGCCCTGGGGTGGGAACAGGCTTTGTGGCTGGAGTGATAGCAGCAAGGTCAGTGTGGCTGGAGTGGACTGAAGGGAGGAGCAGAGGGGAGGCGATGAGGTGGGAGAGGTTAGGGGAGCCAGGACACACAGGGTCTCAGCCCCTGACAAGGAGCTGGGGTTTATCCTGAGTGTGATAAGACAGGAGGGCAAGGTTAGGACGTGGAAGATGTGGCAACCCCCAACATCCCCAAGGGGTTGCAAGCTGAGGCAGACAGAATACAGATTGGCAGGGGAGGTGAGTGTGCCCCAGCGAGGGCGCCCGTAACCCCCTGAGGCCTTCAAAGAAACAGCCCCATCCCCGAGGGGCTGTGCAGACACACAGGCTGTCAGTTTGTGTTTGAGGAGTCCGTGTACACAGAGCAGAAACTGACCTGCTGGCCTGCCAAGTGGGAGATGCAATGCAGACCCTGGCCCGGGGTGGGCACGGCTTGCTGGGTGGCCCAGTGGGGTTCCCCAGGGTCAGGGTTGCCACATGTGTGCCCTGCAAGGCAGAGAGAATGAGAGGATCCTCAGCACACCAAGGTGGTGTATGTTGTACATGCCTGTGTGTGCATGTGTGCACGCTCGGGGGGCCATGGATGGGCTGAGCAGCCTGTGGACCCTGCTGTGTGTGTGTGTGCAGGGCACAGGAGCCAGCAGGTCAGGGGCAGAGGGAGTGAGGGGTTGCGGCTCTGTGTGTGGTCAGTGCTCGCTGGACTGGTGGCCAGATGATGCCTTGAGAACCAGCTTAGAGCCACTGTCTCTGGATGCAGCTCCCCAGGGTCCATGTAGGGACAGCCCTCTTCCAGAGGGCTCAGAGGTGGTCTTTGTCTGCAGTGGACTCTCAGGTGGACTCCTGCTCTGGGGGGTCTAGGAAGGCAGGAGCAGTTGGTGACCTCATGAGATGGAGTCAAGCGGTGCCGGAAGTCAGGGGAGCTGGACTTGGGTTTCAGAGATGAAGGAAGAAAATCTAAGGCCAGGAGGCCATGAGGCCTCAGTGATGGGCTGTGTCGTACCCCAGGATGGAACGAGAGCATGGGGCAGCTGAGTGTGACCAGGTGGGTGTGGAACATTTAAAGTGGCCAGGGTAACCATGTGTGTGAGGGACCTGAGAGTGATATTGGAAGGCGTATCAGTCAGCTACTGCTGTGTAACAAGTGACCCCAAACTCAGTGACTTACAGTAATAAGAATTTATTGCTGCTAACGAGCCTGTGGGCAGCTCTTCTGGTCTTATGCATCAGGGTCAGGCCTTGAGTTGGATAGGTGGTGAAGCTGATTTTGGTTGCACTTTCTTACTTGTTCGGGGGCTGGTTGGCTGTTACCTGGTCCGGGACAGTCTCTGCTGAAACATCCAGGCTCTCCTCTGTGTGGCGTCAGCATCCAGCAGGCCAGCCTGGGTTTACTCTCACAATGGCTGGGCCAAGGTCCCAGAGAGCCAGATGGAGCTGAGGACTTAAGGCTGAAGCTGGGGTTTTGCAGTGTCAACTTCACCAAATTCTACAAGCCAGTCACAAGGCCAGCCCAGGTTCCAGGGCCAGGGAAAGAAATTCCACCTCTTGATGGAGGAGATACAGAGCCTCCTTGCAGAAGTCCTGGAATGGGGCTCTCATGGGGACGCTGATGGACTGTTGAGTGGCATGGGAACCAAGTGAGGGGACAGCTTCTGAATTTTGTGCAGATTATGTGCATGTGTGGCCCCAAAGTGGCCCCTTGCCCCCTCTTGGCCTCAAGCTGATGCACCCCCCCCATACACCCCTCCCTGCCCAGTGGAGCTCACCCACTCGCTGCCCCTCCCCCTGCCACGGCACTGCAGCTTCCGCCTGACCTCCGAGCATTCGACACACCATCACCAGGATGACCTGGTTGTGGGCTGGGACGCCAAGGACCAGGTAAGTGTCAGGCTGGAAGGGGACTTGGGAAGCCCACCTGGCAGCCTGAGTGGGACACTCGGGGCCCTGCCCTGCCCGAAGAGCGTTAATGGGGCCAACCAGGCTGAGCCCCGGTCCCCAAAGGACCAGAGGAAGAGCACTGGGTGGGAGGAGGGAGCCTGGGTCCCAACACCACCTGGATGATAACAGGAAGATCAATGGCTGACGCATAGCGATAGCCTCTTGTATGCCAGGCACCCCAGCCCCGTTTCATAGATGAAACTGAAGCTCAGAGAGGAATGGAGCTACTGAAAGCCAGGGCTGGAATTCAAATCCACAAAATGCCTCTAACCTCCAGCCCCCTCTTCGTCATATGTCTGTCCCCATCTGCTGCTCTCCAAGCCTCAACTTACTCCTCTGAAAAATGGGCTGAAGCTCCCAGAGGGCCTCCCCAAGTGGTGGGCCAGCAGCCCTCACTCCCTGGCCCTTAATGCAGAAGGTGACCTGCACTGGGTGGTGGGGAGGGCCTCTCTGGGGGAGGCCTCCCGCTCAGCTTGTCCCCTCCCAGGTGACGCTGTCCTCCTCTCTGCGGCCGGAGAAGGGCAAGCTGACGGGTCGCCTGGCCCTGGCTCACCCCTTCAGCCTCTCCTGGTGGCAGGCCGAGGCCAGCGGCCTTGCTGAGAGCAGGGGCAGCAGGCAGAGCCGGCAGGTGAGCGGGGAGCAGCCAAGGGGCCCTGGGTAGATGGCTCTTGGGGGTGCATGAGCCGCATGGCTAAGCCCACGGGTGGGACATTTGGGACCATGTGTGGGGTGAGGAGGATCTTGTTTGTTCATCAGGGACAAGGATGTCTCTGGAATCACAGTGTCCCGAAGCTTGGAACCCCGGCAGGGGGGGTCTTCATGCATTCATTCCTTCATCAGGACTGTATTAATCACCTACTGTGTGCCAGGTAGTGCTGAGGTACAGGCATAGTCCCTGCATTGATAAAGCTCACATTTTAGTGGGAGGGGCAATTCACAAGCATGTCTGGCTCCTCACTGTTGCGCTGGTTCGTTTAATCGGTTGCTGCAGGGGTTCACGCAGGGCAGCATGAACTCTGCATCTGACTGGGAGGCTTTGGGCAGTCCTCAGCACCTCTCTAAGCCTCACTTTTTTTTTTTCCTGTGAAATGGGAGAGAGTAGGCCAGCGTGTGCCAGGCAAAAAGACCAAAACTCAAGAGAATGAATGAATAAAAAATTAAGAGCTGTGATAAGCCCTATAAAAAAAGTAAGGAGAGTAATAAGAGAGACAATCATTGGAGTCTGAGAAGGAAGGGACTTTAGATGGGGTGGTCAGAGAGGGCTTCATGGAGGAGGTGGCTTGTCAGCTGAGGACGCGCGGATGAAGAGGAGCCGGGACAAGCTGGAGGAGCAGCAAGTGCAAAGGCCCTGAGTTGGGGACAGGCTGGGATCTTCAGGAGGAGCCAGAGGCAGTTAAGACCAGCATGGAGGAAATGATGGAGTGGGGGCTGGTAAGGAGGGTGATGAGGTCAGGTGACAGGACAGACCACTTGTCTTAGCTCAGGGCTGCCATAGCAAAATATCACGGGTTGGGTGGCTTAAACCACAGCCTAGAGGCTAGAAGTCCAAGATCAAGGGGCCAGCACCGTCAGGTTCTGATAAGAGCCCTCTTCTTGGTCTGAAGCTTTCTCCCTGTGTCATCACACGTCACAGGGAGAGCTCTGTGGGGTCCTTCTTACAGAGCACGGATCCCATCATGACCCCCCCGACCCTATCTAACCCTAGTCGTCTCCCAACACCTCCTGATGTTGTCACATTGGGGACTCCTCTGGGGCTTCCACCCACAGAGCCCAGTGAAGGGCTCAGATTTCACTGTCCTGGGAAATGATGAGTCTGGGTATTGAGAATGGGGAGTTTTCCATCCAATAAACACTTCTGGTCTCCAGTCTGGGTGTGGCTCTGCGCTCATACAGGCAGGAGTTGGAAGAGAAGTCAGTGTCTCTACTCCCGCCTGCCTCTTCCATCCCCTAGGGAGGTGGATGGGGGGACCACCAGCTTCTCCACCTTCCCAATCCCCCATCCAGGCTCTGTACCTCTCCCTCCCTCTTACCTCCCCACCCTGACACACAGACGGGGCGACATCAGCCTCTCCTTTGTCCCACCTCTCCCATCCACCTGCCACTGGCTGTGTCTCCACGCAGGTACAGCTTGCCTGGAACGGAGGGCAGCCGCTGGCCTTGCAGCTCACCTGGGCCTACAGGTCCTCGGCGCAGAGCACCTCCTGGGATGGTTGCGTGGCTGCCTCCCCGGGGCAGGTATGCACCTCCTGCCCTCCCGACCCGGCACAGGGCTCCCCCAAACCCTGGGCCCTGTGCTGTCCCCCTGCACCCCAGTCATATCCACCATCCTCTTCCCCGTTAGCTCCAGGACACCTGGGGCCTGGGCACCCTCAGGGCCTGTGGGGCCTTAACGTGGACCCCAGCTGTGTTCAGCGAGTGGCTGGATCTGTCCTGGGACCATCGCCGGGTGCAGCAGAACCTGACGTATGAGGTGAGGCCTGGGGATCTGGGTGGCCCCACTGGCTTTAGAAAGTGCCCGGCTCTGGGGCCATAGAGTCCTGGGTGTAAGTGCTTGTTGTGCTGGGGGCCCTGGGCAATTCATTTCTCCATTGCAGACCTTGGTTTACTTATCTGTGAAATGGGTACAATCATCCTGTATTGTCATGAGAGTGCTAGGAGGTCAGGAAAGCAAGGTGTCCAGCATAAGGCAGGCACTCAGGGAGCAGACGGAGGAGTGGGTGAGCCCAGAGGGGAGGGGTGGGGAGAGGTGGGGAGCTCAGGGTCCCAGAGGTGTCAGGGTCAAGGTCTCGCCAGCATCACCATCTGCCCGGGGCTCCTGATGGACTGAGTGCTGCTCTGCAGAGCCTGGGGCCAGGGCTGGGCCATGGAGAGGTGAGGGCAGCTGGCCTGGAAGTGCCCTTGTCCTTTCTGGGTTTCCTTAGGCCCACAGCCCCTCAGTAATGCCTGCTGTGGGGCGGCCCAGGCCCCTGATGGGCTTTCTGGCACCTCCTCTCTTCTCGTGAGGGTCTCTCTTCTCCTTTCCGGGACAAGCCCCGATTCCAAGATGCTTCTTCCTTCCAGAGGCGCCAGCCGTCCCTCCCAGACAAGATCCATGCAGAGGCCATGCTGGAGCGTGTCCTTGGGGCCCCCTGCCCCACACAGAGCTTCCGGGGAGACGTGGAGACTGACCATGCCCACTGGCTGCGCCACTCCCTGCAGCTGGGGCTCTGCCACCTGCCCAGGGTGAGTCTGTCCCTGGGGAGGGCCCAGGGACCCTGGCGGTGAAGAGAGGAGGGTGCCTGCCCAGGGTAGGGGTGTGAGTGAGGGAGCCGGGTGCTGTCATCACGGGCCTGCAGGCAGCCCTGGGCAGGGCTCTCTCCTCTCTGAGCATCTGGTGTTTCATCTGAGGGATGGAAGATATGGTTGGTTTCAGCATGTGGGGTGATGGGGAGACTTAAGATGTGGCACTGGGAGAGTGCTGGACATGTAAACCAAGCTGCTGTTTTCATTATTGTTAGGGGGAGGGGTTGGGGCCCCTAGCCCCCCAACATTCCCCGGGGTTTGTTAGCTGCTTGATTGGCCTTTCCTGCCTTCCTCCACCCACCTTTTACCCATCTTTCCATCCAGCCATCCATCTACCCACCCTCCAACCCATCCCCCATTCATCCATTCATTCCTTCATCCTCCCTGCCTCCCCATCTTCCAACCTCCCCCCTTCCATCCATCCATCCATCCTTCCCCTTTCCTATTCCCCACACCCTCTCATCTCTCGAACCATCCCAGGGGTCACAAACTTTTTCTGCAAAGGGCCAGATAGTAAATATTTTATTTATTTTAAATAAATATATGTATGTATGTATTTTTGTTTATGCTAGATCACTTAGTTGCTGTGTGAGGGCCTCTTCCTCTAGCTGCAGCAAGCAGGGGCCACTCTCCAGATGCAGCACTGGGCTTCTTACTGCGGAAGCTTCTCTCTGTCCAGAGCATGGGCTCTAGGCACCGGGACTTCAGTAGTTGTGGTGCCCAGGTTTAGTTTCTCTGTGGCAAGTGAGATCTTCTCAGACCAGGGACTGAACCTGTGTCCCCTGCGTTGGCAGGCAGATTCCTAACCACTGGGCCACCAGGGAAGTCACAGAAAATATTTTAGGTCTTGCAGACCATATGGGCTCTGTTGCAGCCACTCAAGTCTGCCATTCTGCCGTGAAGGCCACCGTGGAGGATGTGTAAACGCAGGGGTACGGCCAGTCCCAACAAAAACGTATTTACAAGAACAGGCGGTGAGCCAGATTTGACCCATGAGCCGGAGTTTGCCAGCCCCCAACTTGTCCATCCGTTGAGAGAGCATTTGTGGGTCTTACTTATGCCAGGCTCTGTTCTAGGTGCAGGGAGAAGGATGGTGAAAGGGACAGACCAGATGCCCGCCTTCCTGAAGCTCAGAGTCCCGTGGGTGGAAGAGGATAAACAAGACAGATGTACTGAATGCTATGAAAGGAAGAAGCAGGGAGAGGGCACAAATGCAGAGTGGCTGAGAACAGCCAGTGCAAAGGCCCTGTGGCCGGAGCATGCTTATAGATATTTGAGGGACACAGGGGGCTTTTATAGAGAGCAGGGAGGTGAAGTTAGGAGGATAATGCAGACCCACAGGACCTGCTAAGGAGACCGGCTTCTCCTCCAAGTGCAATGGGAAGACAGAGGCTTTGAGCGGGGGGACAGTGTCTGAGTTGCATGTTTTAAAAGGTAAAATGGAGGAGGGGCTGTAGGCTGGGGCTGGAGCGGAGGCTGGATCGGCTATTGTGACTGTCCTGGCGTAAGGGACTGTCGCCTGGACCAGGGGCTAGCGAGAGGGAGCTGTGCCCCTGCGCCTCGCTGACCACTGACACCCCCACCTTCTTGCTCCAGGCCCTCTCGGTCTCTGGGGAGCACACCCTGGGCAGTGGGGAACTCCTGCTACACTCCAGATGCCAGCTGGGCCTCGCCCCAGACGTAGACCACGGCCTGCACCTCAGCCTGACGCTCCGCAACCACAGCAGGCCCCGGATGCATGACTTCTCCGGGGAGCTGGAGGTAAGGGGGCTGCCCACCCCAGAGGAAGATACCCTGATGGCCGTCTGTCCCTGTCTGGCCAGGGGACCACCACAGACTGGGCAGCCCTGCCATCTGGTGGCCAGCTTTGGAACTGCAGACAGGCACACGGCCGGGGCCTGAGCTTACTTGTAGTTGGACCCCCTGAGCCTGCCCCAACCCCAGCCCCTCCTGAAAGCAAGAGGCAATGGCTGGACTGCCTAGGTTTGAATCCCAGCCCGACCTCTTCCTAGCTAGCAGTTTGCCCCCCCTCTGTGTGCCTCAGTTTCCTCACCTGTAAAGTGAAAGTGAAGTTGCTCAGTCATGTCCCACTCTTTGTGACCCCAAGGACTGTAGCCTACCAAGCTCCTCTGTCCATGGGATTTTCCAGGCAAGAGTACTGGAGTGGGCTGCCATTTCCTTCTCCAGGAGATCTTCCCAACCCAGGGACTGAACCCGGGTCTCCTGCATTGCACACAGATGCTTTACCATCTGAGCCACCAGGGAAGCCTTCTCCCCCTCACCTGTAAAGTGGGGGATAATCACTGCACCTCCCCTACCTCCCATGGGATTAATATTGTAGAGATTGGAAATGTTAATGTATATATTGCTTAGAACAGTGCCGGATACAAAGCCAGCACTAAGTATTAGCTTCTTTTATTGTGTGTGTGTGTCTTCAGTCACTCAGTCGTGTCTGGCTCTTTGTGACCATGGACTGTAGCTCACCAGGCTCCTCTGTCCATGGAATTTTCCAGACAAGAATGCTAGAGTGGGTTGCCATTTCTTCCTCCAGGGGATTTTCCTGACCCAGGGCTTGAACGTTCATCTCTTGCATTGGTAGGTGGATTCTTTACCACTGCACCACCTGGGAAGCCCCAGCTGCTATTATTATTGGCTATTATTGGCCCAGTCTTCTCTTACCTCTCCCTTTCCGGGCAGCCCAGGGAGGTAGAAAGGGTTCATACCTGCTCTGCCCTCATCTGGCCAGATGGTATTGGAAAGGGACCTCACCAAGCCCCATTTCCTTCCTGTAAGTGGGGGTCAGATATATTTCACAAGGGGGTCAGTGGGGTTCTGGGCACCCCCCCTCTTCACACACACAGCATGGGTGTAGAGTAGGTGCCCCATCAGTGCTGCCATATGCCTATCTCTGTGTCTCCCTGACCTTGACCTTGTGACTTTCCCTTTACAAGCCTCGGTATTCTTCTCTGTCAAATGGGAACAAATCCCACCTCCTCTGCAGAAGTGTTGGGAAGAAAAAGAAACAGAGTTCGTACGGCACATGCACACAGGAAGTGCCCACGGGATGGGCGTTTCCTGCCAGTGTCCAGAGCTGGACGAGGCATTTCTGTGTCTGGAGCTCAGCCAGCCCCTGTTTCCCAGCCCAGGAGCTGTGATGGTTTCAAAAGCGTCTTCCTTTCTGAGGCTTGCTGAGGCTGGCTCTCATGTCTCCGTTGGCTAGCCAGGCTGCCAGCCACCCCCGCATGTGTAACCCCAGTGCCGCAAGGTTCACATCTCCCCGCAGTGGGTGGTCAGGGAGCAGCTGGTCCCTCTGCTTCCATCCCGAGCCCGTGGGTGGCTGGTTTTGACCACTTCTCCCTTGCCCGTGCCCTCTCTGCTCCATTTTGGGGTCCATGGCATGGGGAGGGCTTTCCCAGCCTGGTTTGGTGTTCACACCAACCTGGTGGAGAAGATGGACAACATTCGGAGGGGGGCAGGCACTTACCCCAGCTGCTGGGGCCCCAGGCACACCCCAGGTGTGGGCTGCAGATGCCAGCCCCACCCCCTCACCGGCTCACGTCCCAAGCGCTGTGAAATCTCCTAGGAATTCCTGGGCGCCACCCATCCCACCCACTCAGAAATCAGCTGGAAGGAGACTCAGGAAACTGCATGTTTTGCAAGCACCCTGAATTGGATCCTTAGGGCTAACAAATTATCCACCACCTCAGTGCCTTAGCATGACAGAGGTTTCCTCTTTCACAGTTCTGGAGGTTAGAAGGCTAAAATCAAGATGTTAGCAGGGCCATGTTCCCTCTAGAAGCTCCAGAAAAGGATCCTTCCTTGTCTCTTCCAGCTGCTAGGGGCTGCCAGCAATCCAGAAGTTGCTTCGTTATCCCAATCTCTGCCTCTGTCTGCACATGGCCGCCTCTTTTTTAAAATTTTGTTTTTATTTATTTGGCTGTGCTGGGTCTTAGTTGCAGCATGTGGGACCTAGTTCGCTGAGCAGGGATTGAACCCAGGACCCCTGGAGAAGGAAATGGCAATCCACTGCAGTATTTTTTTTTTCATATTTTATTTATTTATTTATTTGGCTGTACCGGGTCTTAGCTGTGTTATGTGAGATCTAGTTCCCTGACCGGGAATTGAACCCAGGCCCCCTGCACTGAGAGCGGGGAGTCTTAGCCACTGGACCACCAGGGAAGTCCCCACCTGGCTTTCTTTTAAGGACACCAGTCATCGGATTTAGGTGTCCTTATATGACTTCATCGCAAATTTATTTCATCTGCAAAGAACAGACATGCAAATGACACCACGTTCACAGGCACCAGGGGTTAGAATTCCATCGGATCATTCTGAGAAACACAGTTCAATCCATAACACACCTCCTGCACACATTCTCACAAACATACATACACACACACACGAATTCTGATTCCTGATAAATTTTGAGAACCACTGTTCTACATCTGATCTTACAGATTTTGAAACTGAGGCCCAGAGAGGGTAACACACTGACTCTGCGCCGCACAGCTTGGGAGAAGCAGTGTTTGGGCCAGAACACAGAGCAGCTGAGTTCAGGCCTGAGGGGGCTCCCCTCCCCTGCAACTGCATCTCAGTCAGCCCGTTGCCTCCTCTCGCCCTGCAGGGTCTCCCTTGGGGTTCCTTCCCTTTAGGCCTCTGAGGGTTTTCCTGACTCCACCCCACCCCGGGTCTGGAAGATCCCCTGGAGAAGGAAAAGGCAACCCACTCCAGTATTCTCACCTGGGAAATCCCATGGATGGAGGAGCCTGGAGGGTTACAGTCCCTGGGGCCGCAGGGGAGTCAGGCACGACTGAGCGCGCACAGTTGGTGTTATTTTATCAGCATGCCATGTGCTGTCCAAGGCAGTTGTCCCACTGGCTGTGCACGGGGTTGCGGAGTGGGACACACAACTCGGTGACTGAACAGCCACCTGTCTTGGTCCCCTCCCCTCTAGGCTGGTGGCTACAGGGGCTGGGGCAAACTGCTCAGGGGCCTGGCCTTTAGGCCAGGTGCCACCCACAGTGTCTCCCTGACCTTGCGGGGACATTTGCAGTGGTTCTGCAGATACAGAAAACCTCGCTAGGAGGGGGAAGATACCCAGGTGCTGGGGATGTTGAAATGCCAGTACCCAGCCCCGCCCCAAGTCAGTTAGGTCAGCATCTCTGGGGTGAGGCCTGAGCATCAGGAATTCTTAAGCCACTCGGATGCTGCGTCTATGCGCAGTTAGGTCTCTGGATGTGGATTTTAGTAAGCACTTATGCAGTTGGTAGGGATTCTGAGCCCTATGCTTCCCTCGTGGATCAGATGGTAAAGAATCTGCCTGCAATGTGGGAGACCCAGGTTCGATCCCTGGGTTGGAAAGATCCCCTGGAGAAGGGCATGGCAATCCACTCCAGTATTCTTGCCTGGAGAATTCCATGGACAGAGGAGCCTGGTGGGGTACAGTCCATGGGGTTCCAAAGAGTCGAACATGACTGAGCATGAGTGAGCATGAGCTGAGGCCTGTGGCAGGGTCATTGGGTGAGGGGGACCCAGCACTTGCTCCTGAAAGTATGAGGTGGGGTGGGCATTCCCTTTCCCCCAGAAGGTTCAACCTCAGCCTTCACAGCCACCTCTCCCCAGGTCTGGGGCCAGCAGAGGGCCAGGGCTAGGTCTCACTCAGGCCTCTTCCCCGCACTCTCCAGCTCCGTGGCCCCAAAGCTCAGTGGCTTGGCCTGCTGGGCCGCGTCTCCACCTCAGCTTCTCGAAGTCTGGTCCAGCTGGAGGGACACGCAGCCGACGGGGATGAGAAAGTGAGGCTGTCAGTGTCTCGGGCCCCGAACTGCGTCCAGGCCTCGGTGGCCCACGAGGAAGGTGAGTGGAGGCACTGGGTGTGACTTGGTGGGGCTCAGCTTGGCCCAAGAGAAGTCAGAGATTGGGGTGCTGCAAGCTCAAAAGTCACAGGCGACCCTGGCAGGGCTTTGTGGGGCCCCCATCCAGGAGGAGAGGAGCTCCCCATGGCCATCTGGGTTGATTGTGATGCCTGCAGAGGCTGGGGGAAGGTCTGGATCAGAGGTGGGTGTGGGGATGGGGAAGAAACCGGGCTTTGGAGGTCCAAAGGTTGATGTAAGCAGCTCAGTTTGAGGCCCTCAAGTCCCAGGGCCTTGAGACTCTGCCCGTGGGCAGTGGGGAGCTATAGGAGGCTGTGGAGGGCCAGAGGAGTGGGCAGTTGGGAGGTGGATGGACAAGTCCTGGGCTCAATGGCAGGTCCCTTCCTGGCCCCAGGGAGACAAGAGGAGGGCGTGCTGCTGCGGGCCTGTGCCCGCAGGCGGGCAGCGGAGGTGGAGGCCCTGCTCCGGGACCGAGGGCAGCCCGTCCAGCCGCTGGTTCGCCTGACCCTGCAGGCTGCCAACCAGAGCCTCCACTTGGCTGCACACGGCTGCCAGGGTACCCTGCTGGGCCACGTGGAGGTGAGATGGCTGGGGGCGGGGGAGGGTTGCCATTCCTACCACCCCAACCTGAGCCCCACCCTGAGGCCACAGGCCCAGGCTCTCAGAGTCCAGCGGAGCCAAGGAAACCTGTGGCTTGCGGGTCGGCAGCCTGTGGCTGGCGGGTTGGCAGCCTGTGGCTGGCATTGGGAGCTTTCTGCCTGCTGCATTCCTGGGGGGCCAGCCTGTCCCTCTGTGTCCGCAGACCAGGGTGGCAGCTCTCGGGTCCCAGATGCAAGCTGGGCTGGAGGAGAGGATCCACAGCTTGGATGCCTACGTGAGACGGTTCCAGCGCCTGGTGGGTAGAGTGCGCTTGGGGTGTCACTGGCGAAGGGAGGGAGCGTGGGGCTGGGCGGGGTCGCTTCTCTGCTCTGTCTGGGGCCCCCTCTGAGGACACGAGGGGTACAGGTGGCCCCAGACCCTCGCGCTGATCCGGCCTCTGTTCTCCCTGCCCAGGTGCAGCCAGAAGGCGCCCTGGACGGCCTCGCCGGCCCACTTCTGCAGCTGTGCCAGGCGGGGCTAGGGGCCGTGCGGGATGGCAGCCGGGCGGTAGCCACGCTGTGGGGCCTGAGCCCTGCCGGGCGGGCGCTCACCCTCCACATGCCGCTCTCCCTGGAGAGGCTGCAGGCGGGGCTGGAGCAGCTGCAGAAGGAGCTAGAACGTGAGTGGGGGGGGGGGGGGGGGGGGGGGGGCGGGCGTGACCATGTCCCCAATCCAGGTCTGACCCCAGGGCCCCCGACCTGGGCCCCTCACACTTGGCCCAGGGCACTGGTTCAAGCAGGAAGGCCACCAGATTTCTAGCAGGCCTGCACCCCAACTTCCTTGAGAGCCCTCTGCCTTATTTCTCACGGACCTACACCCTTCAGACTTGGGAGCAGTGTCCATTCTTTAAAGAATAATTCTATTGATTTATTGCTCCTTTTGGCTGTGCTAGGTCTTTGCCGCAGGGCAGGCTTTTCTCTAGTTGCAGCAAGTGGGGTGGGACGGCTGCCCTCTGACTGCCGGGCACAGGCCTCTCGTGGCGGAGCACGGGCTCTAGGGCGAGGGGCTTCAGTGCTTGCGGCACATGGACTCAGCAGTTACGGCTCCCGGGCTCAGTAGTCGCGGTGCACGGGCTTAGTCGCTCCTCAGCATGTGGGATCTTCCCAGACTGAGGACCGAACCCAGGTCTCCTGCATTGCAGGCGGATTCTTAACCACTGAGCCACCGGGGAAGCCAGCCGTGTCCGTTCTTGTAGGTCTCTGAGCTCATATCCCTCGTGCTCACCGCCTTATTCCTTCTGGGACCTCTGCCCGAGTTTCTTCAGTCTCTGCCTGAATTCTTTTGGGCGTACAGCTTTATTTCTGTGAAGCCCACAGCTGTAGCGTCCAGGGCCTGTTTCTGGTTCTGTGATAAGCACCAGGGAGGCCACGCCGGTTGTGAAGGCTGCTGTCCCTCGTGGCGACACTGGGACCCTCCAGCCCCTCCCAGGGTCCGGGAGCACCAGGGCTGACAGCTGGCCCAGTGCAGGAGCCCCAGGACCCTGCCCAGCCCCAGGGTGGCCAGCCAAGACTGGCTGTCAAGCGTCCTCTCACCCCCACTTGCGTGTCTAGTCAGAACCTCAGGGCCACCCTGGCCTCGATGACTCACTAGGACTCAGCCCTCAGCTTGGAGTTGCACCCGCAGCTACAGGGCCAAGATACGGAGCCAGGCCGTGGAGGGGCAGGTGTGGAGGAGGCTCCAGGGAGACCCCCCACGAGCTCCCAGACCCATCCCCCGTGGGGGCGCACAGGACGCCCTCAGCACCCCCAGCTTCACCACACGTGTCAGACATCAACTGCCCAAGGAAGCTTATTAAGAGGCCCTGCACCCAGGCTTCTCATTGCGGGGTCATCAGCGGGGAGCCCCTGCCTGGCACAGACCGATGTCCCAGAGTTGCAGAAGGAAAGGGGGTGTTCAGCGTGTTGTCTGTGCACCCCAGGCCCAGGGAGGCCCTCTCAATCAGCTCTGGGAATGGTAGGACTCCCCAGAATCCAGCCAGGAGCTGCTCTGGTGAACGGGCCTGCAGACGGGCAGTCTTGGGCCTGCCGGCTTGACTTCCACAGTCTCTAGAGCCGCCACCTCATTCCCTGTTGCAGGCTCTCTTTCCTTCCTGGGGGCCCGGGTCGCGTTACACCTGCCCCCAGGCCCGGGAGGCCTCACGGTGGGCGGTGGCTGCCTTTGCAGGGCCCCTGGCCACGCTCAAGGACGCCTACCTGGAAGTGATGGTGCGGCCCCTGGATGAGGTGTGGCGGGAGCCGGTGGAGCAGGCCCTGCGGCAACTGCAGGCCTGGGTGTCCGGGACGCCGGGCACCTGGGGGTCCGGGCCCGTCGGGGCAGTGCTGGAGGCCACAGGGGGCGCCCTGGAGCTGGTGAGGTGGGGCGTGGGGGTGGGAGGCGGTCCTGCAGGCGGGGCTGGTCCTGACAGCTCTCGTGGCCCCCACCCTGTCCAGGCCGCCCACCAGATGCTGTCTTGGGCGGATGCCGCATTCTCACGGGCACTGAGGCGGCTCTGCAGACCCCTGTTGGACCTGTACAGCTTCTCAGCCAGGTGACTCGCCCCCTCCGAGGCCCTGCCCCATGCCAGGCACACCCTCCACCTCATCTGCTCCCCTGCCAGAGGCATTTTCATCTCCATTTTACAAATCAGGAAACTGAGGTCTGTTCTTCTTTCTGTGGATATTTTGCAAGCGCTCTCTCTGAGCAGGTGGGGTTTTAGATGCTGCAGACACAGTGGTGAGTGGGATAGGTTCTGGCCCTCCCCTGGCTGCCTGGGGAGACAGTGGCCAGGTTATCTGCCCCTCGGCGGCGGCAAGCATTCCTGTAAACGGCCTGAGAGTGACATGTACAGGTTTGGTAGCTAGGTGGGCCCTCATGTGGCCTTGATCTTTTGTTTCTGTTAAGGATTCTTTGAACATGTCCAAGCCATTCTTAGCTTGTAGGCTGTCCAAAAACAGGACACAGGCTGGATTTGGCCACGGACCATAGTCTACCCACCTTTGAGGTAGTATGTGTGCCAAGGCGCCTCAGTCACATACGACTCTCTGTGACCCCATGGACTGTGGCCCGCCAGGCTCCTCGGTCCATGGCATTTTCCAGACAAGGATACTGGAGTGGGTTGCCAGTCCCTTCTCCAGGGGATCTTCCTGACCCAGGGGTTGAAACCATGTCTCTTATGTCTCCTGCATTGGCAGGCGGGTTCTTTACCATTAGTGCCACCTGGGAAGTCCCTGAGCTAGTATGTTATCTAAATGCCACAAAAAAAAAAAAAAAAAAAAGGACATGGGGGCGTTTTTTAAAACATTAACCTTTTAATGAATTAATTAATTTGGTCATGTGGCACAGCATGCAGGATCTGAGTTCCCGAACCAGTGACTGAACCTGTGGCCCCTGTGGTGGAAGTGCAGAGTCTTAGCTACTGGACTGAAAGGGAAGATGCCAATGGGGGCATTTTAAAGCATGAGGCTGTGGTTGGCAGCAGTGAGAAGGCAGCATTTGAGCCTTGAAGGGCTTGAAGGGTGAGGAAGCGAGCCGGGTGTGGTCATGGGAAGAGAGTTGCAGGAGGGCAAAGCCGGTGCAAAGGCCTGGGGGTGCAAATTCACTTGCTACTGGAGGACTGTGAAGGAAGCCAGCGGGGAGCTGGGGTGGAGGCTGGAGGAGTTAGGGAGATAGCTGGGTTCTGGAATACACAGGAGGTTTTGTGCTGAGGAAGGACATGCTCTACCTTTCATTTAATAAGATCTCTTTGGCCCCCATGTTGAGAATAAAGACTGGGGACAGGGAGAGGGGAATACAAGTGGGGAGCCCAGTTTAGAATGGTCCGGGCAAGATGGGAGGGTGGCTGCACCGGGCAGTGGCAGCCATGGAGGAGTGTGAGGCAGTCAGGCTCTGAACAAGCCTGTAGGGTTGGCCAAAGACTGGATGTAGGTGGTGAAAGAGAAGAGCCAGGCATGACTCCACGGGTTTTGGCTTTGATGATGGGAAGGGTGGAGGGTTCATCTGTGGAGTAAGGGGGGCTGCTGGGATACAGGGATCAGCTTAGAGCCTTTTTAGTTGCCTATGGCCGCTGTAGCGAATTACAAGTCCCGTGGCTTAATGCAACACAGATGTATTATCGTGTGGTTCCGGGGGTCAGAATTTCAAAGTGTATTTTAGGTTCTTCCCTTTTCCAGCTTCTCCTGGCCACCTTTCCTTGGCTCGTGGCCCCTCCTCCATCTTTAAAGCCAGCAGTGTAGCATCTTCTCCCCTCTGACCTTTGACCTTATATCTTTCCTCTGATCCTCCTGCCTCTTACAAAGTCCACTGTGTTTCCACTGGCCACATGGTTAATCTATATTGTGGTCACACCTACAAAGTCCCTTTGGCCACCTAAGGTGATGTAGCCTTTCAGCGGCTTGGGAGTCTCTGGGGCTGTTGTTCAGCCTGCTGTGCTGGAAGTGGGTGGTGTGGGGCTCCTTTCTGGCCTGTTGAGTTTGAGGTGCCTCCGGATACCCCACCGAGGCAGCTGACTTTCTGATCCTGGGCCATCAAGCACTTCGGGAAGGGTCAGGAGGGCTTCGTGCCGGGGTCTCCCAGCTCCTCTGTGCTCGCTCCAGGGACCGCTCAGTGGTGGTGACGCTGCCGATGCTGCCGGCAGGGGACGAGCCCCTGGATGTGGCACGTGTGACCAGCCACCTGGTGGAGGAGAAGCTGCTGCGGCCGCTCCGAGCGCTCTTCGGGACCAGCGTGCTGGCCGAGTACCACCGGCTCAAACGCGGCTTGCTCGGGGCCCCCTCTGGATGTAAGTCCTGTGCTCCTCCTCTCTGGGAGCCCCTCTGCCCTTTGGGATGCAGCAGCGTGACCTGGCAGGGACAGATGGACAGTGGGCCCATCCCCTGCTAGTACAGGGACGCCCTAACATCACGGTGCTGGGCCCATCTGCTCCCAGGCTGAGTACCGAGGTTACTGGGCTTCCCAGGGTCACACAGGACTAGGGCGAGGCTGCGAATCCAAGGCATTTGTCCAGAAAGTCACAGCCTGAGGCTGAAGCCCAGCACGGAGGCATGGAGAGTGGCTGAGGACCAGGCCAGCTCCCTCTGGGGGAGGACTCTGCAGGAAAAGCATAAAACAGACCTCCAGTTGCAGCCGGAAGGCCACTAATCGAGTCCAGACTGTCAGGCGAGACTTAGAGCCAGAGGCAGGGCCAGGAGCAGACACAGCTCGGGGGGCTGGGACCGCCTGGGAGTTTGGGTTCTCTCCTCCGAGTGTGTGCTGACGAGCCGTCTCATCTCTCTGCCACGCAGAGGGGCAACGTGGCTCACTTGGGAGGTGACGGACGTGTGCCTTTGGCACCCGGGAGGGTCTCAAGTCAGTGGGCAGGGCTTGGCAAGGAGTGGTATGTAGCCTGGGGGGGGTCTTGTGATCACACAGGTGACAACAGGTGGGAATGCAGGCAGGTGGGAGCCGCCAGAGTCAGGGGTACTTGTCTGGCAGACAGCGGGGCATCCAGAAACAGCCTGGTCCCTGCGTTCCACGTGTGTGACCTGGGGTCGGCCTGTGGCCTTTGGCTCTGACACCTGATGGAGGGACCCTCCTCGTGAGGCCATCATGGGCTGGCCCAGGTGTGTGTTCAACAGACGGGGCTTCTCTTATCTGCTCCCTACCCAAGCCCCTGCTCCTCTGCTGCCCTGGTAGGTCAGAACTGCCCTGTCTCGGGCCACCTTCTGCTCACTGTGAAGAGGGCAGGGCTGGCCCAAGTGGCACCTCCCTCCTATGGGATGGAGCCTTTGTACTTTTTTAAAAAATAGTGAACATGTCTCTTTGCTGTAGCTTCAGTGAGGTTACAATCCCCTTGCTACCCAGGTCTTTTTTGAACTGTGGGTACAATTCAACAAATTCTAACCCTCTGTCAAGGGTGACAGGAAATGAGAGACAAATGGAAAAATTCCCTTTGTATTCATCTTTATAAATGATGTGGTTAGTTCCGTTTGGAGGCAAAGGTGTGGAACCTGATGTAAATCCTTTTGTTGTTTTCTGAAGTATGGATGTCACTGATTTACAATATTGTGTTCATTTCTGCTGTACAGCAAAGTGACTCAGCTATACACCTACAGATGCTTTTTAATATTCCTTTTCATTTATGGTTATTGATATTGAATACAGTTCCCCATGCTATACATACATACATATTGAATATAGCTCTATACATTGTTGATCTATTCTACATGTAATAGTTTGCATCTACTAATTCCAACCTCCCACTCAATCCTTCCCCCAACCCCTTCCCTTCCTCCTTGAGCAACAGAAAATCTGTTCCCCATGTCCACGAGTCTGTTTTGTAGACAGGTTTGCTTGTGTCATATTTTAGATTCCGCATGCTAGTGACATTATATGGCCTTTGTCTTTAACTTTTTATTTTATATTGGAGTCTAGCTGATTAACAACGTTGTGCTTGTTTCAGGCGGACAGTGAAGTGATTCAGTTATACACACACATGTATCTTGTTTAGTCTCAAAGTCATGTCCGACTCTTCTGCGGCCCCATGGACTGCAGCCCGCCAGGCTGCTCTGTACATGGGGTTTCCCAAGCAAGAATACTGGAGTGGGTTGCCATTTCCTTTTCCAGGAGATCCTCCTGACTCAGGGATCAAACCTGCATCTCCTGCATTGGCAGGTGGATTCTTTACCGTGGAGCCCATACGTATATCTTACTCGTTTTCAAATTCTTTTCCCATTTAGGTTGTTACTTAATATTGAGCAGAGTCCTCCGTGCTACGTAGTAGGTCCTTGCTGTAGGTTATCCATGTTAAATATAGGAGTATGTATTGGGTTGGCCAAAAAGTTCATTCTGTAACATCTTACAGAGAAACTCAAACGATCCTTTTGCCAACCCAATACATGTCGATCCCAAACTCTCTTAACCATCCCTTGCCCTACCCGTCCCCGCTGGTATTCCTAGGTTCATTCTCTAAGTCTGTGAGTCTATTTCTGTTTTGTAAATAAGTTCATTTGTATCACCTTTTTATGATTCTAAGATAAGATAGATTTGTCTTTCTCTATCTGCCTCCACTCAATATGACAGTCTCTAGGTCCATCCATGTTGCTGCAAACGGCATTCATTCATTCTTTTTAATGGCTAGTATTCCATTGTATACATGTACCCCTTTATTCATTCATCTGCTGATGGACATTTAGGTTGTTTTCACGTCTTGGCTCTTGTGAATAGCGCTGCTGTGAACACAGGGGTGCATTTTTCTTTTTGGATTAGAGTTTTGTCTGGATATATGCCCAGGAGTGGGACTGCTGGATCATATGGTGATTCTGTTTTTAGTTTTCTGAGGAACTTAAATACTGTTTTCCATAGTGGCTGCATCAACTTACATCCCTACCAACAGTGTAAGAGGGTTCCCTTTTCTCCATATCCTCTCCAGCATTTATTGGTAGTTTTTCATGATAGCCATTCTGACTGGTGTGAGATGGCATTTCACTGTAGTTTTGATTTGCATTTCTTGAATTATTAATGATTTTGAGCATCTTTTCATGTGCCTGTTGGCTATTTCTTTAGAGACGTGTTTATTTAAGTCTTCTGTGCATTTTTCTACTGGGTTTGTTTTTTTATATTGAGCTGTGTGAACCATTTTATATTTTGGAAGTTAAGCCCTGGTCGGTCACATTGTTTGCAAACATTTTCTCCCATTCCGTAGGTTGTCTTTTCATTTCGTTTATGATTTCCTTGGCTGTGTAAAAGCTCGTAAGTTTGATTAGATCCCATTTGTCTCTGTGCACTTCTATCGCCTTGGGAGGCTGTGGGTTGTCCATTTAAAGTGTCTGATTCAGTGGCCAATGTGCATCCATCAACATGGTCAACTACAGAACCTTCCTCACCCCAAAAAGACCCCCTGCATCCCTTAGCGCTCTGTCCCCATCCCTCAACTACACCCCAGTCCACTTTGTCTTTGTGGACTTGCCTGTTACACACTTTGTATGAATGGGATCGTGTGACACACGCCCAGGCTTCCCTCTCGGGGTTTCCAAGGGTCCTCAGTGTTGAAACGTGCATCGCCCCTCGGTTCCTTCTTGTCGCTGCCTTGACTGTAGACCGTTCAACTCGGGGCATCCCTGGAGCTCAAGTTGTCTAGAAGCCGGGGTTCCTGGAGACAGACCCGGCTCCCCAGGTGGGCTGCCCCTGAGGACACCAGCCAAAAAGCAGGCCCTGGGCACCCTGCGCTGCCCCGGGGACTCAGGGCCCCCACGGCAGCTGGCGCAGCAGGCCCCACTCACCCTGCCTCTGGCTTCTTCTCCCCAGACCACGCCGTGGTGGCTGGGGCCAGGTACATGGTGACCTTTGACGGCCGGGTGTGGGGCATTGGTGACCGCTGTGGCAGCCTGCTGCTGGCCCAGGACTTTGCCCACGACACGTTCTCGCTGACGCTAAACCGGGCAGGCTCGGGGCTCACATCGCTGACCATGGAGCTGAACCACACCATCCTTGTCCTCTACCCCAGCCTGAAGGTGAGCCTGCGTGAGCGGGATGGGAAGGTCACCTGAACACTTTTCCTGCCTCCTGCCACGTCCACACGTGTGTGCCCTGTGGAACCTGTCCTAGCCCCTGTCTGGCCCACAGACCTACAGGCTGTACAGCAACTCCCTGCCCGGGGAGAGCTGTCCGGACACGGACCTGCCTCCCGCCAAGACCAGGAGGGACAACCCCAGGATTGAACTGACCAGTGAGGACGGCGTCTCCATCACCTGTGATGTCCCCACCGGCCTCTGCGGCCTGACTCTGAGCGTCTGGCAGCACGGTGGGTCTGGGCCCCCACTGGCAGCCTCCGAGTCGGTGCAGTCAGCTTCCGGGGCTGAGACTGACAGATCCCAGGGGGCAGTTACTCTGTGTTCTTGGGAGGATGAGGGTGGGAGGCCCAGGGATGCTCTTGGGCCTCTGCTAGTCCTTGGGGTTCACAACCTGAGCAGATATCTGTACAGCCCAGAACTGGAAGAGGTTCAAAGCCCATCTCTTCCAGCTTTGACCATGTTCAGTGCTGGGACAGCCCCTACCTCAGCGAGTGCATACATGCTAGGTCGCTTCAGTCGTGTCTGACCCTGCGACTCTATGGACCGTAGCCCGCCAGGCTCCTCTGTCCATGCAATTCTCCAAGCAAGAATACTGGAGTGGGTTGCCATGCCTTCCTCCAGGGGCTATCTTCCTGACCCAGGGATCGAACTGGGGGGCGTACAACTCTGGACACAGCCGGCTGGCTGACCACTGCCCTGTTTTAGGAGCAATAACGCATGGTCAGCTCCTTCTCCTTTGAGCCTCCCACCACTGTCCCCTGGGACAGGTGACCCATGTTAATTTACTCACCCCCGTGTCCCCAGCCACGAGCAGTGGTGTCAGGTTTTGAGCCCAGAGCTCTGACCCCACGTTCTGCCCCCTCTCCTTGACCTGATTGGGCCGTCCCAGGAGCGCCTATGAACAGCTTGCATCCTGGCCACTCAGGAGAGGGCTAGTGGACAGGGAAGGGACCGGGAGGGGAACAAATGCTTCCCTCCCAGTCCTCATTCGCCTCTCCCTCTGGAGAGAAGGTTCAGAGCCAGGGCTGGTGTTTAGGAAGGTCAGCCTTGGAGGACGCAGTGTCTGGCCATGCCCCCGACCCTGGCCAGCGGGCTCTCATGGCCCGTCCTACTTTCCCTGCCCCACAGGCCTGTCCGCCGGCCTTCTGGGCACCAATGACAATGAGGCTGGCAACGAGCTGATGCTGCCAGACGGCACGGTGGCCAGCAGCCTGGAGGAGTTCGCCCCGGCCTGGCAGGTGAGCCGCTGGCCAGCCCGCCCTCCCGTGGGGCTGGAGAGGGAACCATCCATGTGGATTGGCTGTGCACCTGAGCAGCACAGGGGCCTCATCTCCGGGGCTCCAGAGGGTCTGCATCCTAGGCCGAGGGGGGTGTTGGGCCCCTTCTGCAGCTGGGGTGCTCAGTGGAGCCATCCAGGGGACAGAGGTCCAGGCAGGAGGCCTGAGTCTTGGGTTCACACCCCCAGGTGGCTGGTGACTGCGGAGACATGGAGAAGACTCGGCCGGCGTGCCCGGAACAGAGCTCCACCTGCAGGGCCTTCTTCCAGGACCCCCACTCCAGCCTGGCGAGCTGCTTCGGAGTGGTGAGTGTGTGGCTGCGGAGGCCACACAGCAGGTGGGCCGCGGAACAGAGGCGGCCCTCGCCCCAGTCTAGCCTCCGCTCCAGCGTGCGGTGGGCTGGGACACTGACACGGGGTGCCGGATTTCAGGTGGACCCCACACCCTTCCTCAACCTGTGCGTCCGGGACACCTGTGGCACCCAGGAGCGCCAGCCTGCTTGCACCCTGGCTGCCGCCTACATCCACCTGTGTGCCAGGGGCTTCGTGCCTGTGGACCCTCCTCCACAATGCGGTGAGTGGCCGCGCCGGCAAGCACTCTGACCCCCTGCTTCCATCCTAGAGGGAAAACCCATTCCTTTCTCTTCGCTTCCACCAAGAGGACACAAACTCAGTTGTTGTCCAGTGAGCTAAGAGGCAAAGCAAAGTTATGTGCAAAGGAGTACTTTAAAAAAAAAAAAACTTATTTGGCTGGGCCAGGTCTTCCTTGTGGCACGTGGGATCCAGCTCCCTGACCAGGGAAGTCCCAGGAGTCATTAAGAAAGAGAAAAAGTGGCCCCAAACACCCCCACACTTCACTCCAGGTCTAGCAAGCCCGGTGACCTCTGGAGCAGGAGACGAGAGCTTGGGGAGGTCAGGCAGCTATAAAGGCAGCTGCTGAAAATTAGAACCACAGGCCTGCCCTTAGGGGATGTGAAGTACACGCCCTACAAGGTCCGGGAACCCTTGGGCACACCTGCAACCAAAGTCGTGTGGGATTCCCACGGCTCACGTCCCACTACCCAGACACGGAAGTCGGCGACTGCAGCCAACAATGGCAGCGGGTCCCTGATAATGGAGCAGGTGTTCATGACACTCGTAAAAGAACAGTTAGGCAGGCTTTATTGGGGGTCTGGAGATGTAGGGACCACTGCAGTAGGGGCAAAAAGATTGGACTCATCTCTTAACAAGAAGTGGAAATTTAGAGTCCAGGAGCAGGGGGGAGAGGGGGTCAGTGGATGGAAGATTACTAAAAGGAAAGATCAGGGGTCGGGGAGATTTGTGGCTAAGCTGACCTAATAGAATTATTAGAGGTCAAGGTGATCACTCGGGAGGATCCTGATAAAGGGACTGACCTGCTAAATGCTGGATAATGAAGATGTGACTATGGCAGCCCAAAAGTCAGGACCTAGTTGAGAGAAAGTCTTTCTCCAAGACTTGGATGCTAGAATTAAAGATTATTAAAGATAAGCACAATTCCAGAACTCATTTCTAGAAATCAAAAAATATTCACAGAAATTTAAGGCAACGCATTATTGGACCAGGTGATTTTTCCAGAAACCAATGCCTGGGGCCAGCAGTTTGTTTTGTAAGTGACTACTGATAGGTGTCAACATTGGATAACATTTAGGTAACAAAAAAAACGTATGAATACATCTCTGGTCAGTAAGTTGTTAATAGCAAAATAGAAAATTAACTGGAAAACATGAGAGGAGGAAGATGAAGTGAGGATTTTAGAATGAGAAAGTCCTCAGACCCAAGCAGCACAGTGGGGCCCCCTGGCAGTCCAGCGGTTGAGACTCTGAGCTCCCAACACAGGGCACACGGATCTGATCCCTTGTCAGGGGACTAAGGTCCCACATGCTGGGTGGTGCGCCTGACCCCCACAAAAAAGCACAGGGTATCCTTAACACTGTAAACAAACCTCTACCATGACACGTCAGAACGGAACAATAGAAAACCCAAGCAGAGGTCGAATGGAAAAGAGGTGATTTTTCAAGGAACAAATAACCATTCTCTTACCAGCAACAACAGAAGATGGTGGAATAAATCTTTACAGCATTAAGAAAAAATAATTGTCAACTTATATTCTGTGCCAAGTTCAGGTGATATTGAAGATGGAACACTTTCAGCACTGATCTGCCTGAAAATGTCTCGTGCGTTGTCCATTAGTGCTAAGGGAAGCAGCCGTGCAGATTATTCACGTGCTGCTTGTGGCTTCTTTTGTGCTATGATGCAGAGTATTTGTGACCAAGACTCTCCAGCCACCAAGCCTGAAATATTTACTATCTGGCTCTTTACAGAAAATGTTGGCTGATCCCTGGTGTTAACCACGGAAAGCAGAAGGAAATTAATGAATTAGGATAGACAGCATATTAAAAAGCAGAGACATTACTTTGCCAACAAAGGTCTGTCTAGTCGAGGCTATGGTTTTTCCAGTAGTCATGTATGGATGTGAGACAGTGAAAAAGGCTGAGCGCCGAAGAATTGATGCTTTTGAACTGTGGTGTTGGAGAAGACTCTTCAGAGTCCCTTGGACTGCAGGAAGATCCAACCAGTCCATCCTAAAGGAGATCAGTCCTGGGTGTTCATTGGAAGGACTGATGTTGAAGCTGAAACTCCAATACTCTGGCCACCTGATGCGAAGAGTTGACTCATTGGAAAAAACCCTGATGCTGGGAAAGGTTGAGGGCAGGAGGAGAAGGGGACAACAGAGGATGAGATGGTTGGATGGCATCACCAACTCAATGGACCTGGGTATGGGTGGACTCCGGGAGTTGGTGACGGACAGGGAGGCCTGGCGTGCTGCGGTCCATGGGGTCGCAAAGAGTCAGACACAACTGAGTGACTGAACTGAACAATAGAATGGTTCAAGAGAGGAAAAAAAGAGACGCACAAATAAATAGTACTAGGAACAAGGAGTCAAAACTACAGGTTTCAAAAAGTGACTCAACTTTGCTGATAAATTTCAAAACAAATTTCTCAGAAAAATACAATCTTCCCAAACTGATTGGAGTAGGAATATTAAATCTAAAAGCATCTCATAGCTGTTAAAGTCACTGAATCTGTAGGCTGAAATGTACCTCTGAAAGACAACAGGTACAGTTTAGTGAAGAGTTGTTAGACATGACACCAAAAGCCTCATTCATAAAAGAGAAAAAAAAATCAATAAATTGGACTTCATCAAAATTGCTGTTTCCTGTCAAAAGAATGGAAGAACAAAGTCCTGGGAGAAAATACTTGCAAACCACATACCTGACCAAGGACTCATATCTGGAATACATAAACAACTCTCAAAATGTAACAGTGGATGAACCTAGAGCCTGTTATGCAGAGTGAAGTAAGTCAGAAAGAGAAAAACAGTATCAGATATTAATGCACACGTATGAGATCTAGGAGAAAGTTACTGATGAACCTATTTGTAGGGCAGGAATAGAGACGTGGACATAGAGAACAGACTTGTGGACACAGCAGAGGAAGGACAAATAGCAACACTGATGTGTATACACTACCATATGTAAACAGCTAGCTGGGGGAGCTGCTGTGTAGCCCAGGGAGCTCAGCTCAGGGCTCTGTGATGACCTAGGCGGGTGGGATGGGGGAGTGGAGGGAGGCTCAAGAGGGAGGGGACCTATGTGTACTTATGGCTGATTTACGTGTGTGGCAGAAACCAACCCAGCACTGTAAAGCGATTGTCCTCCCATTAAAAAGTTTCTGTGCAAATATAGTTGATTTACAGTGTGTTGGTTTCAGGTATACAGCAGAGTGGTTCAGTTTATATATATGTGTGTACGGCTATATACATATTACTCTTTTAGGTTCTTTTTCATTATAGTTTATGACATGATATTGAATTTAGTTCCCTGTGGTATACAGTAGGACCTTGTTATCTGCTATATTTATATATAGTAGTGTAGATCCACTAATCCCAAACTCCTCTAATTTATCCCTCCCCTACTTTCCCCTTTAATAACCATTTTTCTAAAAACTAAAAACAAATTTAAGTCAAAAAACAATCTACATAGAAAATGGACAAGACACATGGAAACATTTTACCCACAATGGCAAATGAGCACCTGAAAAGATACTCAGCAGTACCAGCCAGTAGGAAGATGAGATAACACTTTACACACCTATTACAACAGTTAAAATGAAAAACAGTGACAGTACCAAAAGCTGGCAAGAATGTGGAGAAACTTGTTCTCCTATATTGCTGGTGGGCAGGGAAAATGGTACAGTCATTCTGGAAAAAATACCTAAACGTATACTTATTATATAATCCAGCAAATGCATTCCCAGATATTATCCCAGAGAAAAGGAAACAAGTGTTCACACAGAAACCTGTGTATGATTATTCACAGCACTATTATTATTCAGTCCAGTCACTCAGTCATGTCTGACTTTGCAACCCCAAGAACTGCAGCATGCCAGGCTTCCCTGTCCATCACTAACTCCTGGAGCTTGCTCAAACTTATGTCCATGAAGTCAGTGATGCCATCTAACCATCTCATCCTCTGTCATCCCCGTCTCCTCCTGCCTTCAGTCTTTCCCAGCATCAAGGTCTTTTCCAGTGAGTCAGTTCTTCGCATCAGGTGGCCAAAGGATTGGAGTTTCAGCTTCAGCATCAGTCCTTCCAATGAATGCTCAGGATTGATTTCCTTTAGGATGGACCGGTTTGATTTCCTTGCAGTCCAAGGGACTCTGAAGAGTCTTCTCCAGCACCACAGTTCAAAAGCATCAATTCTTTGATGCTCAGCCTTCTTTATAGTCTGACACTCACATCCATACATGACTACTAGAAAAACCATAGGTTTGACTAGATGGACGTTTGTTGGCAAAGTAATGTCTCTGCTTTTTAATATGCTGTCTAGGTTGGTCATAGCTTGTCTTCCAAGAAGCAAGGGTCTTTTAATTCATGGCTTCAGTCACCATCTGCAGTGATTTTGGAGCCCAGGAAAATAAAGTCCGACACTGTTTCTATTGTTTCCTCATCTATTTCCCATGAAGTGATGGGACCAGAGGCCATGATCTTAGTTTTCTGAACGTTGAGTTTCAAGCCAATTTTTTTCACTCTCCTCTTTCACTTTCATCGAGAGGCTCTTTAGTTCTTTGCTTTCTGCCATAGGGGGGGTATCATCTGCATATCTGAGGTTATTGATATCTCTCCCAGCAATCTTGATTCCAGCTTGTGCTTCATCCAGCCTGACATTTCACACGATGTGCTCTGCATATAAGTTAAATAAGCAGAGTGACAATATACAGCCTTGATGTAATCCTTTCCCAAGTTGGAACCAGTCTGTTGTTCTATGTCCGGTTCTATTGCTTCTTGACCTGCATACAGGTTTCTCAAGACGCAGGTAAGGTGGTCTGGTATTCCCATCTCTTGAAGAATATCCCACTGTTTGTTGTGATCTACACAGTCAAAGGCTTTGGCATAATGAAGCAGAAGTAGATGTTTTTCTGGTATTCTCTTGCTTTTTCAATGATCCAGTGAATGTTGGCAATTTGATCTCTGGTTCCTCTGCCTTTTTGAAATCCAGCTTGAACATCTGGAAGTTCACAGTTCACATATTGCTGAAGCCTGGCTTGGAGAATCTTGAGCAACTTATAACCACCAAAATGGCCTATGGTCAGTACATGGTTAAACAAATTCTGGTACATCCATACTCTGGAATACCCCTGAGCAATAGAAGAGAACAAACTATTGATACAGGCAACAACTTGGATGGATCTCCAAAGCATGAGTGAAAAAAGACAAGTTCAAGGATCATGCACTGTATGATTCTGTAACATTCTCAAAACTACAAATTATAAAAATGAACAAGTTAGTAGCTACTGGGAGGAGGAGTGGGTGTGACTACAATAGGGTAGAAAAAGGGAGATGTTTGTGGTGATGTAACAGTTCTGTGGTTTGATGGTGGTGGTTACACGAATCCACAACTGACAAAATGTCACAGAACTATACACAATGTCAGGGTCTGGGTTTTATTATTGTACTATAATTATGAAGATTTAAACACTGGGAGGAGTGGGATAAAAGATACACAGGACATCTCTGGACTACCTTTGTGGTGTGTGCTAAGTCGCTTCAGTTGTGTCCAACTCTTTGCGACTCTATGGACTATAGCCCGCCAGGCTCCTCCATCCATGGGATTCTCCAGGCAAGAACACTGGAGAGGGCTGCCATGCCCTTCTCCAGGGGATCTTTCCAACCCAGGGATCAAATCTGCACCTCCAGCATTGGCAGGCAAGTTCTTTACCACTAGCGCCACCTGGAAAGCCAATACTATCTTTGAACTTCCTCCCAATCTATAATTATTTTAAAATAAAAAGATTTTAAAATTAAATCTAAAACACCAGGCCTCGATGGTTTTATAGTCAAGTTGTAATAATGTACCACAACTGTTCCAGAATATAAAAAAGAAACCCTCTTCTTCTCAACTCATTTTAATGAAATTAGTATTATCTGATGGAAGATGAAAACTCAAGGGCAAGAGAGGAAAGTTAGAAGCCCAACTGCAAACTTGAACATAGATGTTACTACTATGTTAGTGAGTAAAATTCAAAAATGTGTTGAGACATAAGCTAAGAGAACATCATGACCAACTGGAAGTAATTTCTGGAACCCAAGGATGGTATTTAAGAACAGTGTATTAAAGTAGGCAGTTTAGACTATTCAGGACAATCCTTCTGGTAGGATATCTAATCATGTTGGACAAGACAGAAAAAAAATTGTGTTTTGGAAATATCTTGATCAAAACCCAGGGGGAGGACAGGAGAGTGACATCAGCAAGGTGGCAGGCTAGAAATCTACAAATCCTTATTCCTCCGTGGAAACGCCAAGTATAGAACAATAAATGGACCAAAGTAGCTTTGTGAGAATCCTAGAAACCAGTTAAGCAGCAGCAACAACCGAGTGAGTGCCTGACTGAGAAAAAGTCTCACTCCAAACAGTGGGAAATTTCAAGGCTTTTTTTTTTTGCTTGCCTTCCCCAGTACACCTCAAGAAGGCCGTCGGTTCCTGGCTCCTGCACTGGGGTGGAAGGAGTGAACTCGTGTGCGAAGTGCTGACTTGTCTGGGACCTGCCAGGGGCACAGCTTTCTGTCTCCGATGCAGTGGGGATGAGAATGCTGGCGTGGTTCGGATATCACGTGGATGGTTGCTGAAAGCAGGGGTGGGTGCTGCTGCCAGAGGCAGCTGCCAAGAGCCTGCAGGTGACTGGGGGCAAGATTATGGACAGACGGATACAACCCTGCATCTAAATCCCTGAGAAGCGGGGGCGAGATGGCTAGTCTGCTGGGGATGTGGAGTTAAAGCATACACATGCAGGCCCAGGGAAGATACACCCGCTGGAGAGGATTCGAAAGAACCCTCAACTTTCATACCAGGCTGATTAGTGAAGGCCTTCCCCTGGACAGGAGCCGTCCACAAAGAACGGGAGAGGTGGGTGTCTTTTCAAATGCCCCGTTTCAACGAAAGATGACAAGACATACAAAGAAACAGGGAGACAGGGCCCGTTCAGAGAAACAGAGTAAATCTCCAGAAACTCTGAAGAAACGTAGGCCTGTTACTTACTGATAGGTTTCAAAACAACTTCCTAAATATGCTCAATCAGCTGAAGGGGAAAAAGATGGCAGACAACTAAGTGAAATCAGGAAAATAATATGAGAAAAATGAGACTATCAACAAAGAAGCAGAACTTATAATAAAGAAACAAGTTCAGGAGTTGAAAAAGGGAATAATCTGAGCTGGCTTCAAGAGACTCGCGTTAGATCTAAGGACACATATAGGTTGAAAGTGAAAGGATGGAAAAAAAGGTATTGCCTACAAATAGTAACTGAAAGAGAGTACACTTCAATAGTGGATAGAACAACCAAAAAGAAGATTAATAAGGAAACAGGAAACTGAATAACACTGCAGATCAACCAGACCTAACATATCTATATATGGATATATATATATATATGGGACACTTCACCCAATAGCAGCATTGTTCTCAAGTGTATATTGAACATTCTCCAGGTTAGGCCATAGAACAAGTCTTAATAAACCTCTAAAATTTCAAGTCAAAGAAACCAGAAATAGCAGAAGGAAAAACTGGACAAATCATAAATTGTACAAAATTAAACAACACAACTCAAACACCCAATGATAATCACAGAGTAAATCAGAAAATATCTTGAGACAAATGAAAACTATGGAATTTAGGGAAAGCAGTGCTGAGAAGGAAATGTACAGCTATAAATCCTTACATTAAAAAAGGAGCTCAAATCAACAGCCTAACTTCTTAAGGATTCTTGAAGAAATCAAACTCAAAGTTTGCAGAAGGAAGGAAATCATAAGGATTAGTTCAGAGATAAATGAAGTAGAAAGAAAAATGAAAGTCAATGAAACCAAAAGTTGGGTTTTTTTAAAAAAAAGATCAACAAAACTGACAAATCTTTAGCTAGACTGACTAATTTAAAGAGAGAAGACCCAAGTAAGTAAAAATCCAAAGTGAAATCAGGAACATTACAACTGATTTTTATAGGAACAAAAAGAATTATGAGAGAATACTATGAACACTTGTATGACAAGTTGGACAATCAAGATGAAATGGATAAATTCCTAGAAACATATTACCTGCCAAAACTGAATCTTGAAGAAATCTGTAACTAGCAAGCAAATTGAATCAGTAATCAAAAACCTCCCAACAAAGGAAAGCCCAGGACCAGATGGCCTCACTAGTGAATTCTACCAAGGATTTAGGGAATTGAAATCAAGCTTCCTCAAACTCTTACAAAAAGTTGAAGCAGAGGGAACATCTTCAAATCCATTTTATGAGGCCAGAATTATCTTGTTACCAAAGCCAGACAAGGACACATCAAGAAAACTACACAACAATATCCCTGATGTATACTGATGCAAAAATCATCAAAAAAAAAAAAAATACAGTTGGCCCTCTATACCTATGAGTTCCACATCCATAGATTCAATCAACCATAGATTGAAAATATTTGAAAAAAAAAAAATCCAGAAAAGTTCCAAAAAGCAAATCTTGAAGTTGTTGCATGCTGGCAACTATTTACATAGCATTTACATTGTATTTAGGTATTCTAAGTAACCTAGAGATGATTTAAACTATACAGGAGGATGTACATGGGCTGTATGCAAATATTACATCATTTTATACAGGGGACTTGAGCATCCACAGATTTGGGTATCCATGGGAGGTCCTGGAACCAATTGGATACTGAGGGAAAACTGTACTGGCAAACAGAATTCAAGAGCACATTAGAAGGATTATACATATAACCAGGTGGGTTTACTCCTGAAATGCAAGGATGGTTCAACACAGAAAATCAATGCAATGCACCATATTAACAGAATGACAGAGGAAAAAAACACACGATCATCTCTAATGTTATACAAAAGCACTAGCTCAAAATAGATAAAATACATAAATATTAGAACTAAAACTATAAAACTCTTATAAGGAAACAAGGGAGGGACTCCCCTGGGGTCCCACTGGTTAAGAATCTGCCTGCCACTGCAGGGACATGGGTTCGATCCCTGCTTCAAGAAGATCCCACACGGCGTGTGCAACTAAGCCCGTGTGCCCATGCTGCTCTGCAACGAGAGAAGCCACCGCAAGGAGAAGTCTGCGCCACAACTAGGGAAGGCTCACATGCAGCAACGAAGACCCAACACAGCCAAAAATATAAACAAATAAAGCTTTAAAACAAAAATAAACAGGCCAACTGGACGCCACCAAAATTAAAAACTTCTGTGTGTGAAATGACACCGTCAACAGAGTATAAAGGCAACTTGCGGAATGGGAGGAAAAGCTTACAAATCATTATCTGATAGGGGGTTAATATTCCAAATATACAAAGAATGTCTACAACTCAACAACGAAACCTGATTAAAAATTGGTTAAAGGACTTGAATAGACGTTCCTCCAAACAGGATATACAAATGATGAATAAGGACGCGAGCAGATGCTCAATATCACTCATCACTAGGGAAATGTGAATCAAAATCACAGTGAGACACAAATTCACATCCATTAGGGTGGCTACTGTCAAAAACTTAAGAGAACAGTGTTAGCAAGGATGTGAAGAAACTGGAATCATTGTACGCTGTTGGCAGAATGGTCCAACCAGTATGGAAAACAGCATGACAGTTCCCCCCAAAAATTAAAAATTAAGTTACCATATGATCCAGTCATTCCACTGCTGGGGATAACGCCACAAAAGAATTGGAAGCAGGGTCTCCAAGAGATGTTTGTACGACCATCAGAGCATCATTCTTCACAATAGCCATGAGTTTCAAGAACCCAAGTGTCCATCAGCAACTGAATGGATAAGCAAAATATGTGTTTATGTACAGTGGAATATTACTCAGTCTTAAAAAGGAAGGGAGTTATGACATATGACACAACATGGCTGAACTTTGAGGACATTATGCTAAGTGAAATAGGCCAGTCACACAGAGACCAGTACTCTGAGTCCCCTAATAGGAGGCACTTAATGTTGTCAAATTCACAGAGACAGAACATAGGATGGTGGTTGCCATGAGCTGGTCTAAGGGGATAATGGGAGTTGTTAATGGAGACAGAGTTTTGATTTTGCAAAGATGAAAAGGGTTCCTGAGATGGGAATTGATTACACAACAAAATGGAAGTAACTTAACACTATCGACCTGTTAAGATGGTCAGCTTTCTTGTTATGCATATTTTGCCACAACTAAGAACTTTTGAATGAGAAACTTTTACTGAGCACCTACTTCATATGCTAGGCATGGTGAGACAACTCGAAACACTGTACTTACAACTGCTGTTAATTATTAAGAAAAAATAAATACACTTAAGGAGACAAAATTCTTAGAGAACCAGTACAGACAAGACAATAGACACAAACAGGAATTCAGAAGTGGGGTTTTCCAACACAGGCTGTACGTTCTGGCAGGGAACTAGAAACTATTCAAAGTATAATGTCATATCTGAAAAAGAACCAAAGTAGAATATCAACAGATGACAGAACAGACGTTCAGTAAGCTTCTCTAATGCTCATACTTTGTAAATATTCTCTTTGCAAATGAGGACTGGGAGGGACCTTCCTTATCCTGGTAACTTGAGGTATTTGGTACCCAGCTTTTAACATCATAGCTGATGGACAAACAGCAGAAGCAGGTTGGCAAGGAGACCGACACTCTTTGTCTCTGTTTTTATTCTGTATTGATGACCCCATCACACAGAGTCCAGCAAAAGAGTAACAGAGATTAAAACTCACCTGCTAGAACTTCCTCTGTGGTCCAGAGGCTAAGACTCCACATTCCCAATGCAGGGGGGCCCAGATTCAATCCCTGGCCAGGGAACTAGACCCTGCGTGTTGCAACTAAGACTTGGCACAGTCAAAATTAATAAATATTTTTAAAAAATTTTTAAAAACTCACCTGCTGATGGCACCTTGCTCAGAGAGGTGCAGAGGATCTGCTTGGGTCTGTGACCCAAGAGAGGTCCCTGCTTCAGAGTGAACTGGAGATCCAAGGGGTAAGGCTGGCTCCTTCTGAAAGTACAGAGAAGTCAGCCAGAGGTCACTGAGTGTTCTAGAAACATCTGAATGTCCCTGCTGCTTCCATGACCTGGATACCCTCTCTCCATCAGGATTCAGCTCTTGAACTCCCCAACTCTCCCCTTCACCAATCGACTAGATAGCTTAGTCGTGTCCAACTCTCTGCAACCCCTTGAACTGTAGACCACCAGGCTCCCCTGTCCATGGGATTCTTCAGGCAAGAATACTGGAGTGGGTCCCTTCTCCAGATCTTCCTGACCCAGGGATTGAACCTGCATCTCCTGCATTGCAGGCAGATTCTTTTACCTCCTTACCCATGAACTTTGGGTACATCATCTGTACTCCCAAAGCATCAGGTGCTGGGGTCCAGTCCTCTCCCAGGCTGGGAATCATCTCCCCATTAAAAGGGGGAGATACCTCAAGACCCACTTGAGGCCTGACTCTGCTGGGCCTGCAGTGTGCCAGGGGCTGTAACAAGAGCCCCCAGTTTGATTCCAGGAAACAGGGAGTTCCCTGAACTCTGGATCCCCAAAGCCTTATACTTCTCTTTTCTCTGCAGTTTGAGATTCTGCCTCAGCCAGCACCAGGCTTGCCAAAGATCTCAGACTCCCTCTCCTGCCACAATCCCATCTCATCCAGCTATAATCTCATCTCATCCAGCAAGGTCAAGATTCTTGTCTGGGGTAGAATGATGAGCATGAAATATCAGGAAGTCAGAGAAGATCAGGACTGAGATGGATCCAGGAAAGAAGGGCTGTCAGTGATTTTGAAATACCTCTGGGGACGATGAAGCCCACACTGCTCTGGATAATTCTCCATCTCCCTCAACACCTGTCTTGTGATCCAGGAGACAGCCTGGCCCGCTGGATCCCACTCTGGAGAGGGAAAGCCACTTCAGAACTGTTCTTGCCTGTGATATTTCTTCACTCACCCGGCTGCTATTTGTGAAGCCTCTCCTGTATGAGTCAGGCTGCCCTGGGTCTTCCTAGCTTGGGATTGGCTTCCCCTGAGGCATGAGCTTCCTTGAGGGGAACGGATGGTCCCAAATCCCTTAATCAAAGCCTGGTTGGGTGCTTCCCTCTTGGCATAGATCCTGATTCTAAGGCTGAATGTTCCAGGGGACCGGTTTCCACAGACCTGTGCTCTGTGCATTCAGCCCCCAAGGATACAGCCTGCAGAGTTGTTCATTTTCTTTGGGGGGAAGGTGTTTCCCTGGAAAAAATAAAGCTGGTGGAATCCAAGCACACGTGTATTAGATTGGTGGGGTCAGCTGTTCCACTGGGGGGATGGGGTGGAGGTGGGAGGTGTGGGTGGCTGTGAAACCCGCTCACCAGCAGGGGGCCCCCAGGACCCTCTCTACGCTGAATCAAGAGTCCAGAGCAGTGGGTGAGCTATCAGCTGTAAGGCTCGAGGCCACCAGAAAGCCAGATGCCAGTCTCAGCTGTCCTTGGCATCCCCGCTTGTAATCCTCGGCACACAGCAGGTGCTCAGTGAAGTTTAGAAAGAGGAACTCGAGAGGGTTTTAGACTTTCCAGGCATGAATGCAAATGGGGGATCTGGTCCTGCTCATTCCCACACTCTGGAGGGAGTGCCGTGTTACCATGGTTATTACAACCAGAAGACGCCAGAGTCCAATCTCTGCTCTTCAAAATCCGTTTGCTCTTCTCTCTGACTTTATAACAACCCGATGAGGTGTGGACGATCCCCGAGTACCAGAAGCAGCAGGGGCAGCAGGCTCAGGGAGCCCAGGGGACGTACCCAAGGTCACGTGACTAGCAGATGGCCAGGCTGGTGCTGATCTGGGCCCGGCCGCCCCCAAGCCTGCCCAACCACAACCATCCGCCTTCCACTTCATGGTGGCCTTGTACCACCTATGGGCATACCTCATTTCATTGTACTTTGCAGATTCTGCATTTTGGAGGTTCGGGAGGGTTGTTTTTATTTTTAAATGGAAGGTTTGTGGCAGCCCTGTGTTGAGGAAATCTGGCAGTGCCATTCTCCTCAGAGCATCGCTCATTGGGTGTCTCTCTGTCACATTTTGGTAATTCTCACAATATTTCAGATTTTTTGTTATTATTATATGTATTATGGTGATCTTTGATGTTACTACTACAACTAGCTTTTTTTCCCCCTAGCAATAAAGATATTCACTTTTTAAGAAACAATGGTATTGCACACTCAATAGACTACAGTATAAACATAACTATTATAAGCAGTGGAAAACCAAAATGTTCCTGTGACTCACTCTATGTCAGTGGTCTGGAACTGAACCCAGACATCACCTAGGTGTGCCTGTAGTCTGATCTTTATGAAAGAGTCAAATGAACTTCAGCTGTATCCCAAGCCATTCATTTTTTTCTAATAGGCATCAAAACAGGGACTTCCCCAGTGGTCCAGTGGCTAAGACTCTACGCTCCCTATGCAGGGACCTGGGTTCAATCCCCTGGTCAGGAACTAGGTCCCACATGCCACAACCAAGAGTCCGCATGCATGCTAAAGATCTCACATGCCGCAGTGAAGACTGAAGATCCTGTGTGCCCCAACCAAGACCCAGTGCAGCCAAATAAAAAATATTTCTTAAAAGTATTATAAATACAAGAAAAAGAAATAGGCATCAAAATGACCCAAAAGCCATCTCATGCCGGAGCAGAAATGCACCCACTGAAGTGCTGTGTTGGGCCCTGGAGGAGGAGGGAAGGGGGCAAGGGAAGGCAAATCTTTGGAATGCAGGGGCCTGAGGAGGCCAGAGAGGGCTGTGCCCACACTCTGCAACCACCTGTAGGTTTCTAAATCTGTGTGATGGGTCAGGGATTTCCGGCCCAGAAAGGAAACTGCAGGAAGACTTGCCAGCCTGCCTCCCCGCCGTGTCCCTCACACACTGACCAGGAACCCAGCAGTGGGCTGGGGACACTGTGGGCCCCAGGACGGAACACAGTTCCTCCTTCTCCAGGCTGACTCGGCATCAACACTTGGCAATTTGTAGTGTGTGGGGGTGTGCAGGCACGTGTGTGGCATTTAGAAAAATAGGGAAGGATTGCATTAAAAATTACCTATAAATAGCCCATGAGCCACAACTATGGAGCCTGTGCTCTAAAGCCTGGAAGCCACAGCTGAAGCCCACACACACTAGAGCCTGCGCGCCACCACAAGAGAAGCCACGGCAATGAGAGGCCCGTGCAGCACAACTAGAGAAAGAAACAAAAGCCCAAGCGGCAGCAAAAACCTAGCACAGCCAAAAATGAATTAGAAAAATGTTTTTAAATACCTATAAATGTTCACACCCACAGCCAACTAAAAGCGGGTCCAGGTAAATTCCTTTGACATTGACTCTCCATGAGATAATCTGGTAAAGGGTCAGAGAAGGCGATTCAAAAGTAGAAAAAGACAACTGACAAGTAAACATTAGGTGGAGCATTTAATGATACTGGAAATCAAATGTGAATGAGCATAATAATAATTTATTACATCATAAAATAGGTACATAAATAATAATACCCAGAACTGGTGAGGCTGTCAGCAAAACCCCTCCCCTCAAATTCTGTAAAGGGTGGTTTCAGTTATGAACAACCTCAGTAGCAGGTTTTGAAAGTCTTAAAACCATTCTTTCCTTTGACCTAATAAGCCCACTCCTGGGCCTTTATCCAAAACGAGGGAGTGAAAGGAGACAAATGAGTCCAAAAGATTTCAAAATAATTTTATTACTCAAGATAATAAAAATGAAAGACAGCCAATAGGGAAATTATTTTTTTAACTTGTAGTGTATTGCAAACATATCTTGAACTCATTTGTCAAAAAGCTCAGCATGAGTTTAACATAAAAAAGAATTAGCTTCCAAGTAAAGCGGAAGAGTGCATAAAAATCTGTAATAATAATGTAAAAATCTGTAATAATAATGACTGCATATGGACAAAAACTGGCAAGGAACAGAAGAAAACAGGAACTCCATATAGGAAGGGCATGACACATAGCTGGTTATTTTTAAGTTAATTTGATTATTTTTCCTTTAAAATTATCTTTATAATTATTGTGATGTTTTTTGTCCCTGAGAGTTTTTAAAAGTTATAAAGGAAGGAAGGAAGAAGATAGACAGCAACCCAAGTGTCCATCAATGAACAAACAGATTTTAAAAGTGGTCTCTCCTTAACATTACAAGATTAGAAACCAACTACAAGAAAAAAAAAAACTGTAAAAAACACACACAAACACATGGAGGCTAAACAATACGCTATGAAACTACCAAAGGATCACTAAAGAATCAAAGAGGAGATCAAAAAATACTTAGAGACAAATGAATATATGGTGATTCAAATTCTGTAGGACATAGCAAAAGCAGTTCTAAGAGGGAAGTTTATAACAGTATAACCTTACCTCAAGAGACTAGAAAAATCCCAAATAAACAACCTACTCTTACACCAAAAGCAACTAGAGAAAGAAGAACAAACAAAACTCAAAGTTAGCAGAACAAAAGAAATCATAAAGATCAGAGCAGAAATAAATGAAATAGAGGTGAAGAAAACAATAGAAAAGATCAATGAAACTAAATGTTGGTTCTTTGAAAAGATGAACAAAAGTAATAAATCTTTAGCTGGACCCATAAAGAAAAAAAAAAGAACAGAGCTCAAATCAATAAAATTAGAAATGAAAAACGAGAAGTTACAACAGACACCACAGAAATACAAAAGATCATGAGAGAAAAATAAAAAGGACAACTTAGAGGAAATGGGACAAATTCTTAGGACGGTGTATACAATCTTCCAAAATGAACCAGGAATAAATAGAAAATAGGAACAGACCAATCCCATGCAAAAGGATCAGACAGCAAAGAGTCTGCCTGCAATGCAAGAGACCTAGGTTTGATCCCTGGGTTGGGAAAATCCTCTGGAGAAGGGAATGGCAACCCACTCCAGTATCCTTGCCTGGAGAATTCCATGGGCCAAGGAAGCCTGGTGGGCTACAGTCCATGGGGTCGCAGAGTCAGACACGACTGAGCGACTGGCACACAGTCACAAGCACTGAAACTGTGATTTAAAAATTCCCAACAAACAAACGTTGAGGACCAGATGGCTTCACAGGCGAGTCCTATCAAACATTTAGAGGAGAGCCTATCCTTCTGACACACATATCTTTCTGAAACTATTTCCAAAAACTGCAGATGAAGGAACACTCCCAAACTCATTCTACAAGGCCTTGATACCAAAACCAAACAAAGATATCACACAGAAAACTACATGCCAACATCACTGATGAACATAGTTGCAAAAAATCCTCAACAATATACAGCAAACTGAATCCAACAACACATTAAAAGGATCATACACCATGATCAAGTGGGATTTATCCAGGGATGCAAGGATTTTTCTTTTATTTTATACTGGAGTACAGATGATACTGTTGTGATAGTTTCAAGAAGATAGGAGAGGGACTCAGCCATACATATACACATATCCATTCTCCCTCAAGCTCCCCCTCATTCTGCTGCTGCTAAGTCGCTTCAGTAGTGCCCCACCCCCCATTCAGGCTGCCACATTATATTGAGCAGAGTTCCCTTATATGCATAATCTACAAAGAAACCATACCAATGAACTTATTTATAAAACAGAAACAGACTCACAGACATAGAGAATGACCTTATGGTTACCAGGAGAAAGGATAGGGGAATAGATGGTTTGGGATCGACATGCAAGGATTTTTCAACATCTGCAAATCAATCAGAGTGATTCATCACATTAACAAATTGAAAAATCAAAACCATATGATCATCTCAATAAATGCTTTTGACAAAATTCAACACCCACTTATGATTAAAAAAAAAAACACACACAACTCTCCAGAAAGTGGGCAGAAAGGGAACCTATCTCAACATAATAAAGGCCATATATGACAAACTCACAGCTAATATCATACTCAATAGTGAAAAACTGAAAGCATCTCCTCTAAAATAACTAGGAATAAACCTATCTAAGGAGGCAAAAGACCTGTACTCGGAACACAGTAAAGATACTCATGTAAAAAGTCACAGACAATATAAACAGACAAAGATATATACCATATTCTTGGATTGGAATAATCAATATTGTGAAAATGATTACACTACCCAAAGCAATCTACAGATTGAATGCAATCACTATCAAATTACCAACAGAATTTATCACAGAATTAGAACAAAAAATTTTTACAATTTGTGTGGAAACACAAAAGACCCTGAATAGCCCAAGCAATCTTGAGAAAGAAGAACAGGGACTTTCCTGTGGTCCAGTGGTTGAGACTCCATACTTCCACTGCAGGGGGCATGGGTTTGACCCCTGGTTTTGGAACTAAGGTACTATATGCCACAGCCAGAAACAAATGACAACAACAACAAACAGCTGGAAAAATCAGGTTCTATCACTTCAGACTATACAACAAAGCTACAGTAATCAAAACAGTATGGTACTGGCACAAAAACAGAAATATACATGAATGGAACAGGATAGAAGCCCAGAGACAAGCCCTTGTACCTATGATCACCTAATCTATAACAAAGAGGTAAGAATATACAATGGAGGAAAAAAAGTCTCTTCAATTAGTGGTTCTGGGAAAACTGGACAGCTACATGCAATAGAATGAAATTAGAACACTCCCTAGCATCATACACAAAGATAAACTCAAAATGGATTAAAAATCTAGATGTAAAGCTGGACATTATAAAACTCTTAGAGGAAAACATAGGCAGAACACTCTTTGACACAAATCACAGATCTTTTTTGATCCATCCCCTAGAGTAATGAAAAAACAAAAATAAACAAATGGGACTTGATTAAACTTAAAAGCTTTATTAGCACAGCAAAGGAAACCATAAACAAAAAGACAACTTACAGAATGGGAGAAAATATTTGCAAATGAAGTGACCAACAAGGGGTTAAATCTCCAAAAGATACAAACAGCTCATGCAGCTCAATGTCAAAAAACCAAAAACCCAATCAAACACATAGGCAGAAGATCAAAATAGACATTACTCCAAAGAAGACATACAGATAGCAAGGAATACCAAAAATCACATGAAAAGATGTTCAACACTGCTAATTATTAGAGAAATGCAAATCAACACTACGATGAAGCACCGCCTCAAGGACTGGTCAGGATGACCATCGTCAAAGAGTCTACCAAAAATAAATACTGGAGAGGATATGGAGAAAAGGGAATCCTCCTACATTGTTGGTGGGAATGTAAATTGGTACAGCCACTGTGGAGAACAGTATAGTGGTTCCTCAAAAAACTAAAAGTAGAGCTATCATACGATCCTGCAATCCCACTCCTGGGCATATATCTGGAGAAAACCAAGATATATGCACCCCGACGTTTAATGCAGCACTTATTTACAATAGCCAAGATATGGAAACAACCTAAATGTCCATCAACAGATGAATGGATAAAGATGTAGTATGTTACTGAATATTACTCAGGCATTAATAAAGAATAAAATAACGCCATTTGCAGCAACGTGGATGGACCTGGAGATGGTCACACTAAGTGAAGTCAGAAAGAGAAACGCAAACACCATACGCCATCACCTATTTCTGGGATCTAAAAAGGATGCAGATGAACTTATTTACAGAACAGACTCACAGATTTGGAAAACAAATGTTTGGTTACCAAAAGGTAAAGTTGGTGGGGCAGGGATAAATTAGGAGGCTGGGATTAACATATATTCACTGTGTGTATGTGTGTGTGTGTGCACACGCATGCTCAGGCATATCTGATTCTTTGCGACCCTGTAACCTGCAAGGCTCCTCCATCCATGTGATTCTCCAGGCTAGAATGTTGGAGTAGGTTACCATTTCCTTCTCCAGGGGATCTCCTGCATTGACAGGTGGATTCTTTACCTCTGAGCCACCTGGGAAGCCCATATATTCACTACTATATATCAAATAGGTAATCAACAAGACCCACTGTATATCACAGGGAACTCTACTCAACCCACTGTAATAATCTAGAAGGGAAAAGAATCTGAAAAAAGAATAGATATACATACATGTAAAACTAAATCACTTTGCTGCACACCCAAACCTAAGCCAACTGCCTTCAGCTCAAAACAACCATTATCCTTAAGTGGCGTATTTCGGGGTGGCATGTTTGCTCCTTCACCGCCACCAGTCCCCTTCTTGGCCATTTGTTGGGGTTATGACCGCATTAAAGGATGGCCACTGTTGAAGGGTGAGTCTGAGTTTTACAACAGAAGTGGAAGAGAAAAAGCAGCTCATGTTGACCCTTGTCAAAGTGAGGAGGAGAGCTGACCCACTCAACCCACATCTTAGGAAAACTGAGTCAGCTTTTATTACCTAATCTCACTTCTCAGTTATTTTAAAGATGGGGAAGGAGTGGGTGGAAATGAGGTCATGCTGAAGCACTCTGGCCTGTAAACTTGGAATTCAGCTGCCCAGAGAGGAGCAAGATCCCTGGCAGTCCAATAAAGGATGCTTTCCAGTGAGTTCCTGCTGACTCAGGGTGTCTGGGATGTGATGTGTGTCTTAGTTTATTTCTCCTTGGAAGCATGTAGGCATTCTCCGAGTGTCAAAGTTCTCACAAATTGATCAACGAACCGAAAAATGACAACCTTAAGTCAGTCCAGGGGGACTGGAGGGGAGAGGGTTTGAGTTGATCAAGATGAAAAGGGGACTATCAAGGCTGACGGTGTAAACAAATCTGAAAACTCAAGAGGAGATGGATATTTTCTAGGGGGAAAAAAAAGGAGTATGTGCATGTTCAGTCATGTTCAGCTCTTTGCAACCCCATGGACAGTAGTCTGACAGGCCCCTCTGTCTATGGAATTTTCCAGACAAGAATACTGGAGTAGGGTACCATTTCCTTCTCTGGGGTATCTTCCTGACCCAGGGGTCCAACCCTCATCTCTTGTGTCTCCTGCATTGGCAGGTGGGTTATTTACCACTGGCACCATCTGGGAAGCCCAAAGTACCAACAAGCACCAAAGGAGAAAATATCTAACTAGACAAGAAGAAACTGAGAAAGTTGTTAGAAAAGATACCAGCATCCCCCAAGTCCCCATGGTGGGAGTGGGGAGAAGGGACCCTGACCTCAGGCAGGGATGGTTTCCCAGGTGGAATCAGCCAGTTTAAATGCTAACTTCCAGGCTCTGTAAACTGCTCCAGTGCCTGGAAGAAGAAGAAATACTTCCAAATTCTTTATCAGGAATCTGTAGAAGCCAAAAACCAACCACTGTAGCACAACAAAGGAAAACCACAGGCCAACCTCATTTATGTTTTAAAAAAAAAAATCAATGCAAAACTCCAAAATAAAATATTAGCAAATAAAATCCATAGGAGCATTGAAAGGGAAAAAGTCACCAGAAACAAGTGAGACCTGTATGATATAATAAGGAAGGTTTGATATTAGGACATGTTTTAATTCACTTTACATTAATATATTAAAGAAGAAAAATCATGATCTGTAATAGATGTTAAAAGGCATTTGACAGCATTTATCATTTACTAACAAAATCTTTTATCAAATTAGAAAAGATACACTCCTAATTTGAGGTATCTAACTAAGGTATCATTAGCATGATACAGTTATACACACAGATATACACATGTGCGCTGAGCCCCCAAATCAGACTCATCCGTAATGACTGGAAGCAACAGAAGTCTACAGGAGACTCTGCTGCAAGAGTGTGCCCTACACCACTGCTTTGTGTGAGGTTTCTAGCTGATGAAAGCGGGCAAGGGAAAAAAAGAAGCCATTTCAGAAGAAAGGAAGAGGTCAAATAATTATGTTTACTCTGGAAAAATTCAAGGGAGGCAACCGGAAAAAGGTGGCAGGCAGCGAGAGATTTCTCTAGGGCGTCAGACACAGTAGTAACCTACCAAAACACCTAGCCTTCCTATGCATAAACAGCAAGCACATGGAAAAGTTAGAAGAAAATATTCCACTTACAAGAATAACCCCCCAACAAATCTCCCAAGCAATAAATGCACAAAGAGGTGTCCAACCGATGTGAAGAACTCTGTGAAAGCTGGGAGGGAGGTAAAGACATTTCAAATGCAAAGGAAGCTGTGCTGCATATGCTCCAATGTAGAAAGGTCCAACACTAAAGAGAGGCAGCTATCAATACCAAGTGTTAGGGAATGGTGGGATTGGAGCCCTCACACACGCTGGAGGGAATGTAAGGTGGTGTGGCCACCCTAGGAAACGAACAATTTCTTAAAAAGTTAAACATATATTTACCATATGGCTCAACAGTTCCACTCCTAGGTATCTTACCCCAGAGAAATGAAAGCATACACTTAGACAAAGACAGCGCACAAAGCCCCATCAGCTGTTCAATGAACGAACAAACTGCGGTACGTCCATACTACAGGGTGTGCTTAGTTGCTCAGTCGTGTCCGACTCTTTGCGACCCCACGGACTGTAGCCCACTGGGCTCCTTTGTCCAGGGGTTGGTTCTCCAGGCAAGGATACTGGAGTGGGTTGCCATTTCCTTCTCCAAGGGAGCTTCTTGACCCAGGGATCGAACCCAGGTCTCCCGCATTGCAGGCGGATTCTTTACCATCTGAGCCGATGCACATAAAAGGAACAGAGATGAATCTCAAAAACATTATGCTAAGGGAAAGACAGATGCAAAAGACCACATATTGTATGATTCCATTCATATGAAATGTCCAGAAAAGGAAACTAGACAGAAAGAGAACAATGGTTGGTTGCTGCCTGGACCTGGGTGGTCGGGGGTAGGAACAGGAAGTGGCTGCAGATGGTCACAGAGAAATCTTCTTGGGTGAGGGAAAGTTTCTCAAATACGTAAAGATGGCGACACAACTCTAAATTCACTAGACATCATCGTAATGTACACTTAAAACGAGTGATTATTATTGTATAAAAAAATAAAGCCATTAGGACTTCCCTGGTTGGTTCAGTGGATAAGAATCTGCCTGCCAATGAAAGGGACATGGGTTCAGTCCCTGGTCAGGGAAGATTCTACATGCTGCAGAGCAACGAAGTCTGTGCACCACAACTGCTGAGCTCATGGGCAGCAGCTACCGAGCTGAGAGCCTAGAGGCTGAGCTCCACAACAAAGAGAAACCACTGCAGTGAGAAGCCCTGGCACATAAAGGGTAGCCTCCACTCACTACAACTAGAGAAAGCTTGTGTGCAGCAGCAAAGATTCAGCACAGCCAAAAATGAACAAATAAAATTTACCAAATAAAAAAGCCATTAAAAAGTAACTTCTCAAAAAAAAAAAAGAATTGAAAAAATTAACTCCATAAATTTCACACAGACTAACATGATCTCAATAAAAATACCCAACAGGGATATACATGCATGTCTGTATGTCTGTGCATATTTCTAAAACTAGACAAGCTGATTCTAAAGTTGATGAAATTTTAAACAATAACCAGAAATTTTCTGAAAAGAACAATGAAGAAAAACTAACCCTAATAGGTATTAAATCAGATTATACTGCAATAATTAAAACAATTTCATACCAACAAATATACATGGATGTTTATTTATACATATGCATAACAAATCAATGGGCTTCCTTGGTGGCTCAGAGGTTAAAGTGTCTGCCTGCAATGCAGGAGACCTGGGTTTGATCCCTGGGTTGGGAAGATCCCCTGGAGAAGGAAATGGCAACCCACTCCAGCCCTCTTGCCTGGAGTACCCCGTGGATGGATGGAGCCTGGTGGGCTACAGTCCACAGGATCAAAAAGAGTTGGACACAACTGAGCGACTTCACTTTCATTTCCATAACAAATCAGTGGCACAGAAGAAAACACCAAATACACATAATACATTCATGAATCATTATACAACTAAAGACTCCAAAGCCAGAGGTGGGGTGGGCGTTCTCTAGTTATTGGTATTAGAACAACTGGATAGCATATGGGGAAAAAATTGCTAGAACCCTCTATGTTATTCCTTCCACCAAAACAAAATCTGAATAGAAGATTTAAACATAAAAGTTAAATAGTAAAAGTACTAGAAGAAATTTTTTAAACCATCTCTTGTTAGGAAAGTCCTTGCTAAGCATGACTCAAAACCCAGAAATCCCATTTATACACAATCTAATAAAGCTTTAAAAGTCTGCAGGGCCAGCCCCAAAGTATTATCCTCCTCCTGCCGTGTGCATCTGTGCTCAGTCCTGTCTGACTCTTTGTGACCCCATGGACTGTAGCCCTCCAGGCTCCTCTGTCCCTGGGATTCTCCAGGCAAGAATACTGGAGTGGGTTGCCATGCCCTCCTCCAGGGGATCGTCCTGACATAGGGATTGAACCCATGTCTCTTATGTCTCCTGTATTGTAGGAAGATTATTTACCCACTCAGCCTCCTGGGAAGCCCTCCCCCTGTCATAAACAACTCTAAAACTAAGCAGAATATACAAAACAATTGCTTGCAGGAATTGGGCAGTGCAGCACAGAGCTGCAATCCTTGAGACAGGGGGAAGTTCATGAGATGAAATCTCACCACAGCTTTCTTTGGAAAGGAGCACTTTTCAAACTGCTGAGTGAGGATGTATAGCTTACATAGAAAGCAGCAGTCTTGCTAACTGGAGGAAAAGGAGATCAGAGTTCAAGGATGCTAGGGTATTTTGGACTCGTGCGACAAGGCACAGGAGGGGAAGGAGTCACACAGAAATCTGCAAGGAGGATCTCCTTGGCCAAATCCTAAACTGCGCCAGCACACAATGAGACTCTATGAGGTGTGATGGAAAACCCATTCTAACAAAGCTGAAAACCAAGCCTTGATGGGGTCAAAGGTGATCAGCCAGCCAGTGATTTAACTGTCTGTAAGAACAAAACTTTAGAGAATTAATATATCTGGAATTTTTACATGTTATCCACAAAGCTAAGCATACAATTCAAATTACTAGCTCTGTGAAACAGGAGTACACTATTAATAAAAGTAGATCCATGCATGACCCAGATGTTGGAATTAACAGATACATATAGGTGAGCTAGGATTTTAAAATGTGTTAAAGAATCTAGAGGTAAAACAAGGCTTTAAAATATATTAAAGAATCTAGAGGTAAAACAAGACAATGGGTGAAAATTAAAAAAGAGAAAATGGAAACTCAAAGAACCAAATAGATCTGAAAGATAAAAATGTTGGAAATGAAAAATCCACTGAGTGGATTTAATAGCAGACTGGACACAACTCCAGAAAAAAAATCAGTGACTAAAGACTGGTAAGTAGTAATTATCCAAACAGAAGCACAGAAATAAACAAGAATTAAAAATAAAAATCACAAGAGAAAAGAGAAAGAATAGATTCTAAGAAATGTAACTGGAGTCCTAAAAGAAGAGAGGGAAAATAGGGCAGAAGAATATCTTAAGAGAGAGTGTTGTTCAGTCGCTCAGTTGTGTCTGACCCTTTGCCACCCCCATGGACTGCAACATGCCAGGCTTCTCCGTCTGTCACCATCTCCTGGAGCTTGCTCAGACTCATGTCCATTGAGTCAGTGATGCCATCCACCAGGCTTCCCTGTTGGCTTAGATGGTAAACAATTTGCCTGCAATTCAGGAGACCCAGGTTCTATCCCTGGGTCTGGAAGATCCCCTAGAGAAGGAAATGGCTACTCACACCAATATTTTGGTGCTTCTCAGGTAGTTCAAATGGTAAGAGACGACAGACAGTAATTTACTAAAGCTGACTAAAGATCTCAAAACCGATTCAAGAAGTTTAGCAAACCCCAAACAGGATTAATACCAAGGGGACCACACCGAAGCACGTGAAACTAATGGAAATTAAAGAAAAAGAGAAAATCTCAAAAGCAGCTAAAGGAATGAATAAATTACATTCATGGGAACGACAGCAATAGTGACAGGTGAATTCATTAGAAACAGTAAAAGCCAGAAGAAAATGGAATGATGCTATCAATTGAATTCTTTATATCCAACAACAACATCTGTCAAAATGAAGGCAAAATAAAGAAAGTTTCATGCAAAGATAAGAGAATTGCTCACCACCACATCCTTGGTGAAAGAGACATTAGAAGAAGTTGCTCAGGGACTTCCCTTAGTCCAGTGGCTAAGACTCCCTGTTCCCAATGCAGGGGCCCAGGTTAGATCCCTAGTCGGGGAACTAGACCACAGATGCAGCAACTAAGAAGTTTGCACGGCACAATGAAGATCCCTCGAGTTGCAGCTGAGACCTGCTACAGCCAAATAAATAAATGAATTTTTTAAAAGCCAAAAAAAAAAAGTTGTTCACATCTAAAGAAAAATGATCCTGTGTGGAAGTCCAAATCTGCAGAATAGAATGAGAAAAACTCTGAAGAACTAATTTTGACAAATGTTTTTCTCCCGCTCATCTCAACTGGGAAAGGAAAGGATGAGAAATTTTCACCCTCCTCTCTTAACTAGGTGCTACAGCGAGATCTGGGAGAGCAGACTTTGGTAAGAATTTTTAGCCTCCACTGGCTTCTGCCATTTTACTCAGGATCCCATCTTTAGGCTCCAGGGCAAGTAGAGCATCCCAGAGGGTCCCATCTGAATCACCAAGAACTGAAGGGGAGAAAACTAAGTTTGCCCCCATCCTTCCGAGTTCTTGGTTGAGACCTCTGTAATAAAAGGCAGAGGCATTCCCTTGGTGGTCCAGTGGTTAAGAATCTGTCTTGCTATGTAGGGGATGTGGGTTTGATCCCTGGTTGGGGAACAAAGATCCCACATGCCTCAGGGCAACGAAGCCCATGGGCTGCAACTAAGACCCGATGCAGCCAAATAAATAAATATTTTTTAAAAAGACAGATTAACAACAGAAAAATGAACAGACATTTATTAACATATCCACCTCATGTAAACTTGGGAGATATTCGGGGGGAAATGAGTTAACACTCAAAGTGGCCTGAGTCACCAGCTTAAATACTATCCTCAACTGAAGACAAAAGAAAGATGTGATGAAGTCAGTTGTGGGGAGGTTACCAGCATAATTAACAAGGGGAAGAGAGGGAGACACCTTTACACAGAGAGATTTCCTTTAAAAATGTAAATTCCCCTTACAAAAGGGTAACTTCTGCTCTGTTTTTAAAGCTTCCCATGTATCTGCCATTATCTCACAACAATCTTATATCAAAGAAACATTATTTCGGGGTGGCATATTCTGTTACCCTTCACTATTTCGGGGGCTTCCCTGGTGGCTCAGATGGTAAAGACTCGGCCTGCAAAGCAGGAGACCCTGGTTAGATCCCTGGGTTGGGAAGACCCCCTGGAGAAGGGAATAGCAACCCACTCCAGTGTTCTTGCCTCGTGAATTCTATGAACAGAGAGGAGCCTGGCTGGATACAGTCCATGGGGTAGAAAAGAGTCAAGCATGACTGAGTAACACTTGCAGTACTTCGGGATGGGAAAATTAAAAACTAAGAAATAGGCCTTTTTTTAAAAAATGAGGAATACCAAATACTATACTATCCTTTCCTCAACTTCCAAGTACATGCTTCTATTTCCTAGAGCCAGGCCCAGCTCTGAGATTCTTGCAGTTTCATTAGTTTTTAGGAGTCCCTTTTCCCCAAAACTAGAAACAACTGCCCATTGACTGAAGAATAGATAAACAAAATATGGTCTCTCCATGCAATGGAATACAATTCAATCATAAAAAGGGATGAAACACTGAAACATGCTACAACACTGATGGGCTATGAAAACATTATGCTAAGTGAAAGAAGTGTAAAAATTACAACAGAAACCTCATTTAAAACGGCGTCAGGAGGCCAGAAGGGGACTTCTTATGTCCCACGACTAGATGTCAATTCGAGACACAATAGCAAGAGATGTACCTTGCCTTCCCATGGTACTACTTTACTCCCCTAGCAGGAGGAAGGAAGATTTTCTTCTCACCTAGCAACTGCCCAGCCAATGAGAGACTGTCACAGTTCAGCCAATGAAAAGCCACTATACTTCAAACTTGCAGTTTCCTCCAATGGACTCTGTTTATAACACCTTCTGTCAACTCTCCTTTCTCCTCTATGGAAGAACCCAGCTCTCTTTTGTTCCACATATTTGACTGTGGTTTGTCATGGATGGCATGTCCTGAATTGCCACTCTTTGCTATTCCCAAATAAACCTATCTTCCTGGTAAAAATAACTGGCCGTTTTATTGTTTTAGGGCATCAGAAGCCAGACAGAAACTGCCACGTGTTATATAATTCTGCAAATGTGAAATGCCCATCAATAGATCAGTTGAAAGGGACAGAAAGGAGACTCCTGGTTGTCAGGGCATGAGAAGGGTGGTGGGGTTGGCAGGGGGTGGGTGGGGGTGATGGGCATGGAGTTTCTTTCAGGGGTGATGAGAGTGTTCTGGAATCAGTGGTGACAGTTGTACAATATTGTGAATATACCAAACGCCACTGGATTGTACACTTTAAATATAAACTTCATATTCTGTGAATTATATCTCAATTCTTGTAGAAAGACTAGTAGCAGAAGGAAAGCACTGAAAATGATACTTTGGTTCCATAATAAAATGAGAGAATTAAAAAAAAAAAACTAAAGGAAAAGAAATTCTTTCAGTTTCTGCACACTTCTTTCATCTCCTCATCCATCCACCCAGAGAATTTTGTGTCTGTTTCCACCCAGTAAAAGGCCTGTGTCTGCCTTTTAATTTGGAGCCTGGCAGGTAAATCAGAAATGGGCCCCAAGTAAAAGGAGAGCAGTCCCATAGCCCCCTGGGATCTGAGCCTCCCACACTCCATGACTCACTTAACCGAGTAACAGCCTTCCTTCCTGTTTATCATCTGGGAGAAAAAGTAAAATGGCACTTTTATTTTTCCGCCAGTAATTTGTATAAGCCAACTTTGCAAACAATCGTTTCCTTAGCAACATCTGACCCATTCTCTTCAGACACAAATTCTCTCCAGTTGGACTGTCCTTTTCCAGCTAATCTAAGTTTATCTTGAAATCTCACTTAAAACAGAAAAGTTGGGGTTTTCACAAATGGGCCAAGCATCAGCAGGAATGCCCAGGGCTGACAGCTGAAGGCCAAGGAAACAAGAGGTAATGTTTATCCTTCCATGCCCACTCTAAGTTCTGACAGCAATGGATTTGCTTTCGAAGTTCATCAATTTGGCATCTGATCGCAGTAAAATTAAAAAAACAAAAACCAAGAAACACGAAAAAACCAAAACACATAATCCAAAAATCACAGACAGGACAAATTAGGACGAACAAATGGCTTTGGAAAATGTTGACTTGGGGAGCAACAACTGTAACGCACTGTTACCCGATTTTACTTTGAACCCCGTGACAACAAGATCAGGCCAGGGACCTCCCTTTCCAGAGAAAAGTCACTGCCTGGAGCCCTGCCCGCTCTCTGTCGCCGCGTGGCACACACAGCCCACCTCTCAGCTCTGCTCATCTCACCAGGTTTCCCCAACCAACAGAAGCACTGTGGTCACTCACCAAAGGCCATGTGTGCTTCTGGTTCAGTCTCTAAGTCGTGTCTGACTCTTTTGTAGCCCACCAGGCTCCTCTGGTCCAGGGGATTTCCCAGTCAAGAATACTGGGGTTGGTTGCCGTTTCCTATTCTCTAAGGGATCCTCCCAACCCAGGGATCAAACCTGTGTCTCGAGTCTCCTGCATTGGCAGGCAGATTTACCACTAGTCCCAAGTGTGTACCAAGTCGCTTCAATTGTGCCTGACTCTTTGCAACCCCATGGACTGTAGCCTGCCAGGCTCCTCTGTCCATGGGATTCTCCAGGCAAGAGTACTGGAGTGGGTTGCCATGCCCTCCTCCAGGGGATCTTCCCGATACAGGGACTGAACCTGTGTCTCTTATGTCTCTTGCATTGACAGGTGGGTTCTTTACCACTAGTGCCACCTGGGAAGCCCCCTAGTGCCAAGTAGAGTAACCAAATTCATTCATGTGCTGTGGGCTAGCTGCCTGCCTTGCGCTCTCTGTCCAGACTAGGGCCAGCTTCACAAGTAAGCAAAGCATACAGCCAGGACCCTGTACTCAGACACCCACCCCCACACTTTCCTGCGTGCTCTGTGTTGCCATCTTGAATCTTAATTTTTGAACGAGGGGCCCTGCATTTTCATTTTATACTGGGACCCCCACTTTATGTAGCAGGTCTGGCTAGAGAGTCCTTTAATGCAGATGCTTGGGTGACTGGCACAGGTCAGAGTTAACACAAAACAAGGGGCTGGCCAGCCATGGAGCCCCTTTCAGAAAGGAGACCCATCCCTGCCTCTAGATTCAACTGACTCAGAGTCCCCTCCTACTGGAGCCTTAAACATCTGGGTAACTGACCCCTCAAGACTATTTTGAGATGGACAGCCCACTTCTGCAAGAGCAGATCCGCTTCACATAACTGTGGCATTAACAGTAACAAGAGGCGGGGAAAAACAAGGGACTTCCCTGGCTGTCCAGTGGTTATGACTCTGTGCTCCCAACTGAAGGGGGCATGGGTTCCCTTCCTGGTCTGGGAATTAAGATTTTGCAAGGCCTCATGGCGCATCCAAAAAATAAAATAACAAAAGGGGCTAGTGCCAAAGGCCCAGGACCTGTTGTACGTGTCCTGTGTTAAAAATTCCTGTTAAGACAGGACCCAGTCTGCCCTTACTGTGTTACTCATGAAGGGGAGGGGGGGTTCTGTCCTGAGCAGAACAAGACCTAACCAACCCCCTTCACGGTGATGGGGCACCTTCCGGGGTGTACAAGAGGAGGTGTTCGCAGGGTGACCAGCAGCGCCCGGCAGCTGGCCAGCTGTGCCTCAGTGGCCCTGGTGGCTGAAACCCACAACCCAGCCCAGGCACCACCCTGGGCTCCGACCATTCCCTGCTGTACGCTGGGATCTGAAAGGCCCTTCCTTTCCCGCGAAGCCTCTTCTGGGGTTTCGGGAAGGAAGTGAAGACAGAGAGAGGAAACCGCAAACCCTTATAACTCTAATAGCAGCGTCACCTTTTGGTCCACGGCCCTCTCCTGGGGACACGCTGGCGTGGTTGAGGTGGGGGCTGCACCTGCTACATTTCATCCTGAAACACCCCCCAGGGAGGGGAGGGTGCCATTCTCCCTTCTTATAAGCAACATCGTAGTGGCTCTGCAAGATGAAGCCCAGGCACTGAGAGAGGCCGGCGAAGCCAGGACGGGGACACACCAGGTCTATCTGACCTGAGGCCGGTCGTTTGTTTCTGCAGCGCTCAGTCCAGAGGGGCCGTGTTGCTCACCCGGGTTGTGGGTCACTCTGCTGAGGAGGCTCCCCTCTCAAGGACACCGGTGGGGACAGGGCCGAGCCAGATCATCAGTCCCTGGGAACGTTCTCTTACAGAGAAACCCAATGGGGAAGCGACTGTGGGACCGTCGCCTTCTGCATTTCTGAAAAGCCAAGCTCTGCGCTTATAATCGAAAAGTCTCAGGGGCTTCTCAGCTCAGAGAGGACTTAACAGTTGGCAATTTCCTTTTCCTGTTTGGGTCCCAAACTCTGCCTCCAGAATTTTCAGAGTGTTAGTCACTCAGTTGTGTCTGACTCTTTGTGACCCCATGGACTGTAGCCCACCAGGCTCCTCTGTCCATGGGATTCTCCAGGCAAGAAGACTGGAGTGGGTTGCCATGTCCTTCTCCAGGGGATCTTCCCAACCCAGAGATTGAACCCGGGTCTCCCGCGTGGCAGGCAGACCCTCTACTGATCGAGCCACCGGGGAAACCCAAAGGCTAAAATTAAAAGCCAGAATGAACCCTTACTCTCTGCCATGCCCGACCCCTATCTCTTGGAGCCTGCCTGGAACGCTGGTGACCCGCTGGCTCTCTTGTCCCCTAGACCAAGCTGGCAATAGCTGCAGGAGCCTCAGGCGCATGAGCCCTTTGCCTCCTTTGTCACCGTGATGACCACCCTGGGAGCCAATTACTCCCTGCTTAAACCTTCTGGGAACACTTATAGCCTGAGCGCTGCAGAAAGGATTAAGGCAACAGAGAGGAGGCATGTTTTTCCAATTAGTCATAAACCACCCATTTTGGAACATTTGCAAAACCGGTTGCTTGCTTCGACATTATCCAAGATATCTACCTCTTTCTTTCTCATTAGTATGTTCACAAGGTTTTTAAGCTGACTTGGTACTCAAGGCCCATAACCATGAAATAGACAGGATGCTCGTGGCAAAATGCCCACACCAGAATACCAAGGCCCAAAGTCCCATCTTCCGTGAGCTGGGTAAGGAGGGAAGAGATGGAAATTAACCTCTACCTACAAGCGTTCCCCACCTTGGGCGGGTAACACCCTCCAGGGCACGCCATTACCTTTGTTTTAGATTTGGATATACATTTTACTACACACATATGTTTTTGAAGATTTCCCCGGCTGACATTTCTCACCCCCTGCCAAGTCTGGTCTAGCCTGTCAAGGAGAGGAGACCAAGATCCCAAGCCATGACCTCATTCTCCTTAAAGAGCCTTGTTGGAAAAGCAGGAAATGTGGGGAAAGCAGGGGAAATGCCATTCTCACGCCTATAAAGTGGGTCTCACAATGGGTAGGGCAGTTCTGAAGGCAGGAAGTGAGAACAGTGGGAAATGTGTGTGATCATGGCCAGAGTGTCAGATATGGGCGTGTCCATCAGACATGAGCTAACAAGGTCAGTCTGATTCCCGATTCCCGTTTTGCAGGTGAGGAAGAGGCTAGAAGAGGTCGAGGGTCCCAGGCCACACACACCTTGAGTGGCGGTGGAGCTGGGCTCTGAAACCATATGGGGGAACCACTGACTGAAACTGCCTGCCCTGGCCAGGCCCTCTAGTGACCACAGGTGTGAGTTATCTTAGACAGGAGGTCCTGGTAAGGAATGCAGAACTAACAAGCTACCACCAACCAGAAGAATTCGAGAAAGGTCACAAGGAGAGAGGAGACGCAAGTCCATATGTCCTGCCAACCTCCCAGCATCCTCAGCTGTATGAAGCACGTACCACCAGGAAGGACCCTGAGTCAGTGATTGGCCAGAGACAACCTGGAAACCCAATTACCATAAAACATGAGCCATGTGGCAGACCAGTTCTCCTGGGTTCCCTGACCCTCCTGCTCTCCGCCTGTGGCACCCCTTCTCAATAAAGTCTCTTGCTTTGCCAGCACATGTGTCTCCTTGGACAACTCATACCCAAATGTTAGAGAAGAACCTACTCTCAGGCCCTGGAAGGGGGTCCCCTTTCCTGCCACAAAACCATGTTGTATTTAGAACCTGCTTTAGCCCTTAAGCTGTCGCACCTGGAGGCTCCTTGGGATGGACAGAATTCTAAAGATGCCCAGTCCCAAGAATTCCACCCTCAGTGTGCATGCATCTGCTCCCAGGCATCCAATCCAATGCGAATCTAGGTGTGGCTGTGAAGGGAATCTGGAGAGGTAATGAAAATCTCAGATCTGTTGACCATGAGACGGATGGACCTGACCTTATCGTACGAGCCCTTTAAAGTGGAGCCACGAGGACACATGAAGAGATCAGCCTGGAAGCACAAGAAGAGCCTGACAATGTTTGGGGCTTGAAGATGGAGGGGGATGCATGGCAAAGGATGATGGTCCAGGAACTGAGAGCAGGCCCAGACTCACAGCTGGAAGGAGAGGGGATCTTAGTCCTGCAAACACAAGGAACTGGGTTCTGCCGACAACCTGAGTGAGCTTGGAAATGGCTTCTTCCCACAGCCTCCTGAAAAGACCTCAGTCAGGTGATCAGTGGCTAAGACTCCATGCTCCCAACACAGGGGACCCTGGTTTAATTCCTGGTCAGAGAACTAGATCCTGTGCTAAGTTCCTCAGTCGTGTCCGATTCTTTGCGACCCTATAGACTGTAGCCCGCCAGGCTCCTCTGTCCACGGGGACTCTCCAGGCAAGAATGCTGGAGTGGGTTGCCACGCCCTCCTCTAGGGGATCTTCACGACCCAGGGGTTGAACTTGTGTCTCTTACATCTCCTGCATTGTAGGAGGATTCTTTACCCACTCAGCCACCTGGGAAGCCCAATGAGATCCCACATGCCACAACTAAGACTCAGTACAGCCAAATAAATAAATTTAAAAAAAAAAAAAAAAGGACCTCAGCCAGCCGACCTTGGGCAGAAAACCAACCTTGCGGAGTCAGACAAGCTGCTGAGTTTCTTAGGAGCCACTACAGTCCTTGCCCCGTGGTCTGAGCCCCAGTCCCGGCTGCCATAGCCGCCAAAGATTTCGCGTCTTCAATGCCTTTCAGGGCCTCTGAGCTGCCCCTTCCAGCTTCCATGGGTCCTAAAAGCACCGTTCTTCTCGGCCAGAACCAGGTAAGTGGGGTGAGAAGAGGGCTGCCCTTGAACCTGGAAGATGCTGTGCAAGTCTTGAGCCTCTCAGGGGCCTCACCTGCTTTAACTGCTGACCTCAGGGCAAGACAGACAGCCTACACCTGTGCCGCCCAAGACGGACTATAGCCATTAGCCACAGATGGCTGTTTAAACTCAAATGCATGAAAATTAAGTAGAATTAAAAATTCAGTTGGGTGAGTTGGCTTGCCGGATAAAAATACAGGCTGCCCAGTTAAATTTGAATGTCAAATAGATCATTTTTATAACTGAGCCCCAAATACTGCATGGGATATACTTATACTAAAAGAAGTTTTTGTTTCTCATTCAAATTTAATTGGTCAGGCTTGTTCTTTTTTTTTTTTAAATTATGTCAGAAGTTTTAGATCTACAGAAAAATCATGACAACAGTGCAGAGTTCCCACATACTTCACAGCCAGTTCCCTCCCTTATCACCTCTTACATTTATATGCTACGTTTATTGCAATTAGTGCACCACTGCTAATGTTATTAACTAAAGTGCATAGTCTGTTCAGACCTCCTTAGTTTTTTCCAAGTGTCTTTTTTTTATTGTTCCACAATCCCATGACCCCCTGTTACACCGAGTCATCACGCCTCCTTAGGCACTCCCTGGATTTAAATAGCCACACGTGGTGTCTCTTGTCCTGGCCATGACGGTTTCTCAAGCTTTTGTTTTTTTGATGACCTGGGCAGTTTTGAAAAACGCTTTGTAGAATGTCCCTCAATTGGGATATGTCTGGTGTTTTTCTCATGAGTTATACTGGGGGTTATGGGTTTAGGGGAGGAAGGTCACAGAGGTTAAGTACAGAGCTCAACACAGCAAGGGCACGTGCTCTGGGTTTTTTTTTGGGGGGGGGTGTTGCTGCATCTGGCAGTGTGTGGGGATCTTAGTTCCCCAACCAGGGATCCAACCCATGCCCCCTGCAGTGGAAGCACAGAATCCTAACCACTGGACTGCCTGGGTAGTCCCAAAGAGCACATGCTTTCAACGTGACTTACCACAGCTGATGTTGAGCTTGACCAGGTACCCGGTTGAGGTGTGTCTGCCAGGTTTCTCCACCTTCTATACCCGCTCCCTGTCCATGGCATCCTTTCTGGAGTGGAGTCACCACGCACCGCCCACGCTTGAGGAGTGGGAGGCGTCCTGTACTTTCATTTATTAAATTTGGCAGCCTTATCCGTGGCACCCGACACATGTCAAGTACTCCACAGCTGCCGGAAGCTAGTGGCCACCACGGTGGACAGCATCGAGTCAAAGCACGCAGGCTGTCCAAACACAGGCCATTCACATACCACCCTCACCACTGTTCACTTAACATTTTCCTTTAAATAAGCTCACTTAAAAAAAAAAAAGACGCACGCTCCAGAGCCCGCTTGCGGTAACTACTGAGCTGCATGCTAGAGCCTGTGCTCCACAGCAAGAGAAGCCCCTGCAACGAGAAGCCCCCGCTCGCTGCAACTAGAGAAGACCCAGCACAGCCAAAAATTTAAAAAAAAAAAAATTTTTAAAAAGGAAACCGGATATCAGTACCCTAAGATTCCGTTAGTGGCAGCCCAGCACTGAGGATGCCCCAGGACATCCAAGAACACCTGGAGGTGGTCCGGCCTGGTTCCTCCCTGCTGGTTTTTTCCATCCTCTGTTTCTCCTCCTCCTCCTCCTCAGGGAAGAGGGTGGGTGAGTGGCCCCCTCAGCTCTGGTCCTGTGAGCTTCGGAGTTCTTCACTTGGCCTTCCTCTGGACGTCAGGATACCCATCCGAGGAGGCAAAGGGCCCAGTGGTCAACCAGTGCCGGGGTAGCTCTGACTTCCGCCAGGTACCTCCAGGCCCGGAAGCTGGAAATCTGCAGCCGCTGCACCTGGTTGGTTACAAGACTCACCTGGAGAGTTTTCCAAAGCTTCTATTTTCCCGAGCCACAACCACGTGGATTTGATGAAAGGTGGGTAAACTACCATTCACAGCAGCACTACTTACATATAGCCAAGACAATGGAAGCAACCTAAAAGTCCATTGACAGATGAATGGAAAATCATATATATATATATTACTCAGCCATAAAGAATGAAATAATGCCATTTGCAGCAACATGGATAAACCTAGAGATGATCATGCTAAGTAAAGGAAGTCAGAAAGAGAAAGAAAAATACCAGATGACATCACTTACATGTGGAATCTGAAATATGAATCTATCTAAGAAACAGCCTGATAGACACAGAGAACAGACTTGTGGCTGCCAAGAGGAGAGTAGGGGGTGGATGGATTGGGAGTTGAGGATAAGCAGACGAAAACTAGTAGATGTAGAATGAATAACAACCAGGTCCCACTGTATACACGGAGCTAGATTCAATATCCTGTGATAAAACTGATGGAAAAGATTGTATTTGTGTATAACTGAGGCACCTTGCTGGATAGCAGAAATTAACACAATATGTAAATCAACTATACTTCGATTAAGTAAATAAATGAACAATGATGAAGCGGTGGAAAGGAAGTTACAAGCCACCCCCTGGGGCTGATCATCAGTCTCCTGAGGCTACTGTGCCTAAGGCCCAGGCTCTCTGAGAGATTCGGCCCCAAAGGCCCCAGGACAAGGCAGGGCACTCCCTGTTTGATGCAATTCCTTTTCCTCTTCCCTTGGAAGGGAAGCTTAGTATTTTACTTCCAGGTGCTAGAGCCTCATTGTTTCTTGTTTCTTCTCCTGTATCTTTCTTGCACATCACATCTCTGGTCCCTGGGATCAGGCCCTGAGCTAGACTGCCTCCCCTCTGGGTTGCACCCATTGTATTTGTGGGAGATTAACTTGTGTGTTGGGTTCACAGACCGAGAGGAACTGCTCTCAGCATGAATTCCACCCAGACCTGCACCGCCCTCCACCCCCAACCAGACCCAGATGATTTAGATAAAGGCATTTAGCTGAAATCTAAGACTGAGTTGGGCCGTATATGGGATGGGGCTTCCCAGGTGGCGCTAGTGGTAAAGAACCTGCCTGCCAATGTAGGAGACATGTGATGAAAGTTTGACCCCTGGGTCGGGAAGATCCCCTGGAGGAGGGCATGGCAACCCATTCCAGTATTCTTCCATGGAGAATCCCATGGACAGAGGAGTCTGGTGGACTACAGTCCATAGGGTTGCAAAGAGTTGGACATTACTGAAATGACTTAGCCTGCAAGCATGTAAATGAGATGAGAACGTCAGGGGCCTTGGAACCAGGTGAATGTACTTTGCATTTGGGACAGACCTGCATCTTTAGGGGGCAGAGAGCACTGAATAGACTGAAGGCCTTGCACCAAAGGTGTCCACGTCCTCGTCCCTGGAACCTGTAAATAATGTTACCTTACACAGCAAGGAGATTTTGTAGATATGATTAGAAACAGGGAGATTACCTAGTGAGCCTAATCTAGTCACAGGAGTCCTTAAGAGCAGGGAAATTTCTTGGGCGGCAAGAACAGGCAATAAGGGGGAGGGAGAGACAAGCACGCGACTTATCATGTCCCTGGAGCCCGGACCTTCTCAGCAGGCGCTTGGTAACAGACCAGTGAAGCGAACCTTTTTTTGAGCACCTGGATTCTCTAACAGCCACGTACAAGTGGCTTCACCTCTCTGACCCCAAACACTCCTTTTCTACAGATGACAGACACAAAGCTCAGAGAGGTGAAGCGACTCACATAAGGTCACCCAGTAAATGAACAGCAGGGCTGATTCAAAAAGCAGCACTGCGGGAACCCAGATGGTTGCCAAACCCGACGCCGCCCCCATCCCCCGCCGTGTTAGGGCTTGGCCCTAGTGGGTGAAACTCCCCGGGGTGGAAAGCCGCCAAGCTTCTCATGGCCGGGTTTATTCCTTTGCTTCCTTCCCTGGCTTTGCATCCTGGTCGCTGGCTGGCCGCCCGTTTCGGATGGAACAGGGCAGTTCTGCCGGGGACGGACCAGCAGGGGGCGCCAGCACCCAAGTGTAAAGACCCAGCGGTCCCAGAGGGTCTGATTTTCTCAGAATGGAGGTCCTGGTCCCCTCCCCCACAGAGAGCCACAGCCACCACTGGCCCGTCTCGGCCACAGCCTGCTGGCCACATGTCCTTGGGCAGAGAGCTCCATCTCCTTGGCAGCAGTTTTCCCAGAGGAGGGGGGGAAGCCCCTCCCCGGGCCGCTGACATAGTGATATGAAATAACAACAGGGGGGAAGCTCCCTGGCTCCTAACCCTTGCTTGAATTTGCATTCTTTATCAGATGTTTAATGGTTCTCGCCGGACTATCATTTCAGATTCTGCCCAAACCACATGAATCTTTTATTTTGACTCAGCTGTCTCTCTCCTTTTCCTTCAGCCTTTCATGTTTTCACCAAGTCTTCCCTATTTGTACTTCAGAAGGCTCGCCAGCGTTTCTGGCGGGCGCCCTCGGGCTGATTATAAACTACCAGAGCCGGCTGGATTCCAGAGGCAGACTGCACGGGGGCTCCTTGCGTGTGGGGAGCTCTTGAGGGCTGTCGATTCAGGAACACGGTGTCTTTGCATGTCCTATCTCCTCCATCTTCCTACCTGAAAAGCCAGACTTTGACGGAAGACACACGGACTGCCCGTGTGTGTTGGGCATGGACAGACGGACACCTAAGACACAGTCACAGCGGAGGCCCATTCGATGGGGACAGAGATACTAACAGACCTTTCGGAGCGATTTCTGCGCCAGTCTGTAGATCTGTGCGGGGAAGGGGCTTCTGTTCAGGTTCCCATGATCTTCCTGGGTCTCATCCACCCTACAGACAGGTCTCCAAGCCCAAAGTCAGACAGGCGAGGGTAGGACGGGGACTGCCCACGTGCGGCTAAGCCCCCCTCTCTGTCAGCAGGCAGGGAACCCCAAAAGTGGTCCTTTGCACTGGCTCCAAGATGTCTGCTAAAGGTAGGTCACTATGGCTGAAGATGTGTGTTTTCCCTCTTTATGTGACACATGGGGGCAGCTGCTGAGTGAGCCTGGTCTGTGGCCTGAGGCTTAATGACCCCAGTTCCTAGTCCATTTGGTGGCCAACATTTCTCAGGGCCTCGCAGTCACAGCTGGATCCCCAAGATTGGGAGGCAATTCTGTCCACGGTGTGTCATCTGGATTTTTTTCCTCCTCACCATTAAATCACACACAACAGGCCAGGAGACAAAATGTTTGACTTTTTTCATGTGGTCTTTCCTTCCTCCTGCTTCACCTGATGCATAAAAATTTTGTGGTAAAACTACAGGCTTTACAAGAATATGCAACAAAGATTTAGGGAACTTAGTGATCCAAAACCAGCTAAATGAGCTGGGTTTTTTCTTCTTCTCTCTCTCTCTCTTCTTTTTTTCTTCTAATGTAAAGCAGTTCCAAGAAAAGTGAAGTCACGGCCCAGGGTGCTTATTTTCAGTTCTTAGAAAAGAGCCAATTTCAAAAGGGAAGCTTTGTAGCCGGAGCACACAGCCTGCCCTTGTCTGGTGAGGGGAGCCTGCTGATAAACCAACTTTGATTTGGCATCAGAAAACTAAAACCCCCGCCCGAGATGCATCTTCATCTGGTGATGTCAAGGAGGAAACGCGAGGCGAAACAGTGAGAGTTCTTAATATTCCGGCAGACCGCAAGAGCTCAGTTAACAGCTAAGACGCCGGGAGGGCACAGGGCCAGGTCCGAGCCCCCAGGGAGCCATCAGCGTCTGCGGGGACTTGTCGAAAAGATACAGGCACCCTCGTTTCCCCACCTCCCACGCTCCTGAGGTAGTTCACTGCCAGGCAGCCCTATCAGCCCAATCAGCGATTTTTCATTCAGGCATTTGTTACCAGAAGTTAGGTGAGTACGGAGCGGGCAGGATATGGTTCTCAGCAGCCTGGGTTGGTCTTCGAGCAGAAGAGCTGGCTTCAGATAAAGGAACCTCAGCAGGGCAGACTTCGATTTAAGGGCTTAGGGAAGCTACCGTACAATCAGCTCCAGGGTTACTACCGGGAAAGCCAGGCTAATTGTGGAATAAACGGTTGGCCCAAGAATCCTCTGACAGAGAGGGCGTGGACAACATCAGAATGCAATGTCAGTGTAACCAAAAGCAAATGGTCACCTCTCTCTCCCAGCTAGGGCGAGCCTAAGGAGACATCCTGACTGTCTGTCATAGGGTGTCCTGGATGGGCTCCAAGAACAGAAAGAGGACACTCGAAAAAACAGTAAGGAAATCTGAAGAAAGGGTAGAATTCGGTTAACAGCATCTCAGGGTTGGTTCACTAATTGTAACTAATGTGTCCTATTCGTGTTAAGATGTTAATAATAAGGGAAACTGGGTGCAGGTAAATGGGAACTCTTTGTACTGTCTTTGCAATTTTTCTGTGGACCTAAAACTATTCTTATATATATATATACACATACATATATTTTTAAGAGGCAACTGAAGGATGTGAGTATGAACTTATTACTCCTCCCAGCAACAATCATTTGGGGCCTACCGAGTGCCAGGCACATGTAAAAGTGATTTACACACTTCCTCACTTATTCCTCACACCAGTGCTGTGAGCTCAGTATAATCTGCGTTTTATAGATGAGGAAACTAAAGCGCAGAGTAGGTGGGACAGATGAAGGGCTCATATTCAGGTCTACAGGGCTGCAGAAGTCCTGATGAAGCTCAGCAACATTGACCAAATTCTGAACATAAACTGACTCAAAACAAGCTTCAGGCAGGCACCAAAACCCAGACTGGTAAGAAAAACAATATGCATTTTCCCATTTCCCCACCTTTAAGAGAAAATGCTAGAGTTAAAAAAATACAGCATGTCCAGGGACTTCCCTGGTGGTCCAGTGGTTAAGAATCTGCCTTCCAATGCGGGGACGTAGGTTCAATACCTGGTTGGGGAACTAAGATTCCACATGCGGTGGAACAACTAAGCCCATGTGCAACAACCAAAGAGCCTGCACACTGCAACTAGAGGAAGTCCTCAGTCTGCAAAGAAGAGCCCGCACAGCCAGATATATGTGTGTGTGTGAATACATATATATTTATGCATATACATATATGTGTATATTTATGTAAATATATATATGTATGGGGCTTCCCAGGTGGCTCAGTGATAAAGAATCTGCTTGCCAATGCAGGAGCCCTGGGTTTGATCCTTGGCTCAGGAAGATTCCTAGAGAAGGAAATGGCAACCCACTCTAGTATTCTTGTCTGGAAAATCCCATGGACAGAGGAACCTGGGATTCTGCAGGCTGCAGTTCATGGGGTCACAAGAGGTGGATACAACTGAGCACCTCACACACACACACACACACACACACACACATGTCCAAAACATAGACAACACCACACGCTGGTGAGGCTGCAGAACAGGAAGTCCATACACTGCTGATGGGAAAGCAAAATGCTGTAGCTCCTTTGGAAAACAGTGCTCGACTGAATACGTTGTCCCCTCCAAAGGTCCATAGGCTGAATGTGCGCCCTCACCCTGCCCCAAATTCATAAATTGAAACCTGGCCCCCATTGTGATGGTTTATGGAGATGGGGCCTTTGGGAAGTGAGCGGGATGGGATCAGTGCCCTTATAGGAGGCCCCTGGGAGAACATCCACCTCTGCCATCACATGAGGACATGGGGAGAAGGCCTTGAAGCTGCGAGCACCTTGACCTTGGCCTCCAGAACTGGAAAAGGGAACTTTCTGATGTTTTTAAACACCCCCCACCCCCAGCCCCGCAGCCTGTGGGGCTTTGTTATAGCAGACTGAGACAGTCTGGCAGTTTCTTACAAGGCTATGACATAGGCTGACCATATAAACATGAACTGGGCTCCCAGGCATTTACCCTGCTGTGTTGAAAACGTATGTTCATACAAACCCTGAACACGAATGTTTAAAACAGCCCTATTAATAACTGCCAAAGCTGGAGTCAAACAGATGTCCTTCAATAAGTTAATGGATAAACAAACCATGGTACATCCATCCAATGGGGGATTAGTCAGAGTAAAAAGAAATGAGCTATTGAATTACAAAATTATATCAGTTCAGTTCAGTCGCTCAGTCGTGTCTGACTCTTTGCAACCCCATGACCCGCAGCACGCCAGGCCTCCCTGATCATCACCAACTCCCTGAGTCCACCCAAACTCATGTCCATCGAGTTGGTGATACCATCCAACGATCTCATCCTCTGCCTACCCTTCTCCTGCTCTCAATCTTTCCCAGCATCAGGGTCTTTTCCAATGAGTCAGCTATTCACATCAGGTGGCCAAAGTACTGCAATTTCAGCTTCAACATCAGTCCTTCCAATGAACACCCAGGACCAATTTCCCCCAGGATGGACTGGTTGGATCTCCTTGCAGCCCAGGGACTCTCAAGTCTTCTCCAACACCACAGTTGAAAGCATCAACTCTTTTGCACTCAGCTTTCTTTATAGTCTAACTCTCACATCCACACATGACCACTGGAAAAACCATAGCCTTGATTAGACAGACCTTTGTTGGTAAAGTAATGTCTCTGCTTTTTAATATGCTGTCAAGGTTGGTCATAACTTTCCTTCCAAGGAGTAAGTGTCTTTTAATTTCATGGCTGCAATCACCATCTGCAGTGATTTTGGAGCCCAGAAAAATAAAGTCAGCCATTGTTTCCACATCTATCTGCCATGAAGTGATGGGACCTGATGTCATGATCTTAGTTTTCTGAATGTTGAGCTTTAAGCCAACTTTTTCACTCTCTTCTTTCACTTCATCAAGAGGCTCTTTAGTTCTTAATTTTTTGCCATAAGGGTGGTGTCATCTGCATATCTGAGGTAATTGATATTTCTCCCGGCAATCTTGATTCCAGCTTGTGCTTCCTCCAGCCCAGCGTTTCTCACGATGTACTACTCTGCATGTAAGTTAAACAAGCAGGGTGACAATATACAGCCTTGACGTACTCCTTTTCCTATTTGGAACCAGTCTGTTATTCCATGTCCAGTTCTAACTGTTGCTTCCTGACCTGCATACAGGTATCTCTCAAGAGGCAGGTCAGGTGGTCTGGTATTCCCATTTCTTTCAGAATTTTCCACAGTTTCTTGTGATCCACACAGTCAAAGGCTTTGGCATAGTCAATAAAGCAGAAATAGATGTTTTTCTGGTACTCTCTTGCTTTTTCGATGATCCATCGGATGTTGGCAATTTGATCTCTGGTTCCTCTGCCTTTTCTAAAACCAGCTTGAACACCTGGAAGTTCACGGTTCACGTATCACTGAAGCCTGGCTTGGAGAATTTTAAGCATTACTTTACTAGCGTGAGAGATGAGTGCAATTGTGTGGTAGTTTGAGCATGCTTTGGCATTGTCTTTCATTGGGACTGGAATGAAAACTGATCTTTTCCAGTCCTCTGGCCACTGGTGAGTTTTCCATATTTGTTGGCATATTGAGTGCAGCACTTTCACAGCATCATCTTTCAGGATTTGAAATAGCTCAACTGGAATTCCATCACCTCCACTAGCTTTGCTCGTAGTGATGCTTCCTAAGGCCCACTTGACTTCACATTCCAGGATGTCTGGCTCTAGGTGAGTGATCACACCATCGTGATTATCTGTGTCGTGAAGATCTTTGTACAATTCATCTGTGCATTCTTGCCACCTCTTCTTAATATCTTCTACTTCTGTTAGGTCCCTACCATTTCTGTCCTTTATTGAGCCCATCTTTGCATGAAATGTTCCCTTGGTATCTCTAATTTTCTTGAAGAGATCTCTAGTCTTTCCCATTCTATTGTTTTCCTATTTCTTTGCATTGATCCCTGAGGAAGGCTTTCTTATCTCTGCTTGCTATTCTTTGGAACTCTGCATTCAAATGGGTATATCTTTCCTTTTCTCCTTTGCTTTTCGCTTCCCATCTTTTCATAACTATTTGTAAGGCCTCCTCAGCCAGCCATTTTGCTTTTTTGCATTTCTTTTTCTTGGGGATGGTCTTGCTCCCTATCTCCTGTACAATGTCACGAACCTCCATCCATAGTTCATCAGGCTTTCTATCAGATCTAGTCCTTTAAATCTATTTCTCACTTCTACTGTATAGTCATAAGGGATTTGATTTAGGTCATACCTGAATGGTCTAGTAGTTTTCTCCACTTTCTTCAACTTCAGTCTGAATTTAGCAATAAGGAGTTCATGATCCGAGCCACAGTCAGCTGCCGGTCTTGTTTTTGCTGACTCTATAGAGCTTCTCCATCTTTGGCTGCAAAGAATATAATCAGTCTGATTTTGGTGTCGATCATCTGGTGATGTCCACGTGTAGAGTCTTCTCTTGTGTTGTTGGAAGAGGGTGTTTGCTATGACCAGTGCATTCTCTTGGCAAAACTCTATTAGCCTTTGCCCTGCTTCATTCTGTATCCCAAGGCCAAATTTGCCTGTTACTCCAGGTATTTCCTGACTTCCTACTTTTGCATTCCAGTCCCCTGTAATGAAAAGGACATCTTTTTTGGGTGTTAGTTCTAAAAGGTCTTGTAGGTCTTCATAGAACTGTTCCACTTCAGCTTCTTCAGCATTACTAGTTGGGGCATAGACTTGAATTACCGTGATATTGGATCACAAAACTATATGGAGGAACCTTAAATGCATTTTGCTAACTTGAAAGAAGCCACTCTGAAAAGGCTACAGACTGTGCAATTCCAACTATATGATGTTCTGGAAAAGGCCAACTATGAACTATGGAGACTGCAGTGGTTGCCAGGGGTTACATGGCAGGGAAGGATGAACAGTCGGAGCACAGAGGAGTCTCAGGGTAACAAAGCTATTCCCTACGATGCTGTAACAGTAGATACATGATATTACGCCTACTGTATGTCACAAAGACTGACTCTTGATGTCGGTGATGGACTTGAGTTAATAACATATCAACGCTGCCTTGTTGAGTTTAACAAAGGTATCACACCAGTGTAAGATGTTAATAAAGGGGAAAACAGAGGGCATATAAAATACCTCACTATAGGTTCTGTTCTTTTTTCCCCTAGAAATCTAAGATCCCTAAAAAATAAAATATATTAAAAAGAATACAGCATAGGAAACAATTTATTGGTGGTAGAAATCAACTCCAGCAAAAGTCTACAGAAATGGGGAGCATAACCTGACCCCCTCCCTCCCTTGATATTTACAATCTAAGGAAAAGTGAAGGTTGAGTAAGAAGCAGAGAGCAGCCACCCAGCATTCAATACAATCACAACCAAACTCCATTCCCTACAGAAAACACCGTGAAGAATCTTATCCAACCAGCAGGCTGCCCCTTGCGGCGTCTCATCAAAAGTTATGAGGCAGGAGTTTAGTTCATGCCTGCAAGTCATTCTTCATCTTGATTTTCATTTCAACAAGAAGTTCTGAGGGTGTTTCAACATCCCCAAGGGAAGGAAGAAGGGCAGGCATCCACATCCAGCTCTGCGGAGAAGGGATCTCACATTTAGGGCTGAGTGGCGTCTGAGGCAGAAAGAGGGCTGAGTCTGTCTGAGAGGCCCCAGAGCGTGCAGTCAGAAAATGCCGTTTGACTTGCAAGCTGGATATGGAAGCTGTGGACTGAGGAGACGCAGAGCCATGAGGTCATTCCTTTTTTACGCAGCCTCTTTTCCCGCCCATAACCACGCTTTTCATCTCCGTGGGCCATGACTGAGGTTCAAATTCAGCCTCATAAAACAGGGCCATGGTGGTAATGGAAAAAACATCATCACTTGTAAAACTTGGAAAATGCAGCATGAAGTTTCTGTGAGCTTCAGGGAGAGAGAATTAACACAGAGAGAGCAAAGGAAAAAAAAGAGAGAGAGAGAGAGAGAGCAAAACATCTGCTTTTCATCAGCAAACAGTCCAAGCAAAGGGCAGCAGGGGCTGAGTTCACTGGAGTGGCCCAGCATTTAGAGGGCCTGCATCTGGACTCCTCAGAGCAAAGCTTTCTGATAAACCTTTGAGAAATATATATTGAGTGATGTCCACGAAATCCACATGGTGAGAATGCAAGTTGTTCCAGAATTTGGGTTTTTTTATCGTGGGTTCCAACATCATCTAAGGAATATGCCTGTGTAAATCTTCCACTTCCAGCTCCCACAAGCTTTTGTGGATGGGATTATCTGAAAGATCTGTCATCTTCACAGCCTGCAAGCAGGGCTCAGGGCTGCAGGCCTGAACCACTCCCATCACCATCACATACTTTCCTGGAAGAAGAAAAGCTGGGTGGTAAAAGTCCACACTGATAGGGAAAATACAAACAAAACAGAGACAGGAGTCTTTGAGAGGGTTTAACTTTATCAGGGAGGCAAACTGGAGACCAAAAAAAAAAAAAAAATGCAGACAGTAAATACCAAAATGCCAAGGTGATCAAAATACTTATCTCGATAGTAAATTCCACATTTAAAATGGAGAATGATAGTAAATTCCACATTTAACCTGGAGAATGACATCCGTATCTTCTTTGGCTTCTGGTTTTCAAATGTTAAAATCAGAGCACACTGCATAAAGCTATCCTGCCCAAGAAATGGAAGAGATGCTCATACCAGAGGATGAGTTGTAATTAGACAGTCTGCTCTAAGGCAGGGCCAGAAAACCCTGAGCTTTTCCCTTCTCCCTGTTCTTGCTCAATACAAGAGCCTGTGACTGGTCTCCATGCACAAGACTGGTCCTCTTTTTGCACAGACAATTCCTGACAGAGGATGGTTGGATGGCATCACAGATTCAATGGACATGAGTTTGAGCAAACTCCAGGAGAAGGTGAAGGACAGGGAAGCCTGGTGTGCTGCAGTCCATGGAGTCGCAAAGAGTGGGACGTGACCAAGAAACTGAACAACAACAACTCTGACAGCCCCAAAGCAAAAATCCAATTCCCCTTCATGTTGCCACAAGAACTGGGCAGTGAAACTGTTTACCTCAGATTGGGACTACGAACCCACCCAAAACCCACGGTCTTCCAACTGAGATCACAGACGTGGTTTCGGGACCTAATGAGTTCAGGTTCTTGATGTCTTACCGCAGAAAGAACTCAGTAAGAGACAAAGTGACAGGTAAAAAGTGGACTGATTCAGAGAGAAACACACTCCACAGACAAGAGTTTGGGCCACTGCAGAGGGCAGGTGCAACAGCCTCACAATGTGGCACGGTTAACTTTTATGGGCTGGGTAATTTCATAGGCTAATGAGTGGGAGGATTATTCCAAATATTTGGGGGAAGGGGTGGGGATTTCCAGGGGTTGGGCCATGGCCTACTTTTTCCTCTTTGACGGTTGACCTTGGAACTGTCATGGCGCCTCTGGGTGTATCATTTAGCTTAATGATTGGGGATCAAGGTCTAGTCAAAGTTGACTTGTCTGCCATCTTGGACCCATCTGATTCTAATCGGTTTATGTTGTGTCCTCGGGCTGTGGCTTGCCCCCTTCCCTCCTGTTTCAGTAGGGGCGGCACCCCCAAAAACACTCTATCGTTACAGCTGCCTGGGACCAATCTCCACCACCTCCTGCCGTCAGCTGGGCACACGCAAGCAAGTCATTGAGAGGGCAGGCTGCCATTCAATGATCTCATGACATATTAACCACGACGCTCTTCCCATTCCCTTGGGGAAGTGGCTCTCCTTGAAAGCAAAACTTGGCCAGTCTTAACCACACAAAACAATTGTGTAAAAAAAAACCCAAACACAGCAGGAAAAGCAGGCACGCAGCCAGCCTCCACCGCATGCCCCTGCAAGGCCGCTTTAATCATACTGCTTCCAACATTAGGGCTGGGTTTGCAGCCAGGGCCCCAGGGCGCTGACGGAAAGAAGCCAGGAGAGCTGATACCTTACCCTCTGGGCATCAGCCCCTGGTACTACATACTGAGGTTTTCCCAAACCCATCTCTACTTTTGACCTGAGCGACTCTGGGCTCCTCAGTGATGGAAGCTCATTATAAAATTACATTTGACATACCCCTCTGAATAGGCCTGGGGGAGATGGAACCCTCGGAAAATGACTGAAAACCCTGGAAAGGAAGAGCAAACCCAGAGAGATCCCAACAGGAGAGGTAATCCACACACAGGAAATCTGCACACACGGAGGCATATAACACAAATAAACGGATGAACCCGAAGGACTGAGTTGTTCTAGCCTTTCGTGATCAGCCAACCGGTTTCCTTAGTCTGGTTCATCCTATCCACACCCTTTCCCCCATGAGTCTCTCTCCACTGTCTCTCTTTCCCCACTGTGCCCCTCCCTACCCCACTCACTCCCTTCCATCTGGCTTTCATCCCATGACTACACAGACCTGGATCAGTTGTCCCTCTTCAGCACCCATGGCACCTTGCACTCAGGCTCATGCCTATGACACGTCACTTTGTGTTTTAATGGCCTGCTTACTCTTCAGGCCCCCGTCTGAAAGTAGTTACCAACTTGTCAATCAAACCTTGGTATTAATTACCAAGGAGAAATGGCAAGGCCCAGGCATGCAGGCATTCAGGCCATTGGGTAGGTCAGATGGGTCTGTCAACGTGCAATGACCACTCAGGTACCTGTGCTGTGCTTAGTCACTCAGTCGTGTCCGACTCTTTGCGACCCCATGGGCCGTAGCATGCCAGGCTTCTCTGTCCATGGGGATTCTCCAGTCAAGAATGCTAGAGTGGGCTGCCATGTCCTCCTCCGGGGGATTTTCCCAAAACAGGGATCAAACCCCAGTTTCCTGTATTGCAGGCAGATTCTTTATTGTCTGAGCCACCAGGGAAGCACACTCAGGTACCAACTGGTACCAACCTTATGCCAGGGCTGGAGCCACCCATGGGAGACAGTCCCAGCTTGGCTTCAAAGAGCATTGCCTAGGGACCAAGACACCAAACAGCTCAGGCTACGTGCTACACCAAGGGCCGGAAAACATTTTCCGTAAAGGGTCGGATACTAAATATTTCAGGCTTTGAAGGGCACAGGGTCTCTATTGCAACTATTCAAGTATGTAGCTGTAATGAGAAAACAGCCCTAGACAATACCTAAATGGTTGTGTTCCATAAAGACTTTTTATTTATGGACCCGGATATTTGAATTTCATATACTTTTCACATGTCATGAAATCTTTCGTTTTTTTCTCAACCATATGAAAACGGAAAAATCACTCTTAGCTCGTAGGCCAAGCAGAAAGAGGTGGCACCCTGAAGTTTGCAGACCATGTCTAGATAAACACTGCAATCGAGGGCAGACAGAAAGGGAGGCTGAAGGATGGAGCTGGGGTGGGGCCGGAAGCGTGCAGGAGCATCACATCCTAAGAAACCATGGTCACAACCCTCACTGTAACCTAGGAGCTGTGTTAAGGCCATTTTTTAAATGCACTGAATCCATACAACAGGCAGCAACTATTAGCCTCTTTGAAAGGCGATCCAGAAAGGTTAAGAACAATTCTCCAGGGAGAACATCGGAAAGGGGCCCGAGCCAGTTAAACCTAACGCTGAGAACAGTTGTCAGAAAGACATAGACCCCACCCTGTGGTGGTCTGGCCCCGAGGTTCTCAAAGTGTGGCCCCCAGGCCAGCAGCACCTGGGAACTGCTTAGAAAGTTCTCAGCCCCACCCAGACCAACTCTGAGGATGGCGCCTGCCAGTAGTTTTAACAAGCCCTCAGGGTAAGTCTGAAGCACGCTCAAATGTGCACACCTCTAGTTTAAAAGGAAAGAGTAATGACTACAGCCTGACAGTTCCAAGAGGCAAGGGTACAGCAGGGGCCCGCCCCCCACTCCTGGGAACTCGGGAGAGCTTCCCTAAGAAAGGTACCCTTGAGTCCAGTCATTAGGGATGAACCGAAGTTCCCCACCACGATGTTTTCCGAAACTTGATGGGGGTGGGGAAGGGGAATCACCCCCTGCGGAGGAGGCTTTGTTACTGATGCTGGGGGGTGGGGGCGAGGGAGGAGTCCCTCTCCCGGAGATTCCAACTGGAAAGGCTGGTGCAATCCTAGAACTTGTATTTTTTTAAATGGGCTGCGGGTGATGCTTATCATCAGAACGGCTTGGCTGGCGCCTGTCTGGGAAGGGGCAGGAAGGAAGGGCCTGGAGGCTGGTGACCAGCACAGCAGCGCTGCAGAAAGACCTGGAGGTGGGACGGCCTGGCCCCGCCTCCGGGCGGTACCAACCGAGGGCCAGCCGGGGTTCGAATCTGGCTGTTACCTGGGACGAGGCAGGGCCGCCCGCGCGGCACCCGCTCGAGGCCGCGAACCGAGAAGGGCCCGCTCGGGTCCCGCAGCCGCGCCTCGCCGCCGCCGGCCTCCACCACAGTGCCCTGCATCCACACGGCCGTCAGCTCCAGCGGCTCGCGGCCCGCCGCCGCCCGCGACAACCGCCACGAGCCCGGGCCGCCCTCCGCGTCGCGCCGCAGCTGCTCCGCCAGCACCTTGAGCGGCGGCGACCGAGGCAGCCTCACGGCCGTGGGGCGGCCGCCGGACAGCGGCTCTGTGGGCGCCGCCATTCCGCCCCGCCTTCGCGTTCCCGCCAACTTTGATGAGCGGGAGGCCAGGTCCGCGGCTACCAATCAGGGGCGCGCTGGCGGGGCCAGCCAATGGTCGGGGCCGGGAGGCGGGGCCACCACGCCGAGCGGCCCCCCCAAGCACAGGAGGGCGCATGCGTACGTGAAGTAATTAAACGCCCCACCCCCTCATGTCAGGAATGAATGGATGAAATGAATTAAGAGAAAAAAATGAAGGAAGGAAGTAAAGAACTTGTCTCCACGCACCTCAAAATTTGGTGTGCACGCAAATCATTTGAAGAATGTGAGAATTCATCTTTACATCGCCTTGCCTAGTACGGTTCTCTGAGGCTAATAAATACTAGCAAACACTGAAATGAACAGTAGCAATGATGAGGCTATGCTTATTGTCAGTTATCAAGAATCGAATGGAGAAATAAGGCTGGAGAGAGGGACACGTACAGATAGTAAAATCGCCCGTTCTTTTATTACTATGTTTATTTATTATACTTTAATAACATTATAAAATAATTTAACAAGATATATTACTATATTTTTCACAAAAGGAATTCACGTTCATTATAGAAAATTTAGGAAAGGAAATCTAGAATAAGAAAAGAATTGTAGAAATCATTCAGAGTTATCCACCCACTGTTGGTGTATTAGCATCCAGGCTTCAAAATATATACACACAAATATTATTATGTATATTGCTTTCAGTTAATAATAAATATCTTTCCATATCAACAAATATCCCTCTGCTTCCTCTTGAGTGACTGTATAAGATTCTATTTGTCTCATCACCTACATAACCAATATCCTAGAGGAGGACATAGGCTATTTCACTTTATAAATTGTTACAGTGAGCTTTACAGTGAACCTATTTAGAATTAAATTTTTGTTCATGTTTCAGATAAATTTCTAGAAATGGAGTGAAAGTCGCTCAATTGTGTCTGACTCTTTGTGACCCCATGAACTATACAGTCCATGGAATCCTTCAGACCAGAATTCTGGAGTGGGTAGCCTTCCCTTTTCCAGGGGATCTTCCCAACTCAGGGATTGAACCCAGGTCTCCAGCATTGCAGGCAGATTCTTTACTGGCTGAGCCACAAGGGAAGCCCAAATGCTCCCTAAAACTTGCATGTCCTCAATCAGTCAAATCCTAAACCAATCCTTTAAGACCAGTGGTCAGGAGACTTTGTCCTCCTGGGATCATCTGCAACACCAGGCTTAGGGTATTCATCAAGAGCTTAATTTTTATAAAGCAGCTAAGACGTATTGGAAAAGACCCTGATGCTGGGAAAGACTGATGGCAAGAGGAGAAGGGGGTGACAGAGGATGAGATGGTTGGATGGCATCACTGACTCAATGGACATAAATTTGCCCAAACTCTGGGAGATAGTGAAGGACAGGGAAGCCTGGCGTGCTGCTTGGGGATCCATGGGGTCACAATGAGTCAGACACAACTTAGCAAATGAACAACAACAAGACATACTGAACAAGGCTCTGTCCTTAGAGCTTTGTGGGCAGACTGTACTACAAAGGTGGGGGAAACTGAGGTTCACAGAAGCTAGGTGGCTTGCCTACAACCTCCCTGGAAGTAGCCTCTTATAGGGTCCTGGGCTCTATACCTCAACCCTACGCTGTAGAGTAACCAGCTTCATAACTTGGAAGGAAGCAGGGATTTTAACCAAGAGAGAGTGTCACCCCTTCTAGCCTGATGGGTCCCTACTGGCCTTACCCAAGGAAGGCCAGGAAAGCAATGGGGAAGGGAGTAAAGATAGGAATTTCCCACTGTCCTCTTGGCCTTCAAAACACAAGTCTGCAGGGGCTCCCGCCCAAGTGCAGTGGGCGTGCTGTGGGTCCCGCCGGGGGGGGGCTGCTCCGAGGTAGGTGCGAAGGTGGTCCTGGGTGTGGTGGCAGCACGTCCTCCCAGAAGGGGAAAGCATCTTAGGTGCGAGGGATGAAGAGGACAGGGAAGGGGGAACTCGGACAGAGGGAAGGGGCGACCCGGAACTGAGTTGGAACAGGTTACCTGAGACTGGGTGAGGGACTTGGAAGGGAAGAAGGAGAAATTGGGACAAAGATGCAGCCTGAACCACACACCTGAGAGTCTTTTCCTTTCTTACTCTTTGGAAATGACTGGTACCTGAGACTTTAATTTGGGTCCTATTTGGTTTTTAAGCTTCAGGAGGAATCACAGTATCTTGATCATCTCGCTTTCACCACACCCACTAGGTCCTGCTTTGGGCTTGGGCCACACCTGCATCCCACCTCGCCATCAAAGATGTCTCCGGACCTCTCTGCTTATACTTCTCTCTGCCCGACATGCCTTCCCCCCGTCTCTCCCAGCTGGCTCAGTCACCACGTGCCTGCCACCGCCAGGACTGCTTCCCTTTAGGGAGCCCTTCTTGAGCTCACAACTGGAGTCAACGCCTATCTTTCAGACCAGGCAGCTGACGCCCCAATCCAGGGTTTTGCAGCCTCAGCCCCAGTGACACTTGGGGCTGAGTAACCCAGTGTTGAGGGAGCTGTCCGATGTGCCTTCTGGGATGCTGAGTCTCATCCTTGGCCTTCACCTCTAGATGCTGGTAGCACTGTCCTCAAGGGGGCAACGAGAAGTGGCTTCGGGTATCACCAGTGTCCCCTGGAAGGTGAAATCACCCCCTGCTGGGAGCCACTGCCCTCATCTGCAGACTCGCCATGTTCTATCTTGAACCATAAATGCTTGAGTCTGAGTCTGTCTCACCAGCAGAACGAAGGTTCAACCTCTGGGTCCAACAGCAGTGGGGCAGGTAACCCTGGTGGAGCAGTGACACGCTGGGCTTCACACTCAGCAAAGGTTGCCATATGAGAACATGGGCCCAAGTGCTAACATTTTAATGTATCACCTCCATGTTTAAGAAGAGGGTTGGCAATGTACTCAACTCTGAAACAGTGTACATACATACTCAATTGTGTCCGACTCTTTGCAATCCCATGGACTGTAGCCCGCCACAATTCTTGCTTGTATTCCCAGGCAAGAATACTGGAGTGGGTTCCCATTTCTACCACAAGGGGATCTTTCCGACTCAGGGATCGAACTTGTGTCTCTCGCATTTCCTGCATTGGCAGGTGGATTTTTTTTTTTTTTTTTTTTTACCACTGCACCACCTGGGAAGCCCCTAAAACAGACAGAAAAACATACAAACAAAGACTCTGTGGTCTTGAACGCTGCCTGTGGGTCATCCTGGGCCAAGAGCAGCCAGTCTTCAAGTGAGGCCCCTAGAAGGTGAACTCTGGTCCTGGCACTGAGCAGCTTGTGTGTTCATTTATGGAAAGCTCCTTGGCACCTCCTGCAAAACATCCAGAGGGCTGGGCCAAGTGTTTCATCAATTCTAGGACTTGCAAAATGCGTGTCTCAAATTACTGTCGTGAGTAGACAGCTGGGGTCTGCCAACACATGCAGGGTGAGCCCTCCCTCCATGGAGGGCTATCTCCCTTCCCACCTGCCACCCTTACCAGGGGCCTGGAGCCACCTTTGTGCAAGGCCTTCCCAGTGAGATCACAGACTCCTGGAAGGGAGATTCCTGCCGCGAGGACAAAGGTAAGACAAGAGGAACTTCTGTACCTCGGCCTCACACTCAACCCGCTCATTCACCAGATCAAATAAAAAATGCTTCTGATTGCCAGGAACCAAACCAAACCCTAATGCCCAAGGAAAAGAGTTTGCTCTGGAAGATCCTCCATGCAGTGACAGAGATCAAACCGGTCAACCTGAAAGGAAATCAACCCTAAATATTCATTGGAAGAAACAATGCTGAAGCTCCAATACTTCGGCCACCTGATGCGAAGAGCTGACTCATTGGAAAAGACCCTGATTGAAGGCAGGAGGAGAAGGGGGTGACAGAGGATGAGATGGTTGGATGGCATCACCGACTCAATGGACATGAGTTGGAGCAAGCTCTGGGACTTGGCAATGGACAGGGAAGCCTGGCGTGCTGCAGTCCACGGGGTCACAGAGAGCTGGACACGACTGAGCAACTGAACTGAACTGAACATCTACAAAATGGCAAAAGCTGTCTTTGGCCGAGCACTTACTATGTACTAAGCACCATGCCATGTGCTTCATGTGCAGAGTCTGTAATTCCTCAGAACAACCCTAAGATATAACTGCTCTTTTTTAAAAATTTATTTTATGAATTTTATTTTTGGTTGCGCTGGGTCTTTGTTGCTGTGCCTGGGCTTTCTCTAGTTGTGGCAAGCAGGGGTTGCTGTCTAGTTGTGGTGCCCAGGTTTCTCACTGTGTGGCTTCTCTTGTCGTGGAGCATGGGTTCTAGGCACTCAGGCTTCAGTAGCTGCAGGTCACAGGCTCTAGAGCTTGGGCTCAGTAGTTGTGGCTCAAGGCATGTGGGATCTTCCTGGAGCAGGTACTGAACCGGTGTCCCCAGCATTGGTAGGTGGATTCTTATCCACTGTACCACCGAAGAAGTCTATAAGTGCTTTTCTTAAGCCCATTTTATAGATGTGACCAAAACCACACAGCTGGTAAGAGGTAGGCCTAGGAATTCCAGGGCTAGGGACCTGGACAAAGGGTCTCTCTCCCATATCTTTCCATAATCAGGACCCCAGAGAAGGTGGGCTCTTACCCACTATCCTGGGTCATCACCAAGGTGAATTCCCCAGGGAAATTTTCTTAAGTACAGGTTCTGTCAAAAAGGAGCTTCCCTGGTGGCTCAGACACTAAAGAATTCGCCTGCAGTGCAGGAGACCCGGGTTCGACCCCTGGGTTGGGAAGATCCCCTGGAGAAAGGAATGGCTACCCATTCCAATATTCTTGCCTGGGTAACCCCATAGACAGAAGAGGCTGGTTGGCTATGGTCCATGGGGTCGCAAACATTCAGACCCAACTTAGCGACTAAATGACAACAATGACATCTCTAGCCAGTATGTGAGAACACAAAGTTGTACGGACTTGCGAGTTGGGGCTGAAAACAAAAATCCTATTGTTTCCAGCTGTGATTGTCTATTTAGAAAAACCAAAATAAACTACAGGTAAATATTTAAACTAAAAAAAAAAAAGAAGTAGAGGGCTTCCCTGGTGGTCCGGTGGTGAAGAATCGACCTGCCAATGCAGGGGACAAGGGTTTGATCCCTGGTCCAGGAAGATCCCACTTGCCATGGAGCAACTAAGCCCATGAGCCGCAAGTACTGAAGCCCATGCTCCTAGAGCCCGTGCTCCGCATCAAGAGAAGCCTCAGCAATGAGAAGCCCCTGCACCGAAACGAAGAGCAGACCCTGCACATTGCAACTAGAGGAAAGCAGCAGTGAAGACCCAGAGCAACCAAAATACACACTAATTAATTTTTTAAAAAGCTTATTAAAGAAAAGGTAAGGTAGATTGATGGGTGGAGAGAGGGAAGGACAGGAGACCAGAGCTGTGAGGTAGATGCATGGGACCCACTGGACAATTCTTTCAAAAATACAGAGATGGGGGATAATTCTAGGTTCCAGGGCCACCCCATAGCCTTCCTACGTCAGAATCTCGGGGAACGGGACCCCAGAATGACTCTGAAGCCCAGCCAACATCCAGCCCCCACCCAGTGACAAGCATGCTTCCTATGCCTTCATCACAGAATATCACCAGAAGGTCACTGGACAGACTGTCACTTCTGGGTCTCTGGAGCCCCTTTTCCATGATTCCACACTAGAGCATAGGGTTCTTTTTGCTATAGGTCCCAGCCATGGAAGCCACAGTGTAACCAGCTCTGGGGTGGGCTCAGAGATCAGGAGGAAGAAGTGGAATGTCATGCCTTCATGCGTGATGGCTGGCACTCCTGGGACCCTTGCACCAATGGTGCTGTCTGTTCTCCACTGCACACTCAAGGTGGCTGGCCTTTTTGCAGCTTCGTGGAGGAGCCCTGAAGCACTGCCCACATTTTGTTTTGTTTTGTTTTTTGCTTCTTGTTTTTATTTTTTGGCCTCACTGTGCAGCAAGTGGGTCTTAGTTTCCCAACCAGGGATTAAACCTGTGCCCCTGCAGTAGAAGCTGAAAGTTGCTGAGTCTTGTTTGACTCTTTGCAACTCTGTGCATGGAATTCTATAGCCCAAGATACTGGATTGGGTAGCCTTTCTCTTCTCCAGGGGATCGTCCCAACCCAGGGGGACGATCAAACCCAGGTCTCCCGCATGGCAGGTGGATTTTTACCAGCTGAGCCTCAAGGGAAGCCCAAGAACACTGGAGTGGGTAGCCTATCCCTTCTCCAGCGGATCTTCCCGACCCAGGAATCAAACCGTAGTCTCCTGCATTGCAGGCAGATTCTTTACCAACTGAGCTACCAGGGAAGCTATCTTGCAGTGGAAGGGGAATCTTAACCACTAGATCATCAGGGAAGTCTGTCATAACCCACATTTTAGAAGTAAGATCCAGGAAGTGTGCTCGGCGGCCCCTCGGATCTGTCTCTTGCTTCAACAGTGCTTGGACGGAACAGACCCAGGGACACCCTTTGCTCCAGCCTCCAACTACCCTCCAACCTTTTTTCCAGTCGCAACCTCCGGAGTCAGCCACTCAGCTGTCTGCGATCACCAGGACCAGCCACTATTTTTAACTCCTTATTACCGACCAATCATGAGCTCCCAGATTCATCAGAATTATTCTACCGAGGTGGAGGCCGCCGTCAACCACCTGGTTAACACGCAGCTAGAGGCCTCCTACACCTACCTTTCTCTGGGCTTCTATTTCAACCGCGACGATGTGGCCCTGGAGGGTGTGGGTCACTTTTTTCGAGAATTGGCCAAGGAGAAGCGCGAGGGTGCAGAGCGTCTCTTGAAACTGCAAAACCAGTGTGGCGGCCGCGCCCTCTTCCTGGACGTGCAGAAGCCATCTCAAGATGAGTGGGGTAAAACCCAGGATGCTATGGAAGCCGCCCTTCTCGTAAAGAAGAACATGAATCAAGCCCTGTTGGATCTGCATGGCCTGGCCTCTGCCCGCGGAGACCCCCACATCTGTGACTTCCTGGAGAACCACTTCCTAGATGAGGAAGTGAAACTCATCAAGAAGATGGGTGACCACCTGATCAATCTCCGCAGGCTGGCCGGTCCCCAGGCTGGGTTGGGAGAGTATCTCTTCAAAAGGCTCACCCTCGAGCACGACTAGGAGCTTCTGGAGACCAGTGGCCTTTGAAGAATCCACCTAACATCAGGGCTGCCAGAAGACCCTCTGCAGCTACTAGGCAGCTTTTTAACACCCTGGAGCCCTCTCTTAAGCCTTGGACCAAATGGAAACAATAAAGCTTTTTGCAGCAGAAAAAAAAAAAAAAATAGAAGTAAGATCCATACTTCCAGGCTAATGATAAGAGCAACTGCTTCTGCCGTGACCACTAGAAGCTAGGCATGGTGTCAGCTGCTATATCTACATCAGCTCTTTTCATCCACAAACCTCTGCCAGGGACCTAACTCCACCTCCACTTTACAGAGGAAAGGAAAAAGAAATGAAAGCAATCAAACCCATGTGGCAGTGACACAGAAGAGGCAAATACATAAATGGAATGGAACTGAGGATCCAGATGTAAACTCACACATCTAGGGCTAGTTGTTTTTTGATAAGGGTAGACAAGACCATTCAGTGAAGAAAAAACAGTCTGTTCAATGAATGGTTCTGAAACAACATGCAAAAGATGGAAGTTGGACCCCTGTGTGCATGCTAAGTCACTTCAGTTGTGTCCGACTCTTTGCAACCCTGTGGACTGTAGCCTGCCAGGCTCCTCTGTCCACGGGATTCTCAGGCAAGAGTACTGGAGTGGGTTGCCATGCCCTTTTTCAGAGAATCTTCCCAACCGAGGGATTGAACCTGCGTCTTTTATGTCTCCTGCATTGACAGGCAGGTTCTTTAACACTACAGCCACCTGAGGAGCCCATTGGACTCCCCTCTACCCCATACCACATACAACATGGATCAAAGACATACACACGATTTTGTATATGGCAATGAATTCTTGGAAATGACATCAAAAGCACAAGCAACAAAAGAAAAAAAACAAATTGGTCTTCATCAAAATGAAAAATGTTGACACGACAAAGGACATTATAAAGACAGAAAAAACAATCTACAGAATGGGAGAAAATATTTATAAATCATAAATCTGATGAAAGTCCAGTATCCAGAATATATTAAAGATTATTTGCAACTCAGTAACAAAAAGGCAACTCTATTTAAAAATGGCCAAAGGACTTGAAAAGAATTTTCTCCAAAGAAGGTATACAAATGGCTGGTAAGCACATGAATAGATAGATGCTCAGTGTCATGAGTCATTCAGGAAATTTAAAAATGCACCATCAGTATTCTTGCCTGGAGAATCCCACAGACAGAGGAGGCTGGCAGGCTACGGTCCACAGGGTCACAAAGAGTCAGACACGACTGACGCAACTGAACATGTACGCATGCTGTCTGATTCCAAAGAGCTGACCATCCCGGTCTGCTTCTTACTCCTCCGACAGGAGCCCACACTCTCTAAGGGCCTCTATGGGCTGGTCCAGGCTGCTGAAGCAGAATCAGATCTCCTGGCTGAGGGGTGAGAGATGGGCTGGCCAAAGGTGGGGCTCGGAGATGAGTTAGTCTCTGTGAAATCCAAACACCTGAACAACATCCATTAAACAGTTTCTGAGCTTCAGTTTCCTCTTCTGTGAAATTAAAGAGCTAGATCATCCTAACTCACAGCTCCCCTGCAGACAGGACGTCTATCATTGGCAGCCCAACTTGATAATGAGCTCCCCAGGACATCAACCTCTGGCCTTAGAAAGGAAATCCTCTGGTCCAAAGCAAGGAGATCCTCACACCTTGTCTCTCACGATAACCCTGGCTGGTAACCCCCCAACTGCAGATGAAAACATGGCCAAAAACATGGACAACCCTTCCCCCTTAAGAGCTAGTTGCTGCTGCTGCTGCGTCGCTTCAGTCATGTCCGACTCTGTGCGACCTCATACATGGCAGCCCACCAGGCTCCCCCGTCCCTGGGATTCTCCAGGCAAGAACACTAGAATGGGTCGCCATTTCCTTCTCCAATGCCAGAAAGTGAAGTCACTCAGTAGTGTCCAACTCTTGGTGACCCCATGGACTGTAGCCTACCAGGCTCCTCTTTCCAGGCAAGAGTACTCTTAAGAGCTAGAGGTAACAGCTATTGAAAATTTGTTTTATGCCTTACATATGTCATCTCGCTTCATCCTCATGAGGCAGCAGTTATTACACCCATTTTACAGATGTAGGAGACTGAGGCCCAGTGCAGTTTAACTTGGTCAAGGTCAAATGGAGAAGAGTCATGCACACTCACCTTCAAGTCCAGCTGTCCCATTCTTGAGTGTCTAGCCCAGAGAAATGAAAACCTGGGTGCACACAAAAATACAGACGTTGATAACAGTCTATTCATTATCACCCAAAACTAAAGACAACCCAGACGTCATTCAACAGGTGAATAGGGAAGCACACTGCAGTACCCACACAGCACGAAATACTACTTGGCCATAACCAGGAAGGGACAACTGAGACACACAGCAACCTGGGCAAATCTGAAATCCGTTACGCTGGGCAAAGGAAGTCAGACTCAAAAGCTGACATACTGGGGCTTCCCTGGCCGTCCAGCAGTTAAGAATCCACGTTCCAATGCAGGGGACACGGGTTTGATCCCTAATCCAGGAATATTCCACATGCCACGGGGCAACCCGACCCGTGAACCACAACACTGAGTCCACCCTCCCTAGAGCCCATGCTTGGCAACAAGAGAAGCCACCACAATGAGAAGCCCTCACACCACAGTGTAGAGCAGCCCCCACTCGCCGCAACTAGAGAAAGCCGGAACACAGCAACAAAGACCCAGTACAGCCAAAAATAAACTAATGATTCAATTAATTATTTAAAAAATGAGCTCGCCTTAAAAAAAAAATGTTGACACACTCGAGCTTCCCTGGTAGTCCAATGGTTAAGAATCTGCCCACCACTGCAGGGGCTCCGGTTCGATCCTTGGTCTGGAAAGATTCCACATGCCATGGGACAGCTAGGTCCGTGCACTGCAACCACTGAGCCCACGTGCCTAGAGGCCGTGCTCTGCACCAAGAGAAGCCCAAGCACTTCAATGAAGAGTAGCCTCCCTCCACTCACCGCAACTGTGGGCAGCAAGACTGTGGTCAGCAATCAAGACTCAGCATAGCCAAAACTAAACAATATTAATTAATTTTTTTAAAGTGAGCTCGCTTTTAAAAAGTTGACATATTGTATAAGATTTCATTTACATGACATTCTCCAAAGGCTAAAACTGTAGGGACAGAAAACAGATGATAAGTGGTTGCCAGGGGCTGGGGGAGATGGAGGGGCTGACTACAAAGGGGCATCAGGAGAGAACTTTTGGGGTACTGGGATTATTTTGTGTGCTGGTTGTGGTGGGAGTTATACCACACAGTCTCTACCTGTGTTAAAACTCCCAGCACTGGACATTCCTGGTGGTCCAGTTTGCCTGCCAATGCAGGGGACACGGGTTCGATCCCTGGTCTGGGAAGGTCCCACCTGCTGTGGGGCAACGAAGCCGTGTGCCATGACTACGGAGCCTAATTGCTCTAGAGCCCGTGCTGCGCAACCAGAGAAGCCGCCGCAGTGGGGAGCCTGTGCACAGCGATGAAGACCCCGCTGAGTCAGAGTATAAATCAGTTACATTTTTAAAAAGTCACAGAACTGTTCATACACACACACACGCAGACACTCAGAGCAGCCCCAGGGTAGGTAAGTACATGATGCTGACAACAGGGTGCCTCCTGTCACTGGCTGTGGCCTGAATGGGAAACATCATTTCTTCTTCAAGGGACTAAGCCTAGGAAACCCAGGAAAGTTCAGAAGTATGCAAATGAATAATTAAGGAGATGGGGACATGGGGACGGGGTGGCTGCTAATGGGTAGAGTGTCTCCTTTGGAGCTGCTGAAAATGTTTTGTAACTAGATGAAGGTGGTGGTTGTATAATATTGTGAATGCACTAAATACATGGACTCATTCACTTTAAAATGGTTAATTTCATGTGATGTGAATTTCATCTTTTTTTTTTTTTTAAGTTCCAAGCTAGGCGGGGGAGAAAAAGTGTCCAAGAATAACTGTGCCCTAAATCTATCCCAAAGAAAACAGGCCTCAGAGAGGTTAAGTAACTTGCCCAAGGCCGCACAGCCAGTAGGGGGCTGACTCTGAGTCAGCCTGCCTTCAAAGCTTGAGTCCTTTCCATGGGCAGATGTGATTAAATGAGTTAAATATTACCCCAAAAAGCAACTAGTTATTACCTAGAAGCTCTAGCTGACCTTGTCTCCTTTGCCAAGGACAACCTCTGATCAGCATATGTGTGACTTCAGAGAACATATTTTTCAAACAGAAACTGGGGACACAGAGTCCAGGCCAGGATCCCTTCCCCTCTGAATGGTGTGACCTGATTTACATGAAAAGTCTTCCAGGGTTGTAAACAAGAAACCTGGGCCAATATATTGTACTGTAATGAACTCCTTTCCCAAAAGGATCACAATTCTGTGAAAGTGGAACTATTCTGGAAAATAGAGGCTGAGTGTCACCGTGCACATTTGCACAGAAACACACACACACACACACACACACACAAACTTCTGAGCAAGACAGGGAAAAGGAATGCCTTATTTCGTGGACTAGAAAGGAAAACTGAGGTATGTGAGATGTTGAAATGCCCCTCCCCACAAGGGTAGCAGGTGTCTCTTCTGCTGGGTTTCAGGAGGGCTTAGGATAGGAGGCAGAGAGATGGACATGATGACTGCCCGCCTAAACCTCAAAAACGGTTTCTCCAAAGTGGAATGCCCCGAGTGCCTGAAAGAGTTGTTTCTCAACTGTCCTGAGACTGAGGTTTGGGGGGAGGGGCATGACCGCCTGACAGGGTCACTGAGGCAGACCCAAACCTCAGCCTTGCAAAACAGCCGTACTCTTGAGCGAACCCAGCTGGAGACAAAGGAAGTGTGAGTCAACCCCCAAAGTTTCTTTTAAGAAGGCTCTTTTAGGGTGCTGGAGCCAGTGGGCTGGGAGACAGTTTTCAGGAGCCTGAGGCTGGGCCCTGGGGGCCAAGCCCCTGGCCATCCTCAGGGACCTGTGGGCAGAGGGCTGGCTGCACAGGGGCTGGGCAGGGCCAGTCCAGGAGCTTGTAGGACAGCCCTTTCTTCCAGGGAGCCTTTGGATGAGGGAGAAGAACTCCAGCTGTGTGTAAGCATTACCCCTGAGCCACACCTCCCTGCCAGGGGGTCCGAATTGCCCCCATTTTACAAAGCGACAGACTGGGTCTGATCTCTTTACTCATTTCTCCATTCAACAAGCATTCACCAAATGCCCTGCAATATGGCAGGCAGTGGGATGCAGGGGTAAACAAAGACTGATTTCACGAGCTTTAGAGCTTTGTGAAGGGTGAGGAGACAGAGGCTGTTTTGGGTGATGTGCACGCAGGGGCCATGGAGAGGGTCTTTATTTGGAAGGCATGTGAGAGTTGGACTACAAAAAAGGCTGGGCACAGAAGAATTGATGCTTCCAAATTGTGGTGCTAGAGAAAACTCTTGAGAGTTCCTCAGACAGCACGGAGATTGAACCAGTCAACCCTAAAGGAAATAACCCTGAATATTCATTGGAAGGACGGATACTGAAGCTGAAGCTCCAGTACTTTGGTGTAAAGACCTGACTCATTAGAAAAGATCCTCATGCTGGGAAAGACTGACGGCAAGAGGAGAAGGGGGCAACAGAGGATGAGATGGTTGGATGGCATTACTGACTCAATGGACATGAGTTTTAGCAAACTTAGGGAGAGAGTGAAGGACAGAAATGCCTGGAGTGCTGCAGTCCATGAGGTCACAAAGAGTCAGACACGGCTGAGCAACTGAACAACTGCAGCTGGCAATGCTTAGTCTGAGACCAGAAGGATGAGAAAGAATCAGGGCTTCAGGGAAGGGGACTCCTGGCAGAGGGAAGGGCAGATGCAAAGGCCCTGAGGTAGGAATGACCTGAAGTGAGAGGAGCAGCGAGGCCAGCAGGGGAGGGTGGCTGGAATGAGGGATAGCGGGTGATGAGGGCAAGGAGCAGGCAGAGGCTCTGGGAGACCAGCCGGGAGGCTGCAGCTGCAGGTTTGAGCAGGAGGTACAAGGAGACAGGGGAAGTGGCTGGTTTCAGCTCTTTTTTTTTTTTTTTTCCTCTGAGGCATTTTATTTGTATGTATTACATCCCTAGAAAAAGAATCCAAGGATTTTCCCTCCTGTATGTTTTCATCTTGCTTCTTCATGGTCCATGATGCCAGCTGAGGTTGTCAGTACAATGAAACCAAACTGACGGGATGGGAGCAGGTTATTCTGCCATTTTTCTAGATCTTTGAGTTGCACATCAAATCTGGGGCTGATCACTCCACACTTATTTAGCCTGCCTGTGAGGTTCACAACAATTTTCCCAGCCCTGTGATCATCAATGATTTCAAATTCGCCAATGTAACCATGCTTCATCATCACTGTTAGAAACCTGACGATGACTTTGGAGCACAGCCTAATAAGGACCTGGCGTTTGCCTCTCTTTTCGGCATTGTTGATACTCTTGAGAGCATCAGCCAGGACATTCATGCGCACCATTCTGGCGGCATGGAAAGATGGCGGAATGGTTTCAGCTCTTGACCCTCTGGTGGCCCAATAAGTGGTGACAGAGAGGAGTTGAGGATGATGCCCTGGTTTGGAGACTGAGCAACTGGCTGACTGAGTCAAGGGCGAAGTGAATGAGTCGCCCAGCCAGGAACTGACTATCTGCCCTTCCCCAGTGACTCCCTCTACCCCATCCAACCCCCGCCCCCCTCCCCGGAAAAGCCCATCATGCTCAGGGCTGGATTCGAGGACCATTGCACTCCAACTTCCTCCGGTCTCTCCATCCTCATCCTGACCTCACGTTGCTCCCCAAGGCGCTCTTCCCTTGACCCCCAGGCTTATGCTCGGTCCCACCGCCTCATCTTTGCTTTCTCCCTTCCTCCGGCCCTTCCTCCTGCCTCAGGGCCCTCCCTTCTCCTGCGGTCCAGTGGATGCCCCATACCTGCCTTGGAGGCCTCTGAAAGGCTCTCTTGAGTAGCTGCTCTGAAGCCAGCCCCTGCTTGGCTGGAATTCCCAAGGGGCCACCTCCTAGCCCCCGATCCTGAGTGAGTTCCTTAAGGGAACCAATTTCTTCATCTGCAAAATGGGTTGAAAAAAGTACCTACCATACGGGGGTAGGAGCAGGATTAACAAAGAACTGCGTACTCATCTGGCCCCTGGAACATAACTAGGGGTAGTCAGTGTTATTTCTGGGTGGAGCAGAAGTGTCACGGGAAAGTCAGTCAGTTCAGTCGCTCAGTCGTGTCTGACTCTTTGCCACCCCATGGACGGCAGCACCGCCAGGCTCCCCTGTCCATCACCAACTCCTGGAGCTTGCTCAAACTCATGTCCATTGAGTCGGTGATGCCATCCAACCATCTCATCCTCTATCGTCCCCTTCTCCTCCTGCCTTCAGTCTTTCCCCGTATCAGGATCTTTTCCAATGAGTCAGTTCTCTGCATCAGGTGGCCAAAGTACTGGAGTCTCAGCTTCAACATCAGTCGAACCAATGAATATTCAGGACTGATCTCCTTTAGGATGGACTGGTTGGATCTCCTTGCAGTCCAAAGGACTCAAGAGTCTTCTCCAACACCACAGTGCAGAAGCATCAATTCTTTGGCACTCAGCTTTCTTTATAGTCCAACTCTCACATCCATACATGACCACTGGAAAAACCATAGCTTTGACTAGACAGACCTTTGTTGGCAAAGTAATGTCTCTGCTTTTTAATATGCTGTCTAGCTTGGTCATAGCTTTTCCTCCAAGGAGCAAGTGTCTTTTAATTTCATGGCTGCCCTCACCATCTGCAGTGACTTTGGAGCCCCCCAAAATAAAGTCTGTCACTGTTTCCATTGTTTCCCCATCTATTTGCCATGATGGATGCCATGGCCTTAGTTTTCTGAAAGTTGAGTTTTAGGGAAGTAAACACTTTTTAGTAGGGAAGTAGCTGCTCTTTAATCCCCTTTATGATCACTAGGGGAAGCATGTGTGGGTATAGAAGAGCCAAGCACCCATGAGGACTGTCCTACTCATGGCTCAGTCTCCAAGGTCTCACCGATGGATGCATGAGTGACTGCATGCTCCCCTGCACAGAAGACTTACAACCTCTCTTTTGCAGGAGGGGAAACTGAGATCAAGGGCCATGCCTGAGTCTTCCTTCCTTCCTTCCTTTTTCCTCCCTCCCTCCCTCTCTCTTTCTTCCTTTCGATGCATAATATCTTAGTTGCGGCATGCAGGATCTTTAGTTATGGCATGAGCAATCTAGTTCCCGAACCAGGGATTGAACTTGGCCCCCTGCATTGGGAACGTGGAGTCTTAGCCACCGGATCACCATGGAAGTCCTGATAGGTGGATTTCTTCACTAGTCTTTCTCTCTGGCCAGTTGGGCCTGAGTGACCTCCACGATGGGTCCCTAAGATTCACCCTCATTTCCTGAGGCAGCCATGCCCTCACCACCCCAGGGTGTGTGTGACTTCTTTGGGTCTTACAGTTGGCTTCATGACCACAGATGCCACAGCCGGCGAGGCCTGCAGCTGGCAGTGGGGACAAACGTCCTGCCCTTATTTACATCCCCTCCGCCCGCTGCAGTCAGAGGAACAAGAATAGGAAGCCACAGATCAGACCAAGCTGAGGCCTCGGTGTCCCCGCCACTGATGCATGGTGTCTGCTGGAAACCAGACCAGAAGGTTTACAGGAATCAGAGCCTCTGAGCAGCACTGAAAGTGAAAGCAAAACTCACAGACACACACACACACACATGGAGAGACACACGTGTGTGCACATATGTGTGTGTGTGCACCTCTCCCATACGGGCACATGCACAGTTGGTCACAGGCTCCTCTCCCTACAAACCACTGCCAATCCAAGCAGCCAGTTGTCACCGGCCCCAGTCACCAGGAAGCACCCCCTCCTTTAGCCATCATCACTGCTCAGAAGTAGGGGAGACCTGGGCTGCCCTCCTGGCTCTGTCTCTGCTAGCTTGGCGCCTTCCACAAAGGGTTTACCCTTTTTGGACCTCAGCCTCCCTCATCACTAAAGCCGAGATAACTGCAATCATGGCAAGAACCCTCGTTCTTGAGAGGGGTCACGTGGCCAGCCAAGCAGGCAGTGGGTGCTCAGTAAGAGCTCATTAAAGGAATGGGAACCACACTGGTGGTAGATAAGGGCCGGCCATGTTTACCCGAGGAGCCCTGTGATCTCTCCCCAGCAACCCCAGGAGGCCAGAGGGCTCTCATTTCACAGAAGAGGACACTGAGGCCCTGGGGGGTGATGGTGTCTTGTCCGAGTTGCCAAGGTCGGCAGCGGAGACCACATCTCCTAACCCCAGCCTCGTGTGTCTGCAGGCAGGCAGGTCTTAGGAGCAAACCCACTGGGGCCTGCCCAGCACAGTCCCAGGGAGGCTCCCTGGCCCACCACACTCCCCACAGGTCCCCAAGGGGTCCCTGGGCAGCTGGGGTCAGAGGCCAGTGAGCCGGGGACCTGGCGGGTACATGGTGGGGGCTGAAAAGAGGACACTCTGGGGAGGGGACTTGCCCAGGGTCACCAGCACATCCGTTTCCTAGGGCTGCTTTAACACATGGACTTAATGGCTTACAACCATAGAAATGGATTCTCTTTCAGTTCTGGAGACCCGAAGTCTGAAATCAAGGTGGCTACATGATTCCAGACTCTGCCCCTATCTTCACATGGCCCCTGCCCCCCATGTCTGTGTGATTCAAATCTCCCTCTGCCTTTCTCTTGTAAGGATACCATTCACTGGGTTTAGGTGAAAACCCAGCCTCCCTCTTCTCACCCTACATCTAGAAAGTGAAACTGAAGTCACACACTTGTGTCCAGCTCTTTGCGACCCCGTGGACTGTAGCCGGCCAGGCTCATCTGTCCCTGAGATTTCCCAGGCAAGAATACTGGAGTGGGAAGCCGTTTCCTTCTCCACCCTACATCTAGGGATGGGCTCATTTCCAGATCCTTAATTAGTTATATCTGCAAAGACATTCATTTATTTTCTCTTTTTTTATTTAGCGCTGAGTCTTAGTTTTAAGGCACTGGCTTAGCTGCTCCTTAGCATGTGGGATCTTAGTTCTCCAAACAGGGATCAAACCTGTGTCCCCTGCATTGCAAGGCAGATTCTTAACCACTGGACCACCAGGGAAGTCCCCTGCTTTTTTTTCCCTCAAATAAGGGCCCATTCACAGGTTCTGGGGTTTAGGATACAGACCTATCTTTTGAGGGGCCACTATTTAAACCCCTACACCCGGTAAGCCAGGGTCAGTACCAGGCAGAGCCCTCCCCATGTTCCAGCCCTGATTTGCACATTCTCGATCTCGGAGTCTTAGAATTCTAGTAAGCTGCAGAAAAAGGAATACCCATTCCATTGTCATCTGGTCTCTGCCTGTGGTCCCCAGAGAGCCAGGGACAGGAAGGGAAGCTCCAAATGCAACCAGGCACATTCCAGGAACAGTGAATCCTTGTCGACCAGCGGCTGGCTTCTGCAGACAGGAAGGGAGCAGGGACCAGTAGGAGGGGGTGCTGGGGCGAGTTTGGCTCCCCAGCCCAGAGGAGGGGTGGGGGGGTGGCCAAACCTCGGAGGTGGAGGCAGATGACCTGACCCTGTGGACCCCAGGTGGGTGGTCGTTGAGCACTTACTGTGAGTTGAGAATTTTAAGGGCTCACATTTTAAAAAAAAATATGTTCAGCTTAATTATTTTCAAAACTCAATCTATCGTTTTAGTTATTTATTTGGCTGCGCTGGGTCTCAGTTGATCTTTGTTGCAGTATTCGAACTCTTGGCTCTGGCGTGTGGGACCCAGCTCTCTGCCCAGGGATCACACCCAGGCTCCTTTCAATAGGAGCACAGAGTCTGAGCCACTGGACACCAGGGAAGTACCCTCAGGGCCCCAAGGGCCCCAGCTTCATCTGCACATTTCATTCTCACACAGGACCCTATGAGGTCAGTTTTTACAGGCGAGAAAACCAAGGCACAGAAGTGTCCCACGGGCACACAACAGGTCAGTGTGGCGTTTTGACCTCCTATACTGGTTGGTTCCAGAGCCACACGTGGTACCACTCAACTCCACGGTCCTGGGAGACCAGAAACTCAGTGAAAAAATAAAGGAATAGAGTGAGGCAGATGGGCAGAACACAGCTAGGGCAGCCAAGGGCTGGTGGGCAGAAGGCCCTAGGGGGGGAGGACCGTGGCAGAGGGCCCCTTCCCCCACCCTGCAGACTCACCCCCCACTGGGGCCTCTCTAAGCTAAGGAGGGTGTGTCTGGGCCCTTCCGGAAGGCGGCATTGGAGTTATCAGAGGACTTAACTGTGCACTGCCTTCGCAGCAGTACATAATCCCACTTCTTGGAAACTCTCCTAAGGAAATTCTCCCCTTCCTCCTCCTGGGGGCTAAGCTACTAAGAGGGTGGCTTTGTCTCCAGCCCAGGGACCACACGCATTTCCTGTGAAAGGCAAGGCTGCTGGTGTGAGGCGCTCCCCTCCCCCTAGCATCTGAGGGGAAGGGTGGATAAGAGGGGGGTGATGAGTGAGGTAACTGGGGGTATGGAAGGTGGAGGGCTGAGGGGCACTGTGGGTGGCCAGGCCCAGGTGGGGGGCTTCATTAACTATTCTGAGTTCCTCTTGAGACCATTCTTGGGCTGGATTATTTTTTTTCTGAATGTTATTTAATGCCGTTTAATTCCCTGTCCTGGCGGCACCCAAAATCATGTGTATGTGTGTGAGTGTACGTACCTGTAAGAGAGAGATCTTTTTCATTGAGGTATATGGTGGCTCAGGGTTAAAGAATCTGCCTGTGGTGCAGGAGACACGGGTTTGATCCCTGGGTCAGGAACATCCCCTGGAGAAGGACATGGCAACCCACTCCAGTATTCTTGCCTGGGAAAGCCCATGGGCAGAGGAGCCTGGTGGACTGCAACAGAGTTGGACATAACTTAGTAACTAAAGAACAAAATGAAAAAATCTACAAGCTACATAAAGTGTACGGCTTGAAGTTTTACACCTATGTACACACGCATAAGCCATGACCCAGATCAAGATTCGAACCCCGGGTCCTCTAAGCGTGCTCCTTAGGCCAGTTCCTTAGGAGCTTGCTCCTTACCTCTCCAGGGAACTCTTGGGATGCAGAAATGCAGCCCCCAGCAGCATCTCCTGGGTCAGAATCTGCTTCCACTGAACAGCACCCCAGGGGATCATGTCCCGCACCTGGAAGCAGGCTCAGCGGGGCCAGAACCCATGCTCCCACTAGGCACAGCATCTCACAACTGCTCAGGGAGCCTTTCTAACTGCTCCCACCTCGAATCACTAAGGAGGGAAAGGGGTCACAGAGCAGGTGACTGATGGGTGCAGAGCGCCAGTTGCCCCAACCACCTTTTGCCTTGGACATTGCTACTTTGTGCTTCACCTTACCCATCTGCAAATAGACATAAAGCTCTCTACCCAACCATCTCCCACAGCAGTGGGAGCCCTTGCAACACTGGGGACTTGGGCCCACCTGGCACCTCCTCAGGCACGTCTGTGCACAGCCTCACTTAAGTGAACAAGCTTTGTCGTTGTTCAGCCACTCGGTCGTGCCTGACTCTGACGCCATGGACTGCAGCGTGCCAGGCTCCTCTGTCCTCCACTGTCTCCCAGAGTTTGCTCAAACTCATGTCCATCGAGTTGGTGATGCTACACCAACTCATTCTCTATTGCCCCCTTCTCTATCTGCCGTCAGTTTTTCCCACATCAGGGTCTTTTCCAATCAAGGTCTTCACATCAGGTGGCTAAAGTATTAGAACTTCAGCTTCAGCATCAGTCCTTCCAATGATATTCAGGGTTGATTTCCTTTAGGATTAATTGGTTAGAAGGGGAAAAAAGAACTCTTTTGGGGGTGGGACACACCATGGGGCATTCAAAATCTTAGCTCCCTGACCAGGAATTGAATCCACACCACCTGCACTGGGAGAGGGGAGTCTTAACTACTGGACTCCCAGGGAAATCCCAAAGGAACTATTTTTAATATCCACATATCAATATGAGTATATCATATCAATAATGAGCCATTTTACAGGGGAGAAAACCAAGGCTTGGAGAGGTTAGACAACTTTCCCGGGACAGCGATCAAGTGGTGCAGCCAAGATCTGAACCCATTCTGTCTGAATCCTCTGATTTTAACCTGAGTCTCTCACACAGTGAACAACAGCAGATGTCCCTCCAGCAAGCTCAAGAAAGAAAGCTTCTTTCTTCCTTCTGGAAAAAGCAAAAACAAGCTGAAAAAGCCAATCACAATAATAATGCATGCACGTGATATAAAGAAAAATTCCAAACAACCAAAGGCTGTTGGGGAAAAAGTCAGCTTCCCTCTCACGCCATCCCCAGCCTCCACCTGTCTTCCCGGAGGCAGTCCCCGTGATCAATTTCTTGTGCCCTTTTTCAAAAATGCTCTGTATGGACCAGTACAGAGAAATCCATACTGTATTTCCTCATGTATACAAATGGGACCATATACTCGTGTGTGTGTGTGTGTGTGTGTGTGTGTGTGCTTAGTGGGTCAGTCGTGTCCAACTCTTTGCAACCCTTTGGACTGTAGCCCGCTAGGCTCCTCTGTCCATGGGATTTTTTGGGCAAGAATACTGGAGTGGGTTGCCATTTCCTTCTCCAGGAGATCTTCCCAACCCAGAGATGGAACCTGCATGTGTGTGTGTGGATTCAAAGCTATGATTTTTCCAGTATTCATGTATGGATCTCACATACATGACTACATGTATTGATACGTATGGGAGAAATATCAATAATCTCAGATACGCAGGTGACACCACCCTTATGGCAGAAAGAAGAACTGAAGAGCCTCTTGATGAAAGAGGAAAGTGAAAAACTTGGCTTAAAACTCAACATTCAAAAAAAAAACCCTCAACATTCAGAAAACTAAGACCACGGCATCCAATCCCATCACTTCATGGCAAATAGATGGGGAAACAATGGAAACAGTGACAGACTTTATTTTTTTGGGGGGGGAGGCTCCAAAATCACTGCAGATGGTGACTGCAGCCATGAAATTAAAAGACGCTTGCTCCTTGGAAGAAAAGCTATGACCAAGCTAGACAGCATATTAAAAAGCAGAGACATTACATTACTTTGCCAACAAAGGTCTGTCTAGTCAAAGCTATGGTTTTTCCAATAGTTATGTATGGATGTGAGAGTTGGACTATAAAGAAAGCTGAGCACAGAAGAACTGATGCTTTTGAACTATGGTGTTGGAGAAAGACTCTTCAGAGACCCTGTGACAGCAAGGAGATCCAACCAGCTCATCCTAAAGGAAATCAGTCCTGAATATTCATTGGAAGGCCTGATGTTGAAGCTGAAATTCCAATCATTTGACCTGATGTGAAGAACTGACTCCTTGGCAAAGACCCTGATGCTGGGAAAGACTGAAGGGAAGAGGAGAAGGGGCGACAGAGGATGAGATGGTTGGGTGGCATCATCAACTTGATGGACGTGAGTTTGAGCAAGCTCCGGGAGATAGTGGAGGACAGAGCAGCCTGGCATACAGCAGTCCATGGGGTGGCAGAGTCGGACACGGCTGAGTGCCTGATATATCCAGACCTGCCTCTTGCTTTTATCGCCCTGCACTTGGTCTCCCTATCAGCACATAAAACCAGGCTTATGGTGTGGCTGTGTGGTAATCCACATGGCCACCTCCAGACTGCCGGGCACTCAGTTGCCTCCAGTCTTTTATGACCAGAGCATGGCTGTGCCAAGGCTGCTTGCACTTCTTTCGAGCGTCTATGCGCATTTCTGTACGATGCCACCCAGAGGCGGAACCGCCCAGCCCTGGGTGTGTGTGATTTCAGCCCTGGCAGATACAGGAGCATTTCTTATCTGCCAGTCTTGGATAGGGCTTAAGATGCCTGGCGCCTCTGGTGCCCAGATCCTGGGTGGGAGCTGGGGGAGGGGCCCAGGGGAGGGAAGGTGTTTTCCAGGAAACTGAAAACGGAACCAGAGGAAGGTGGGAGCAGCTTGTTAGGTGAGAGGGACACGGCTGCTGCCTTCTCCAGAGATAAGGGTCTGGAGCCTCTCTTTCCCTGATCTCAGGCGGACAGCCCTGTCACACGCCCACCCCACTCACAACTCGTGAAGACTCGCAGTCCTGAGCTTCGCCTAGGACCAGGGCCTGGAAGGCCGCGGAAGATTTCCTGCGTGTTGACTTCACTGACAGTCATAGGCACTGATGTGCAAGGCCCTGCTGGTGCCAACCTCCCTTGGGCCAGGCAGAGCCCCATCTTTTACTTTTACAGCTACTTGTTAAGTGCCAGCTAGGCACCAACATTCACTTCAAGTTCCAGTGATGGTGTAGATGTTAGTTCATTTGATCCTTGAAAACATACTGTGAGGTAGGCCTGATTATTATGCCCATTTTACAGATGAAGAAACTGAGGCCCGACAGGCTATGAACCATGTCAAAGCAACACAGCTATTGAGGGGGAGTCCACGTCCTCACCATTAAGCTGTGGGCAGTGACTCTCTTGGGTGGGTGAGCCCCAGCAGCACTCCTGGGGTGATGTGTCATATGTCCCCGGGGCTCGGGGGTCCTTGAGCCCCTGAGATCTTGGCAGCATGCAGTTTCTGAGCAGGTCCTGGCGCTTGGGCAAGTGGGCCGCTCACGTACACAGTTATCTTCAACCAGAGGGTTTAGTCCTCTCCCGTGGAAGCGTGCTAAAATCCACATTCTAGCACCACTTCTCTACAGCATAGGATGCAGGGGGGCAGGGGCTGCATTTTAACAAATCTGCAGGAGAGGCCATAGTCCGCGCAGGAAACTACACAGCGCCCACCTTGCCCCCAGCCTCCTCTGCCGCTGGCGGCCCGTGGGCACCAGGTCCTCCTCTGCGCTCACCTGTCCCAGCTCTGTGGTTCTTGGGCAGGGTGAGAAGATGTTTTCCTCTTCTAGAAAATTTTAAAGTCACACTTCTATTAAGATACAACCCACAAACCCTATGCTTCACCCACGTCAAGTGGTTTCTAGGGTAGTCAGAGTTGTACAACCATCACCACAGTCAATTTCAGAACGTTCTCATCGCCCCGAAAAGACACCCTGTGCCCATTCATGACCCCTCCCTGCTGCCCCTCCCGTCAGCCCTCAGTTCAGTTCAGTTCAGTCGCTCAGTTGTGTCCGACTCTTTGTAATCCCATGAACCGCAGCACGCCAGGCCTTCCTATCCATCACCAACTCCCGGAGTCCCACCTAAACCCATGTCCATTGAGTCAGTGATGCCATCCAGCCATCTCATCCTCTGTTTTCCCCTTCTCCTCCCGCCTTCAATCCTTCCCAGCATCAGTGTCTTTCCAATGAGTCAACTCTTCACATCAGGTGGCCAAAGTATTGGAGTTTCAGCTTCAACATTAGTCCTTCCAATGAACACCCAGGACCGATCTCCTTTAGGATGGACTTGTTGGATCTCCTTGCAGGCCAAGGGACTCACAAGAGTCTTCTCCAACACCACAGTTCAAAAGCATCAATTCTTCGGCGCTCAGCCTTTTTCACTGTCCAACTCTCATATCTATACATGACTACTGAAAAAACCGTAGCCTTGACTAGATGGACCTTTGTTGGCAAAGTAATGTCTCTGCTTTTCAATATGCTATCCAGGTTGGCCATAACTTCCCTTCCAAGGAAATCTTTTGATTTCATGGCTGCAATCACCATCTGCAGTGATTTTGGAGCCCCCCAAAATAAAATCTGACACTGTTTACACTGTTTCCCCATCTATTTCCCATGAAGTGATGGGACCAGATGCCATGATCTTAGTTTTCTTAATGCTGAGCCTTAAGCCAACTTGTTCACTCTCCTCTTTCACTTTCATCAAGAGGCTCTTTAGTTCCTCTTCACTTTCTGCCATAAGGGTGGTGTCATCTGCATATCTGAGGTTATTGATATTTCTCCCGGCAATCTTGATTCCAGTTTGTACTTCTTCCAGCCCAGCATTTCTCATGATGTACTCTGCATATAAGTTAAAAAAGCAGGGTGACAATATACAGCCTTGACATGCTCCTTTTGCTATTTGGAACCAGTCATACACTCAGGACTTTTTCAAGCATACCAATAAGGCCGCCCCACCCCAGACTGATCCAATTAGAGTTAGAGGCTTGGGGACAGAACGAAGTTCCCTGGTGGCTCAGCTGGTAAAGAATCCGCCTGCAATGCGGGAGACCTGGGTTCAATCCCTGGGTCGGGAAGATCCCCTGGAGAAGGGAAAGGCTACCCACTCCAATATTCTGGCCTGGAGAATTCCATGGACTGTATAGTCCGTGGAGTCACAAAGAGTCAGACACAACTGAGAGACTGTCACAAGACAGACTACCTGCTGCCTGTGGTAAGAATCCCTGCTGTCACTCCTTCAAAATTCCAAACGGTAAGAAAGATAAAATCTTGCTGTGTGTGACAAGGTGGATCACAGATAAGACCCCTTGAGGATCTTATACTAACTGAAATGTCAGACAGAAAGACAAATACTGTATGATTTCACTCATATGTGGAATACAAAAGCAAACAACAGGGACTTCCCTGGTGGTCCGGTGGCTAAGACTTCACACAGCCAAAGCAGGGGGCCTGGGTTCAATCCCTGATCGGGGAACTAGATCCCACATGCTGCAACTAAGACCCAGCAGAGCCAAAGAATAAATACAAATAAATATTAAAATTTACAATAGCAAAGAACATACAAAATAAATGAACAAATTAAACAAGAACAGACAATTAGATACAAAGAACAGATTGGTGGCTACCAGAGAGGAAGAGAGGGGGCAAGTTGGATAAAGAGTTAATTGTGAGGGAGAGAAACTAAATTCTTCGTGGTAAGCATGCTATAGTGTATACAGAAGTAGAAATATGATGTTGTAAACATGAAATACGCTCTAAGCCAATGTTATCGCAATAAAAAAATAAGTAAAAAAAAGTAACATAAGAATTCCAGGGTCGGTTGAATGAGCCCCATTTCACAGACTAGGAAGTCAGGGCTCAGAGAGGGGATTGCGTCACCAGCCCAGGGTCCTGAAGACAGAACTGCTGAAGTGGATCTGTTGGTCACCGTTAACGATGCACCAACTGTATGCCTGGTATCATAACCAAATGATTCAGTGACCAAGGCATTCCTTCATGTTACTTAGTGTTCTTCATCTGCACAGAAAGCCCGGTGTCTGTTTAACCACCAGTAGAATGGAATGAGCACCAAAGAACTGATGCTTCTGAACTGTGGTGCTGGAGAAGGCTCTTGAGAGTCCTTTGGACTGCAAGGAGATCCAACCAGTCCATCCTAAAGGAGATCAGTCCTGGGTGTTCACTGGAAGGACTGATGTTGAAGCTGAAACTCCAATACTTTGGCCACCTCATGCGAAGAGCTGACTCACTGGGAAAGACCCTGATGCTGGGAAAGACTGAAGGCGGGAGGAGAAGGGGAAGACAGAGGATGAGATGGTTGGATGGCATCACCGACTCAATGGACATGAGCTTGGGTAAACTCCGGAAGTTGGGGATGGGACAGGAAGGCCTGGAGTGATGGACAGGGAGGCCTGGCGTGCTGCAGTCCATGGGGTCACAAAGAGTCAGACATGACTGAGCGACTGAACTGAACTGAGCTGAGAATGGAATGGGGCTTCCCAGGTGGTGCAGTGGTAAAGAATCTGCCTGCCAATGCAAGAGATGCTCTCCTCAGTCCTTGGAGGAGAGCATGGCAACCCACTCTAGCATTTCTGCCTGGAGAATCCCATGGACAGAGGAGCCTGGCGGGCTACAGTTCACAGGGTTGCAGAGAGTCAAACACAACTGAAGTGACTTAGCACACATGCATGCCTATGTTCAATCACAGTTTGATCCCTGTGTTGGGAAGACCCCCTGGAGAAGGAAAAGAGCAACCCACTCCACTCTTCTTGCCTGGGACATCCCAAGGACAGAGGAGCCTGGGCACTACTGTCCATGGTGTTGCCAACTCAACAGCAGCAGCAGCAGGATGGAACGAGCAAAGGAAGGCAGAACAGAGTGAACACGAGGGCAGGGGATGTGTTCTTCCGTGTTATAAACCAAGTGACGCTTCTCAGTCTTTGGGGAGTGCTCACGCCACAGAGAACCTGATGGACTCAGCGGGGAATGCATTCATGGTGACCACATTTTGCCTACAACTATGGCCATTCTCCATCCTCTGAAGCGTCTTGTTCACAGCTACAATGCAACCACATACCGAAACATTCTACTCTGAGCATCTCTGATTTGCCTGTCATTGCTGGGGCTGCAGTTATGAGGTGGGCCACATCCTTGCTCCCAAGGGGACTGTGACCTGGGGCAGGGTGGCAGGTGGAGAACCAATAAGGAGGCAGGACCATCCAGGTGTGTGGAGGGCAGAAAATGTGAGCAGGTTAGGAAAGGCTCCCCGTGCCTGGGCAGGCCTGGGACATTTTGCTGAGATCTGATGATAAGAAGGGCCTTCGGGGCAAGGGAACAGCCCGGCAAAAGCCCTGAGGCAGGAACAGGACTGCAATTTCAGGAATTGATAGGGGCCATACATAATGGGTGAGGAGGTGGGTGGGGGCCGAGGTCAGAGAAGTTCGGGGTTGGGGGGGAACAGGCAGGGGGAGAGGTCTCAGCTACTCAGTGGACCAATGTCTGTGTGTCTGGCTATTTTCTAGGCAAGAGGACAAGGCAGTGGACAAAGCCAGCACTTTTACAAAACACATCTCAAGAGCCGGGAGGTGGAGGTTGAGGGCCGGGGCGTGGAGGTTGAGGGCCGGGGCACTGCGTGCAGGCAGGCAGGAGCAGAGGCCTGAGGCTGGGTGAACAAAGGCCCATTTGCAGGCAACAGGTTACAGGACAGGCTTGCACAGACCTGAAGCTGGAACAGTGACTGTTTCCCAAGGGGGAAAATGAGACTAGAAGTGCTTTCAACACAGTCAGGAGAGAAGGGGTCCTAGCTCTGGTCAAACATGCTGGCGTTTGCTAAAACTTCTAAACGGGCAAAACCAGAGCACCCACATGCTTTCTCTGAGCCAGAACATTTTATAAACGTAAATAAATCGGAACTTTTTTTTGCGCACCCATGATGTGCCTGGCACTGGGCTGCAGATGGATACTATGGGTTCAACAGCAGAATCTGTGTCTGTGGGCTCAGTTGTCTGACTCTTGCGACCCCATGGACTGTGGCCTGCTAGGCTCCTCTGCCCATGGGATTTCCCAGGCAAGAACACTGGAGTGGGTTGTCATTCCCTTCTCCAGAGGATCTTCCCAACCCAGGGATCGAGCCCGAGTCTCCTGTGTCTTCTGCATTGCAGGCGGATTCACTATTATCCTTGTTGTTACTTTCAGACAGCTTCCTTGGAGTCCTTTCAAGGGCCCAGGTTTGACCCCTGGTCAGGGGACTAGATCCCACATGTCAAAACTAGAGACCCCTCATACTGCAACCAAGATCAAAGATTCTGCATGTTGTAACTAAGACCAAGCGCAGCCAAATAAATAAATATTAAATAATAATAATAAGGCTCTTAAGATGAGCTCATCCTGGGTGAGGGTGGGCCCTAACTCCAGAGACAAGAAGCCCCAGGTAGAGCTTGGAGTGACATACCTACAATCCAAGGTCACCAAAGCTTTTTGGTGGCCTCCAGAAGTGAGGAGAGGGGCCTGGGGGTTCTCTCCCAGAGCCTCCAGAAGAAACCAACTCTGCGGAGACCTTGGTTTCAGATTTCTCGCCTCTAGTCACTCAGTTGTGTCCAATTCGGCAACCCCATGGATTGCAGTACACCAGGCTTCCCTGTCCTTCACCATCTCCGGAGCTTGCTCAAACTCATGTCCATCGAGCTAGTGATGCCACCCACCCATCTCATCCTCTGTTGCCCCCTTCTCCTCAAGCCCTCAATCTTTCCCAGCATCAGAGTCTTTGAATGTGACAAAGTACTGGAGTTTCAGCTTCAGCATCAGTCCTTCCAATAAATATTCAGGATTGATTTCCTTTAGGATTAACTGGTTTGATCTCCTTGCTGTCCAAGGGACTCTCAAGAGTCTTATCCAGCACCACAATTTGAAGGCATCAATTCTTTGGTGCTCAACCTTCTTGATGGTCCAACTCTCACATCCATACATGACTACTGGAAAAACCATAGCTTTGACTAGATGGGACTTTTGTCGGCAAACTGATGTCTTTGCTTTTTAATATGCTATCTAGGTTTGTCATAGCTTTTGTTCCACGGAGCAAGTGTCTTTTAGTTTCATGGTTGCAGTGACCATCTGCAGTGATTTTGGAGCCCAAGAAAATAAAGTCTGTCACTGTTTCCATTATTTCCCCAACTATTTGCCATGAGGTGATGGGACTGGATGCCATGGTCTTAGTTTTTTGAATGTTCAGTCTTAAGCCAGCTTTTTCACTCTCCTCTTTCACCTTCATCAAAACGTTCTTTAGTTCCTTTCTGTTTTCTGCCATTAGAGTTGTATCATCTGCATTTCTGAGGTTGTTGATATTATTCTGAACAATCTTGATTCCAGCTTGTGCTCCATCCAGCCCAGCATTTCACACAATGTACTCTGCATGTAAGTTAAATAAGCAGGGTGACAATATTTAACCTTGACATACTGCTTTTCCAATTTGGAACAAGTCTGTTGTTCCATTTCCAGTTCTAACTATTGATTCTTGACCTGCATACAGGTTTCTCAGGAGACAAGTAAGGTGGTCTGGTATTCTCATCTCTTTAAGAATCTTTCATAATTTGTGGTGATCCACACAATCAAAGGCTTTAGCGTAGTCAATGAAGCAGAATTAGATTTTTTTTTAAACTCACTTGCTTTTTCTATGATCCAATGGATGTTGGTAAATTTTTTTTTTAAACCAGTCATCTTTTATCAGTATTAATTCTCCATTAGAATATGAAAGGATTCAGGGGGGCCCAGCAAAGGTCATGGTCAGGAATGCAGTGTGCCCCCTCTTCAGTGGTATTCGCTTGACTGCTCTTGTTTAAGTTCCCTGTAAGAACAGCAACAGCTGAAAAGCACATAAGCTGTCAGCACCATAGTCCATTCTTCATGTTGAAATACCTGTTGTAATACTGGCAGTAACCTCTTGGAAATGCTCCAGCAACGCCACTAGGGATGAAATCTCACATTACTATCTAGCCTGGAAGCTCCCTTAATCTGACATCCAGGAGTTTGTATTCCTTCAGTGGCACAGCTGATGCCATCTTGGAGTCCTGGCTATCTGCTCCTCTATTCCAGCTTCTTGTTTCTTCCCTCACAACCACCCAGGGACCTTTTCCTTGCTCCAATAACACAATTATGTCTGGCTTAGAAACGGAATGTCCCAGTGAGACCAAGTTACTATAGTTCTCCATCACCATATCACGGCACAATTTCTTCTGAAGAGGGTCGAGAAATTCTCACTTGTGTGGAAAGAACTCGATGACCATATCCTTGGATATTATTGGTCCACTGGCCATGGTTTTAGACCTGAAAGAGCGGATCAGTCCTCAGGGTTCCTTTATCAGAAAATCAGAGTCCAAAAAACCACTCCATCACTCACCAGTTCAGGCTACCTTTGCCCAGTTGTTTCCATGGCGACTTAACTGGTTTCTCGCTTGGATAGATGTCATTCTGGCTGGGTGTCATTTACAAGCCTTTGGTGTCAAGGAGCAAGGTAAAAAACCCGAGGTGGAAGTAACCTGCTTCATTGCTGGAGGTGCCATCTGGGGTTGTAAAGTTACCCGGATGTTGGCAATTTGATCTCTGGTTCCTCTGCCTTTTCTAAACCCAGACTGTACATCTGGAGAGCTGGGATTTGAACCTAAGTAGTCCTGCTCCCAGGATCTATATAGGTCAGGAAGATCCCCTAGAGGAGGAAATGGCAATCCACTCCTATATTCTTGCCTGGGAAATCCCACGGACAAGAAGCCCGGCAGGTACAATCTGAAGGGTCATAAAGAGTCGGACACGAGTGAGCATGCGCACAATGAGGTCTGCTCCAGACCCCCGGATCTAACCACCACCTTCTACCGCCTTCCACATCTGTGCCAGGCCCTGCTCTGCTGGGGTTGCTAACTCTACAAGGTTAATCTTGTTTTTGGCTGCATTGAGGCTTCATTGCTGCACGAGAGCTTTGTCTAGTTGCAGCGAGCTGGGGCTACTCTCTAGTTGTGGTGTGTGGCCTTCTCATTGTGGTAGCTTTTTTCGTTGAGAAGCACGGGCTCTAGGGCGCATGGGCTTCAGTAGTTGTGGCGCTTGGGATAAGCAGTTTCCCCACAGTATGTAGGATCTTAGTTCCTGGACCAGGGCTTGAACCTGTGTCCCCTACACTGGCAGGCAGACTCTCAACCACTGAACCACCAGGGAAGTCCCCGATAAGGTTGATCTTACCAGCCGTTTCCAGATGAGGAAACCGAGGTTCAGAGGGCTATACACGCCTGTCCCATTTCTGCCCGAGTCTGTCAGTGGCTTCTCTTCTCTAATCCTCTGCAGTGTCCTTTGAACCTGAAGCCAGGGAGTGGAGAGTGGAAGGACCTGTCCAGGCAGCAGAGCACTGGCGTTTACCTGGCGTCCTGCCCACCCAGAGCAGGTGAACCCTTGGCCCCTATCCCGGCAGGAAGATGGGGGAGGGCCTCCCCCAGCCCCAGCTGCAGGGGCAGGGCTGGCTGCTGCACCCCACTATTGTCCTGACAGCCAAAGGGCCACCATCTGCATTTCAGGCCAGGCCTCCCCAGGCTGCAGGAGAGAGGGAAGGGTCTGGGGCAATAAGACGGCCACGCCTTCCCTTGCACCAGGCTCCCCCAGTAGGGAGGAAAAGAACCTCAGATCCCAGTTCTCCCATTGGCTTTCACCTTGGATAAGTCAGTTCATCCCCTTCAGCCTCAGTCAATCCATCTGTAAAATGGAGGCTTCCAAACGGGGCTTTGGGGATGAGCGCACCAGTGTGGGCCAGCATCAGCTTCCTCATCTTTAAATAGAGGCTGAGAACACCGACCTCGAGGGTTCCTCCTGGGGTCTTCCTTGACACCCTCACTGGATGACGCCTGCAGGCTCCTGCATTGTAACAGACCCAGAGGGCCTGGGGAGAGCTGTAAACAGCTCTCAAAGCACGCTGTTGGTTTGTTTTTTAAACCACAAAACTACCACCCCAAGTGTGGGATCATGTCACCCAGAACAAGGCAGCTCTGTTGAAGGGTTCATTGTCTCTTCTTTCTTTACTCCAACCTTCAGGGGAAAAGAAGGGTAATAGTTCGGTGAAGCACAAATTCCACTCTTCCCAGACAAACATATTTGGACATAATTCGTTCAGGTTCCTTTCCTCTAGGCTGTTTTTTTTTGGGGGGGAGCATGCTTGTGGGATTTTAGTTCCCCAACTAGGGATCAAACATGGACCCTCAACAGTGAAAGCACAGAGTCCTAACTGCTGGACTGCCAGGGAATTCCCTAGTTTGTTTTTTCTAAGTTGAAGTATAGTTGGTGTATAATATTAAATAAATTACAGATGTACAACATAGTAATTCATAATTTTTAAAGGCTATGCTCCATTTATAGTTATTACAGATCACAGGCTATATACTCTTGTGTTGTACAATATTTGCTTATAACTTATTTTATACCTAATATTTTGTACCTCTTACTCCTCTACTCCTACTTACCACTCCCCCTTTTTCTCTCCCCCCTGGTAACCTTGAGCTTGTTCTCTATATATGTGAGTCTGCTCCTATTTTTTGATCCTATTCACTAGTTTGTTGTGTTTCTTAGATATCACATATAAATGGTATCATATAGTATTTGTCTTTGTCTGACTCATTTCATTTGGCATAATGCCTTCCAAGTCCATCCATGTTGCTGCCAATGCCAAAATTTTGTTTGTTTTTTATGGCTGAGTTTTTGTAATCTTCCAAGGATTATTTTACTTTTTTATTTAACTTTTTATTTTTCACTGAAGGATAATTGCTTTACAATGTTATGCTGGTTTCTGCCGGACAACAACATGAACCAGCCCTAAGTAAACACATATTCCCTCCCTCTTGAGCCTCCCTCCCACCCCCCACCCCCTATCTGACCTCTCTAGGTCATCACAGAGCACCAGGCTGAGCTCCCTGTGTTATATATAGCAACTTCCCCCTAGCTATCTATTTTACACATTGTAATGTGTATATTTTAATGCTACTCTCAATTCATTCCACTCTCGTCTTCCCCCGCGGTGTCCACAAGTCTGCTCTCCATGTCTGTGTCTCTATTCCTGTATGGCTGACATTTTAAAATTTTTAATTGAAAAAACAAACAACACAGGGGCTCATAACCATTCATGTTGTCTGCATTCTTGTCTTGACACACAGAGCAAGGAGGACAGCCTGGAGGCCCAGCCTGGGGGGAGTGCCAAGGGAGGCGCTGCAGCCTGGGAGCTGACCTGGGAAGCTGGGGACCGGGCGAGGGCCCCCGGGCCCCTGGCAGCCCTCCCTGGGGAGCCGCTCACGTGCCGGCCCCTGCACAGCCCTGCCAACCGCAGACCAGGCGGGAAAGTGAAAATAAACCCTGGCCGGCAGCTGAGTTTCTCTTTCCCATCACACAAGTGCATTATCGTTGTGCATCGTGCAGTGGGCCGCCAAAGACTGCTTTTGATTTTCTTAAGGAATAATATTTACATAACAAATGTATGAACTACATTAATCATCAGTGCCCAGCTTGACAACTTTTTTTAATACCTCCACCACTCAAATCAAGATCAAGGACATTCCAGAAGGTTTCTTTATGCCCTTTCTGACCCCCGTGCCCCAGCCAAGCCCCACACAAGTTGCTTAGTGTGTCTGACTCTTTGTGACCCCACGGACTGCAGCCCACCAGGCTCCTCTGTCAGTGGAACTCTCCAGGCAAGAATACCGGAGTGAGTTGCCATTCCCTTCTAAAGGGGCTCTTCCTGACCCAGGGATTAAACCTAGGTCTCCCCCATTGCAGGCAGATTCTTTACCAACTGAGCCACCAGGGAAGCACTCACTCCCCTTAAAAAAAAAAAAATATATATATATATATATATATACACATATACATATACTGTCACCACTCAAATTAAGATCAAGGGCATTCCCAGCCTCCCAGGAAGCTTCTTTATGCCTGTTCCCAACCCCTCCCCCTCCCACACCCCAATCTGCCTTCTAGAAACATCAGCTGGTCAAGCCTGCTCTTGAACTGTGTACAAAGCAGTCACACGGCATGCGTCTCTCTTGGTTTCTTTCACCCAGCGTGATGAGGGTGAGGGTCATGTGTGATGCCATGTGATGGGTTTTCTGCTCACTTTATTGCTGAGACGTGTCCTGCTGCACAGATGCTCCTCAGTTTGTTTACTCAGTCTCCTGTTGATGGGTATTTGGGATGTTTCCAGTTGGGGGCTGTTAGAAGCAGAGTTGTGTGGACATCTGTGAACAGGTCTTTGTGTGGACACAGAACTTCCTTTCCTCTTGGGTAAATACCTGTAAGTGGGGCTGTCAGGTCATAAGGTAGGTATATGTTTAACTTTATAAGAGACTGGTAAATGGTTTCCTCTCTGGCTGTCCAGACCTGTTTCCAGACTTCAGAGGCCCCACTCCACATCACAGCAAACTTACAAAAGGACCTGTGGGCCACATTACACATCGGTTTTTTTTTTTTGAGTAAAAACAGTTTTCTTTTTTTTTTTCAGAGGCTTTTCTAATTTTCTTTTTGAAATTATTTGACCCCAAGTAACTCATTTGTGGACTTCCCAGGTGGTACAGTGGTAAAGAATCCGACTGCCAAGGCAGGAGACGCAAGAGACCCAGGTTTGATCCCTGAGTTGGGAACATCCCTTGGAGAAGGAAATGGCAACCCACTCCAGTATTCTTGCCTGGGACATCCCATGGACACAGCAGCCTGGCAGATTACAGTCCATGGGGTCACACAGAGTCGGACACCACTGAGTGACTGAGCCCACACACACGCACACACATGACTCATTTGCTCGGTGGGGTCTGCTGGAATTTCTCAGCAATCATGGTTGGGCAGTCTGACAAGGGAGATAACTGGCCCCCGAACGGTTATTCATTTAGATAAATGAGACTCTTATGAATAATACCTTTAGCACCCAGTGAATGTCCTTCCCTTTCTCATTGGATTTGTGAACTCCTGTTCACCCCTCAAAACCGCACTCAAAGGTCCACATCTCCATAAAGGCTTCTGGTCATAGGTAACAACACCCTTACCTCCCTAACCTTACCCCAAGTCCAGAGCCTGTGTGTGACCCTGATGTCACACCCCCTTGGAGGAGAGCACTGAGCAGTTCATAGTTAGTGCACCAAGGAGCCGATGTCTGGAGATAGGGCCTGCCTCACACCTTCCTGGATGCATGGCACATGTTTGTTGATCTGATCTTTCCAGAATTTTCTGTAGGTCAGGTGCCCTTACCCAGAACTGCAGGGCCAGGTGGCAGAGGAGCTCATACCACCTTGAACATAACAGAAAATACTGAGTGCTGGGAGGTAGGCAGAGGCCACGGTTCTCTTCTGATTCTCTGAGAAGCTTTCTATGACCCCGGAAGGACTGAAGGGGAGAATCTCTGATGGCTCTGGAAGCAGTGTTCCCAGGGAGAGGGCTTCCGTGACCTGTGACTACAGCAAACAAAGGAGGGGACAGAATGGGGTCCATTCAGTGAGCCTCCATTTAGAATGCACCTTCGCTCCCTGCACTGGGCCCTGGGGATGTGGCAGGAACAAGACAGACAAGGTCGAGGGGTAAAGAGTAAACACAGAAAGGTGACTTCAGATCCTATCAGGGCTATGACAAGTAAAACAGGGAGCTGGGATAACTACGAGGAGGAGGAGAAACATTAGACAGGGATGCGGCGGGGGGGGGGGGGGGGGGGGGGGGGACTTCTCTGAAGAGCCAAGGGTCTCTTGACAAGCAGCAGCCAGCCACAAAGCTCTGGGCCAGAGTGTTCCAGGCAGAGGGAGTGGCCCACGCAAAGGTCCTAAGGCTGCAACGCCTTGTGCCGGAAGGCTAGCCAGGGGATCCCTGGGATCCTGGGTGTCTGCAGCATGAAGAATGGAGGAGGTGAGGATGGGTGTGTGCAGGGGAGAGACTTGTCTCAGGCCAGCTCTGGGGGCCCATGAGACTTGGAAGTGAGGGGATTCCAGGCCTTCAGTTCTAGGTAGTGACAGCCTGGCACCTCCAGGTACAACCAAGAGGCCAAGGGGGTTGCTCACACCGCTCGGTGTGGCAGATTGCAGGAGGGATAGGAGACTTGTCCAAGGTCCCTTGGCACCTGTGCCATGCTCCCTCACTGCGCCCCAGCCTCTGGTCCTCTCCACGTCCTCTGACTCCCCAAACCCTCTCCCTCCTCAGGGTTGGTCCACTGCCTAGGACACCCCTCCCCGGGCTCCAGCGAACTCCTACCTGTGCTGCAGGGTCTCAGCTTAAAGCTCATTTACCAGAGATGCCGCCCAGACTGCATCCCCAACTAATACTAGGTCTTCCCTTACATCTCCCCCTTACAACCTTGAGTTTTTCCTTTGTGCTGCATTTAACATAAGTAGCAATTCGTTTCACGTCTGTATTTGTGTGAGTCTTTGTTCACTGAGGGTCTCCCAGCCTGGGAGGCCCTGGGAAGCTCAAGGTCTCTCTGCTGTCTCCCCACAGGGCTGGCCCACACCTACTACAGGAGTGAAAGACTTGGATTCTAAGTCCAGCCCCCTCCAAGCCTTTTCCTCCTCCGCTGCCACCTCCACACAGGGAGCTGGGGTCCCCCTCCCCAGCTTCTCCCACGTCCCCCAGAGGTAAAAGCCCAGGATCTCCCTGATCCCTCTAATTACAGTGGCCCCAGGGCCTGCAGAGAGGACAAAGCCTCCACCCCATCTAGCCAGCCAGAGACTGAGGAAGGAGCCTAGCCCCTGGGCCTCCAGCCCCTCCCTCGACTCCTAACGGAACACATTTGTACTTGTACTTGTCGGGGGGGATTCCCCCAGGTCTGCTTATTACTAAGTTAGTTTTGAAAGGTATATACCAAATGAAGTGGAATTCTGGTTTATATCCTGGAACAGAAAAAGGACAATAGTGGAAACACTTTGAAATCTGAATACAGTCTGTATGGCATGGTGAATAATGGTGTACCAGTGCGGTGTTTCTAGTTTTCATATGAGACGACAGAAGATGAGAACAAGGAGGGAAACTGGGTGAGGCGGTTTATGGGAACTCTCTACTAACCTTGCAGCTTTCCTGTAAATCTGAAATTACTCAAATAGAAGAGGTTTGGTTACAAAAAATAAAGGGAAAAAAAAAAAAAGAATAGCAAGCCACCCATCAGACTGGTTAAAAAAAAAAGGTAAAGCCAGACAATGACGAGCATTCACGAGGACAAGGACAATGGGCAGGAGTGTGTGTGTGACCTGGGACATCTGCAAAGCCAGGTGGCACCTGGGGTCAAGTTCAAAAGACACCTGTCCTACAGCCTCACAGTCTCCTCCTGCAGGGCCTCTCAGAGTGCGGCCCTCAGACCTGCCTGGAGACTTGTTAGAAATGCAGGCCCACTGGAGATAATCAAAGAGTCGGACACAAAGAGATGAAAGAGATCAACGAGGCACACTAGCTACGTAGCAAAGGGCCGGACTTGACTGAGCGGCTGAACAACAGCAACAGAGATGTTCGTAGTAAGTGAAGTAAGTCAGGCAGAGAAAGACAAATACCAGATGCTACCACTTGTATGTGGAATCTAAAATATGACACTATCTACGAAGCAGAAACAGACTCACACGGAGAACAGACTTGAGGTTGCCCAGGGGCGGGGGTGGGGGTGCTGGGAGAGGGATGGACTGGGGGGTTGGGATTAGCAGATGCAAACTATTATATACAGTATGGATAAACAACAAGGTCCTACTGTATGGCACAAGGAACTATATTCAATATCCTCTAACAAGCCATGATGGAAAAAGAATATGAAAAAGTATATAACTGAATCACTTTCATGTTCAGCAGAAATTAACACACCGTAAATAAATCAACTAGACTTCAATAAAATAAGTTAAAAAAAAAAAAAGAAATGCAAGTCCACAGGCTCCACCCCAGACAAAGGGAACAAAAGGAGAACAAAACCCAAAACAACCCAAACCCTTGGGTTGCGTGGCAGCTATAGGTGTTTTCACAAGCCCTCCCAGGTGACTCTGGTGCAAGCTGAAATCAGAACTATTAGTATACAGATGAGTTCCAGAATAAGCCTTGAGCATGGTCACAGAGAGAACTGGAATTAGCCTAAGTATGAATCACAAGGAAATGAAGACATGAGTGGAAAGGCCGTGTGCAACAGTGCAAATGCACTCATCTCTCCCTTGTGTGTCCACAGGGGTGAGCCGCACACACAGAGCCCCGCAAACAAAGCAAGTCACACGATACAGGCAGTATGGTGCCTATGCGTGGGTTTCAGCACCCCAAAATGTGCGCATTGGGAACCTACACATATGAATATAAAGATGGCCCCTGGAATGATAAGCACTAATATTCGGGGACTGAGGAACAAGGGAGGAGTGGGGGGTGGGTTCAGCTCTGCCTAAAGCGTTTTAAGCCAGAGATTTGAGGATAAGATACTCTGCATTCTTGAGAAGCTCTGTTAACACGATTTTAACGAGTACGTGCTCTTTAAAAATGATTCATCGAGACCCGCACAAAGTTTAATGTGAGGGCCTCTCATTTCAACTCCACATTTACTGTGAGTATTTGGTGAATATACTTACAAAATTGGGTCTAGGAATTCTCTAAAGAATAATTTATGTAATATTCTGGAAAAGACAAAACTATGGAGACAGTGAGGAGATCAGTGGTTGCTGGGAAAGGAAGAAGAGACGGACATCTGGAGCACAGAGGAGCTTCAGGGCCATGAAACTGTTTGACACTGTCATGGGGGACACGTCACTACGTCTGTCAAACCCTAATACAAGCCACGTGCTGGGCTGTGCTTAGTCCCTCAGTCGTGCCCAACTTTTTGCGACCCCATGGACTCTGCCAGGATCCTCTGTCCAGGGGATTCGCCAGGCAAGAATACTGGAGTGGGTTGCCATGCCCTCCTCCAGGGGATCTTCCCAATCCAGGGATGGAACCCAGCTCTCCGGCATTGCAGGTGGATTCTTTACTGTCTGAACCACCAGGGAAGCCCCAAGAATATAGGAGTGGGTAGTCTATCCCTTCTCCAGGGCAACTTTCCAACCCTGGGATCAAACCAGGGTCTCCTGCATTGCAGGCAGATTCTTTACTAGTTGAGCTATCCAGGAAGCCCAATATAAGCCAAAGACTTTAGCTAATGTGTCAATACTGGTTCATCAATTATAACAAATGTACCACAACATGAAAGATGTTTTTGGTTTTTTGGTTGTACCTCTCGGCATAGAGGAGCTTAGTTCCCGGACCAGGTTTGGAACCCGTGTCCCGTACAATGGAAGTGCAGATTCCTAACCACTGGACCACCAGAGAAGTCCCAAGTTGTTAATAATAACAGGGGGAAAGCGGGGAGGGGACTGGGGGGAGGGGTTGGAGAGGGGGTATATGAGAACTACCAGTACTTGCTGCGCAATGATGGGTAAACCTAAAATCACTTAAAATTTTTTTAAGAAGCAATGCACTTAGAGAAATTAATTAACCTCCCAAATGACATGTTTTGATGGATGTTTTAATGTTTTGTAAAAGGCAAAGCAGCTCTCAGTAACACGTGCAGCCCACCTTGCAGGTAAGTATTCTGAGAGCAGGCAGACTTCCAACTTAACAACATTGCAAGTTCGCAGTCAGCGCCCCCCACCTCTCTACCTCTCCGCCCAGGGTGCTGAGATGGGCTCCGAGGCTGCCCGGCAGGGCTGCGATGAGCTGTCACCTAGTCTGTGTTCCTCTGTGAGAGCTCACGGCTCATCACTGTGGGCTGAACTTTCCAAACACAGGAGCCACAAACCCCAGGTGGCAGGTGGGCACCTAAAACGTGGCTTGTCTGAACCAAAGTGTGTCGTGAGAGTGCAATCTGCCCAGATTTGGTACAAAGAGAGGGAGGAAAAGCCGTCATTTCTGTACTGACAGCAGCCGTCCCCACTCCCTCCGCCCAGTGCCCCTCCTCCACGTGGCTTCCAGGACACTCCCCTGGCTCCCTCAGCCCCAGCTGCTCCTCAGGCCCCCAAAACTGGGAAGCCCCAGGCCCAGTGCTGGGGACTGTCTTCGTCTCCATCTCTGCTCTCCCCTGTGATGCTCACAGTGGGTGCTCTTGAGATGTCCCAATCCCCAAACCCATGAACATGCTACCTTACGGGGCAAAAGGATTTTGCAAATGTGCTGAAATGAGGATCTTGAGATGGGGCGGTTATCCTGGAGTGTCCAGGTGGGCCCAGTACAATCAGACCAGAAAAAGGAAAAGGGGCAGGAGGGCCAGGGTTGGGGACGGCTGAGGAAGGAGGGCAGGAGGCACTGTGAACATGGCAGCCAGAAGCTGCGAGAGGCAAGGGGACTGACTCTCCCCGGGAGCCTCCAGAGAGGACCGCAGCCCCGGGGACACCTTGATTTTACCCCTAGAAGACCAATTCTGGATTGCTGACTTGCAGAATTGTGGAGACAATAAATTTGTGCTGTTTTGCCCTGTAAAGTTTGTGATACAATGTCACAGCAGCAATAGGAAACTGAGACAGTGACATGACCCAGTCTTGTAATTTAAATGCTTCAGTTCAGTTCAGCTCAGTTCAGTCGCTCAGTCGTGTCCAACTCTTTGCAGCCCCATGAACTGCAGCATGCCAGGCCTCTCTGTCCATCACCAACTCCCAGAGTTCACCCAAACTCATGTCCATTGAGTCAGTGATGCCATCCAAGCATCTCATCTTCTGCTGTTCCCTTCTCCTCCTGCCCTCAATCTTTCCCAACATCAGGGTCTTTTCAAATCAGTCAGCTCTTTGCATCAGGTGGCCAAAATACTAGAGTTTCAACTTTAACATCAGTCCTTCCAATGAATACCCAAGACTGATGGGTATGGACTGAATGGATATCCTCACAGCCCAAGGGACTCTCAAGAGTCTTCTCCAACACCACAGTTTAAAAGCATCAATTCTTCTGTGCTCAGCCATCTTTATAGTCCAACTCTCACATCCATATTTGACCACTGGAAAAATCATAGCCTTGACTAGATGGACCTTGTTGACAAAGTAATGTTTCTGCTTTTTAATATGCTATCTAGGTTGGTCATAACTTTCCTTCCAAGGAGTAAGCGTCTTTTAATTTCATGGCTGCAATCACCATCTGCAGTGATTTTGGAGCCCCCCCAAAATAAAGTCTGACACTGTTTCCACTGTTTTCCCATCTATTTTCCCTGAAGTGATGGGACCAGATGCCATGATCTTAGTTTTCTGAATGTTGAGCTTTAAGCCAACTTTTTCACTCTCTTCTTTCATTTTCATCAAGAGGCTCTTTAGTTCTTCTTCACTTTCTGCCATAAGGGTGGTGTCATCTGCATATCTGAGGTTATTGATACTTCTCCCGGCAATCTTGATTCCAGCTTGTGCTTCTTCCAGCTCAGCGTTTCTCTGATGTACTCTGCGTATAAGTTAAATAAGTGTGGTGACAATATACATCCTTGATGTATCCCTTTTCCTATTTGCAACCAGTCTGTTGTTCCATGTCCAGTTCTAACTGTTGCTTCCTGACCTGCATACAGATTTCTCAAGAGGCAGGTCAGGTGGTCTGGTATTCCCAGCTCTCAGAATTTTCCACAGTTTATTGTGATCCACACAATCAAAGGCTTTGACATAATCAATAAAGCTGAAATAGATGTTTTTCTGGAACTCTCTTTTGGTTTTTCGATGGTCCAGTGAATGTTTGCAATTTGATCTCTGGTTCCTCTGCCTTTTCTAAAACCAGCTTGAATATCTGGAAGTTCATAGTATGTGTTGCTGAAACCTGGCCTGGAGAATTTTGAGCATTACTTTACTAGCGTGTGAGATGAGTGCAATTGTGCAGTAGTTTGAGCATTCTTTGGCATTGCCTTTCTTTGGGATTGGAATGACAACTGACCTTTTCCAGTCCTGTGGCCACTGCTGAGTTTTCCAAATTTGCTAACATATTTAAATGCTTAAGATGCCCAACCTTCAGCGCAGACGTCAGGCTCAGATACTGAACTGCCCGCTCAACACCTCCTTGGAGTCGTCTGAATTCTGGACCTTTACCTCAAGCCTTCTGTACTCATCGCCTGCTACATTTCAGTTGATGGCAACTTGGTCCCTTCCAGGTGCTCATGCTAAAAGCCTCAGCACCATCCTTGACTCTTCTCTTTTTTTTTAAATTAATTAACTAATTTATTTTTGGCTGTGCTGGGTCTTCGTTGTGTGCATGGGCTTTTTCTAGCTGTGGTGAGAGGGGGCCACTCTCTAGTTGTGCTGCCCAGGCTTCTCATTGTGGTGGCTTCTCTTGTACGGACCACATGCCCTAGAAAGCATGGGCTCAGGGGTTGTAGCACACGGGCTTAGCTGCCCTGTGGCACATGGAATCTTCCCAGACCAGGGGTTGCATCTGCATCCCCTGTATTGGCTGTCAGATTCTTAACCACTGGACCACCAGGGAAGTCCCTCTTCCTTCTCTCTTGCTCCCCTCATTCAGGCTGCTAGTAAATCCTACTGGCTGCGTCTTCAAAACTGAGCCAGAATCTAACCCCAGCTCATCAAGCCCACTGCTACCAGCCTGGTCTGAGCCACCGTCGCGGCTCCTCTGTGTGATGGATATAGCCTCCTCACTGGGCCCTCTGCTTCCACCCTGTCCCCACCCCTGTCCTTCCCAGCACAGCAGTAGCACAAGGGGTCCTCCGAGTCAGAGAATGTCATACCTGTGGTCTCCATCTCATTCACAGTAAAAGCCAGATCTTTAGCATGGCCAAGAAAACCATTTGTAATGTGGTACCTCCCCCCACCTCTATGATTTTGCCTCCCCTAACTCCTCATCTCTCTCTGCTGCAGCCACCCCAGCCTCCTGACTGTTCCTTGAACACAGCGTGTACAGCTTCATCCCAGGGCCTTTGCACAGGCTGTTCCCTCTGCCTGAGACACACTTCCCTGATATCCACATTATTGACTCCCTCCTTGCCTTCAGGATTTTCTCAAATGTCACCTCATCAACAAGGCCTGCCCTGATCACCCTGATCCACTGCTCGTCCCAAGCAGCCCCAGCTGGTCCAGCCATCCTCAGCCTGCTCTACAACACACTCAACAACTTACTTATGTATCATACTTCTTGCTCCATCGCCTGTATTAGAATATCAACTCCATAAGGGCAGGGATCTTTGTTTTGTTTACTGTGGTTAGAACAGTGCTTAGCATAAAGGGCATTCAATAAATATCAACTGAACAAATTTGTAAAAGGAAAGGTATCAGGATAAAGGTTAAAAATTCTAAAACCACTCTACATGCATGCTGGAGTTCAATGTGCGAAAATGGATGATAGATTTCTAGAAGCCAGGTTTCCCACTGTTGGGTGAGAAGTTATAGCTAAGCAAGGGGAGGAGCCTAGAATGATCCATGTGGTGGTGGATCAGAGTTAGACACATCAGGGTGAACTTACCTTTAACAATGACACAGAAGGCCACACACAGAAATAGGTAGAGATTTGTATTCACACATAAGGGCTTCCCGGGTGGTGCAGTGGTACGGAATCTGCCTGCCAGTGCAGGAGACACCGGAGTGCAGGTTCAGTCCTGGGTTGGGAAGATCCTCTGGAGAAGGGAATGGCAACCCACTCCAGTATTCTTGCCTGGGAAATCCCATGGGAAAGAGGAGCCTGGTGGGCTACAGTCCAGGGGGTCACAAAGAGTCGGACACGACTGAGTGACTGAGCACACACACACACACACACACACACACACACACATACACACAGGTTATTACACACAAGTGTGCTTCCCAGAGGGCCTAGAAGAAACAACACCCCATAGCAACAAACACAGTCAGCATCCAGTCTTTGACCTCTAAAGCCACCCTCCAATAAAAGGAACTAGGGTTCCTTGGAGAAGTGGTCGAGTCTAGGTAAAGTCCCTAATTCTGGGAAAGATTGAAGGCAGGAGGAGAAGGGGACAACAGAGGATGAGATGGTTGGAGGGCATCACCGACTCGATGGTCACGAGTTTGAGCAAGCTCCGGGAGTTGGTGATGGACAGGGAAGCGTAGCGTGCTGCAGTCTATGGGGTCGCAAAGAGTTGGACACCACTGAGCGACTGAACTGAACTGAGGTCTAAAACAGGAAATATACACAATGGGCCTGGGGTATCTAATAGAGCCAGAAAGTAAGGAGGTGCTCAAAAACTCACAATGGTGGGGCACGTCAAAGGGACACAGGGGCCAGCTGAAGAGTTAATGGCCAAAATGGGAACAACTTGAGCAATACGATAAAGCACAGTATGAGTTATAACCCACAGCATGAAATGCCCATGAGTTTATACTGATGTAAAGGTAGGACTGAAATAAAGACATGAGGGAGCATGGACAAATCTCCAGGGCAGAAGCATTTCAAAGACTTTATGTATATACTCTGCCCTCAAGGAGGTGGGGCATAACTTCCCAGCCCCTGCAATGTGGGCTACACAGAGTGACTTCCCTCCACATAATATTGTATACAGTGTAAAGAAACCTGACATGCGGTGCCTCGGCCCGGTGATCAAGGGACACTTCAACCACGGTAGGTCGGCTCGGGAGCACGTGCCCTCGTTCAGAGGTGAGACGAACGACCCTTTCCCTCTGTGATCTTCCTCCTCCAAACACATAATCTCCAGTCTAGTCATGAGAAGAACATCAGACAAACCCTATCTGAGGGACTTTCTGCAAAATCCCTGACTAGTGCTCCTCAGAACTGTCAGTCCTCAAAGACAAGCAAGGTCTGAGAGACCAGCACAGCCCAGAGGGGCCCAAGGAGACATGATGATTAAATGGGATCCTGGAGCAGAAGAAGGATGTGTAGGAAAAACTAAGGGGATGTGAACAAGGCACAGACTTTAGTTAATAATAGGGCATCAAAGTTGGTTTATTAATTGCAACAGACGCACCATCCCAAACACAACATTAATAACAAGGAAAACTGGATGTGATACCCTGAACTGGATCCTGGAGCAAAAATGGGCATTTGTGGAAAAACTGGCAAAAGCCAAATAGAGTCTGGAGTTGGTTAACAGTGACGTTACAACACTGGTTCCTATAAGATGACATAAGATGTTAACAAGGGGGGAAACTGGGTGAGAAGTAGATGGGAACTCTTTGTAACTAACTTTTCAATTTTTTCCGAAAGAAAAGTGTACTAAAAAAAGAAAAATACCCTGACAATTAAAAATAGGTTTATGGTACATGGCAGTTGCTCAGGGAACGAGGTAACAGGTATTATGATTTTTCCTATATTTTTTTTCCCACGATGGAAATAACTCACTAAGTATCCAGCAATGTCAATGGCGCTTAGACTGGTAAAAGATCCCAAACAATATAAAAATGAATAAAACAAAGTGAAACCCTTCATGGTTTCACTCCCCACTGCTAAGTCAATATATTATATTCTGGACTTTTCCCTACGTATATGTGAACATTTAGAAGTTCTTGCAGACAAGGGGTGATGCCCTGCATTTCGGTGCCAAGTGTTCATGCATTGTGGGCTTTCTTTCGTATCAGGGCACATCACTCTACAATTACAGTTCTTTATTTTTTATTTTGGAGTAGAGTTGAATAACCGTGTTGTGTTAGTTTCAGCTGTACAGTAAAGTGATTAAGTTATGTGTATACATGTATCTGGGCTTCCCAGGTGGCTCAGTAGTAAAGAATCTGCCTGCCTGCAGGAGACACAGGAGATGTGGGGTTAATCCTCGGTCTGGAGGACTGCCAGGAGTAGGAAATGGCACCCCACTCCAGAATTCTTGCTTGGAAAATTCCCCAGACAGAGGAGCTTGGTGGGCTACGGTCCACGGGGTGGCAAAGTATCAGACACGACTGAACAGTTGAGCATGCAAGCATACATGTATCTATCCTTTTCCAGATTCTTTTCCCATTTAGGTTATTACCGAGTCCTGAGCCGAGTTCCCTGTGTTATATAGTAGGTCCTCGTTGGCTCTCTATTTTAAATATAGCAGTGTGCACATGTCAATCCCAAACTCCCAATCTATCCCTCCCCCTTGTCTCCCCTAGTAACCATAAATTCATTCTCTAGGTCTGTGAGTCTGTTTCTATTTTGTAAAAAAGTTCATTTGTATCTTTTTTTTAATAGCCCACATTATAAGCAATATCATACAGTATTTGCCTTTCTCTGTCTGACTTCACTTAGGATGATCATTTCCAGGTCCATCCATGTTGCTGCTAATGGCAATATTTTATATACACAAGGGGCTATTCAGCCATTAAAAAGAATGAAATGTAATGTTCTTCTGAATGGCGGTGATATGGATGTGACAATGGACTGTTTCCTTAAGATGAACAGTAAGGGACCGTCTTTTTTCTTCCCACAGAGAGTGCCCTAGTGAGCACCTGCCCACACACGCCTTCATGACCACATGTGGGAATCGCTGCATGCAGGACAGACCCTTGGCTGCAAAGTGGTGAGTGTAGTTGCACCTTTACAACATTGTCTTCCTGCTGTTGACCTTTTCTTGTTACCCTGAGAATTAACGGCCTGGCTCCACGCTTCTCAAATGCAGAAGGCTGCATGAAGCCCTTACCTCTCTCTCCATCTCTTTGATGACATCTCCCCTTGATCAAGGTGGCTGTGGGTGGCTCTTGTGACATCACGGATGTGGGGGGGGGGACGGGACACACCGTGTGACTGACCAACCAGGGCCTCAGGGGACAGAACTGGGTGTCCTTCTCACTCTGCGTGTGTTTGAGATGGCAGGAGTCTTGGAGGTTTCTCAGCCTGGGGCCAGCCCAGCAGAACTGTGGCAGTGAGCAGGGAGAGGATGCTGACATTTCAAAAGTCATACTATCAATCCATGATCTTATATTTAGAAAATGACAAAAGAGCCTGATCATACAAAGGATCCCTTTATCGTTCAGTTCTTCCACAAGTGTTTGGATGCATTTTATGTACCGATTCCTCTCAGTGCCGGGACGGCCTCAGTGAACAAACTTAAGGTCCTGATCCCACAGAACTTGTATTCTCCTTGGAGACAAACAATAAAGTGATCACCATGAGTTAGTGGCAAGTGCTGCATCATTTAGGGTAAAGAGCTGGCTGCGAGAACCCACAAATCCCAGCATTTCTGGCGGCCCCCGCAAGTCCTCTGGCTCCAGAACTGGCCAAATGACCTGTCCTGGAGCTCTGAGGGCAGCCTCTTACCGGGACCTCTCCCCTACCTCTGATGACCTGATCCACGCTCCTCTCCTCCACTAAGCTGTAAGGCTGAGACCTGCATCCTCCTCTGTAGCCACAGGGGCCTCCTTTCAGTTCCATGCTTTTTCCTGTCTCCCTGCAGAGACCTGAACCCAACAGGCCACTCTTGTGCGGTAGCCTCACCCTCAGCCTCAGCCAAGCCTCAGGTTCATCTGCCTGCTCCACGGAGCAGCCGTCTCAGACCTCCCTGGGGTACGAGTTCCCCACCAGCTTACTCTGCGTCCCTCCCGGCTGTGGCAATGATCCATAGTCCCTTTCCCAGCATGACGTTGCTGGGAAGTGGCAGCCCGTGGCCTTGGCCTCCAGGCCTTCTTTGTGGCCCATGGGTTGTGAGACAGACTCACCGATGAGGTGGGAACAGAAGCGTAGAGTGTCACTCTGGGCCCAGGCAGTTAGGCAGCAGAGGAGCCTTCCCTGCCCACCCCTCCTCTGAATGTGGATGCCTGGGATGTGCCTGAAGCCCTGTGTCTGAGGAGGCCTGCCTCCCTGAGTGACTACGTGGCACAGAGTCACTCGCTCCCTGCCAGCTGGGACATGGGACAGACGTCGGGGAGAGCTGGCTCCTTTGTATCACTGGGATCTCAGCTCTGATGTCACCTCCCCAAGAAGTCCTATCCCCGGGACCCTAAAGTAACATCAGCCTAGTCTATGCACACCTGTAATAAACTTCAAAGTCTTCTGTTCATTTGTTTGCTCACTTGAGTAATACTGTCTGTCCCAAATAGAAGGTGAGCTTCTGGGGGGCAAGAACTCTCACCTCTCTTGCTCATGTGGTCTTCCCACTGCCAACAAGAGTGCTGGCACACAGTAGGTGCTCAGTAAAAGCCCCAGTGAAGGAGGGGCCTGTTCTATATGACAAGGATGCCTCATCTGGCTGTTTTACAGCAGACATTAACATGACATTGTAAAGCAATTATCCTCTAATGAAAAATAAATATCCTCTGATCAACCATTATGGAAAAGAATATTTAAAAAAAGAATGTATATATGTATAACTGAATCACTTTGCTGTACAACAGGAATTAACAATGTTGTAAAGCACTTATACTTCAATAAAAATAAATTAAGGAAAAAAAACTGAAAAAAAAATTCCTCCTTTGCAATACCAGGTAAATACCCCTCTCTGTCATCTCTTGGGGCTCCTTCGGGACCACACAGCTTATCTTCAAAAAGTGCTCAGTGTTACAGGACAGGGTGTGACAATCTTAAGTCTAGACATGAGCCAATTAGTGAGAATTTGGTGCTTACCGCCTACATGCCAGGTGCTGCTCTCTTATAACTTCCTGGACTAGACCTTCAGATTCATGGTTTTCCCACCTTGCTATGGGTTGGGAGGTGGGGTCCAGAAGTTTCTGGCTGTACCTCCTCTGGGGTACTAACTATCCACTGGCCCCTTTCTCCTCCCTAAGAACCCCGGCTTTATCCTGAGGGGCAGAGAGCTCTTACCGTCAGGCAAATGATCAGAAATCGCTGGTGGAGGTATCTGGGAAAGTTCTTTATTGCATGCGTTATGACTCCTTTGGCCCACCCCCCTTCTTCTTCATTCCTTCTTGGACAGTAGGTACAGCTGAATTTTCAGCAGGGCTGAGGCTGGCCCTTAATGTGCCTTTATTCAAGTTAGGAAAAGATTTCCACTGTGAGTTGTCTAATTAGAAAAATGATAGCTCCCATGGGCAGAAGCTTACCTATGAGTGCACCCATGATTTTGGACTATGAGGCAAACTTGAGGATGGAAAGCACTTCCTTGGGACAGAGGTGAAAGATAAAAGTCTGGGCCCTTGATAACGGTGGCACCCTCATACCAGCCCTGGAAGGCCTTCTTTTCCTTTTGTGTTTCGGAAGAATTATCTTAATAATTTATTTTGAAATAACTTCAAAGTTAGAGAAAAGTCACAAGAACTGTACAAAGAACTTTCTTTCACCCAGACTGGTTGATTGTTAATATTCTATTCCATTTAGTCCTCTCTTCCTCCCTACCTCCCTCCCTGCCTCCCTCCTTTCCTCTCCTTCTACTTTTATGTAGGCATGCAGCCCTTGTTACTGTTCTTTTTCTGAATCACTCGAGAGTAGCCAGCAAACATGATACCCATTATCCCCAAATACTTGTCGTGTAGATCCCCAAACAGGAGGCTCTAACCACCATCCAAATCATCTCTGATTTCTTCCTTTTTATGAATTTTTATGGGAGTATAATTGCTTTACAATGTCGTGTTAGTTCCAGGTATACAGCAAGGTGAATCCACTATCCATATACATATATCCACTCTTTTTAAGATTCGTTGCGCATGTAGGCCACCATGGAGCATTGAGTAGAGTCTCCTGTGCTATACAGTAGATTCTCATTAGTTACCTATTTTGTACATAGCAGTGTGTCCATATTAACTCTGATTTCTTAAATGAAACAAAACTTCTATGCCAAAGTCTTCCTTTGTAGCTCAGTTGGTTAAGAACCTGCCTGCAATGCAGGAAGCCTGGGTTCGATCCCTGGGTTGGGAAGATCCCCTGGAGAAAGAAATGGCAACCCACTCCAGTATTCTTGCCTGGATAATCCCATGGACAAGAGGTCGCAAGAGTTGGACACGACTTGGGGACTAAATCACCACCACATGCCAAAGATACTTATTTTGGTTTCCTGCTATGAGTAACTAAATCAAATTCTAATTGCTACCTTCCTTATCTGTCGTGCCCACCCTTTCCCCACACTCTCTGCTCTGCCCGCCTTGGCCTCCCTTTGATTTCTCACACCTTCCTGGCAACTTTCAGCCTCAGAACATTTTTTTTCTTTTTTACCAATTGAGGTAAAATTCACATCCTGTAAAATCCAGCATTCTAAAAGTGAAAATTTAGTGGCATTGAGAACATTCACCATGTTGGGTAACCGTCATCACTTTCTGGGTCCAAAATCTATTTATTCACATTAAAAGGAGCCCCCACTCCCGTTCCACCCGCTTCTGGGCAACCACCAACCCTTTACTGCGTCGCTGGCTTTCCCTCAGTGGCCATTTCACTAATGCAATCACACACACACGTGCTGCCTCAGGACTTGGCAGCAGCTGATCCCTCTCCCCAGATGCTCTTCCCTCCTACTCCAACTCATCTTCCTTAGGAGGCCTTCCTGGGGCCTCTCCTGAGATCAAGTCTCCCCAGGATAACGTTCTCATCAAAGCCCAAAGTTTCTCTCTGGAGCATTTTTTCCACAATATTGCTCTGCATGGTAATTTCATTGGGATTCCCTGGTGGCTCAGACGGTAAAGAACCTGCCCGCGATGCAGGAGACCTGGGTTCCACCTCTGGGCTGGGAAGATCCCCTGGAGGAGGGCATGGCAACCCACTCCAATATTCTCGGCTGGAGCACTCCATGGACAGAGGAGCCTGGTGGGCTATATACAGCCCATGGGGTTGCAGTTCATGTTCTCTACTGTAAGAGTGTAAAGTTTATTAGGCAGGAACACGTCTGACTTGTTTACCACCATCTGTCATGGCCTTGCCAGAACCTGGCATACAGTAGGTGCTCAGTGATACTCTGTAAACTGAGTGGATGAGCGAGTGAGTGTCCTTACAAAGAAAAAGTCACCTCGTCTCCACCCCACCAACGACCTGGAGGGACCCCCGCCACCACCACCCCATCCCCCGCACATCACAGCCCAGCCCTCTGCCCAACACAGCCCCACCCTCCCTCTTCAAGCATGTCCCAAATGCCCATATATGGGCATCATGTGGCCGGCTCTGACCCTGGTCTGTGAGGTCTGCGTCTCTGTGACCTCACAATGACCAGGGCCCTCCCCCGCATCTATATAAGAGGCCAGGGAGTTGGCCCCTGGTTCACAGCCCACAAGTTCCACTTGCTCACAGGTTGGCTGGCTCAACCGAGGTGGTATCCCCTGCTCTGAGCATCCAGGCCAAATCCACCCAGCACCATGGCCAGATACAGATGCTGCCTCACCCATAGCCGGAGCAGATGCCGCCCCCGCCGCCGAAGACGAAGATGTCGCAAACTAAGGAGGCGCTTTTGTCGGAGGCCCAGGAGGAGAGGTGAAGAGGGCCCATCCTTGGGGGTAGGGGCCAGGGATCTGGGGTGGGGCTGGGGGTTCCGGCTGTGCTCAAGCGTCCTCTTGCCCTCTGGCCCTCTGCAGTGTGCTGCCGCCGCTACACCGCCATAAGGTGTACAAGATAGTGACCGCACAGCAGCAAGACCACCGCACTCCTGCCCGAAACATTACCAGCCTTCAAGACCCTCTTGCCACATCTTGAACATGCCACCGTTCCAATGACATGAACAGGAGCCTGCTAACAAACAATGCCACCTGTCAATAAATGTTGAAAGACATCATTCCACTCTTTGACTCTTTCCTTTGAGGGACTTGGGGGGGCAAGGAAGGTGTTGGGGACACCAGGAAGCAGGGACACAAGGGATGGTTCATGCTGGATCTTGCTCCAAACTTGACTACTCCCGAGTCACAACCCAAACCTGCCTCCCAGCCCCCAGTCCTTTATGGACACCTTTTCAGTGGGGACGGGAGCTGTGCTGGTTTATGAACATGTTCTTCCCTAGTTCTTGTGCTCAGTGGCTTTCTACTGGCAGCTTGAGATGGGCCACAAATTGGCAAATGCTTCCATTAGGGCTTGCTTGCTTTCCACCTCGAGAGCCAAGAGCCCAAGCTCGATTCACCAGCCATGGACACATCCCACCAATCCCTAAGGTGCCCCATGTTGAAGTTTCCCATTGTTTAAAAAGTTTATGTCTCAGTACAGTGAGAGTAACTTGGCCAGGGGCTGAGCTAAGCTTTCATTTAATCAGGTACAATATCCTCATCCTGGGTGGACGAAACAAGTGACTTGCCCCACTCAACCGTATGATTCTCTGAGATGTGAGGGTGATTCACGAAGCACTGCTGTCTCCCGGGCTCAGATCATCAACACGAGAGCTTGGGTCACATTCAGCTCATGGCACAGCAATTTGGCACAGGGTGTTTTAGCAGGGACCAGAACTCTGAGCCAGTCGCCTAGTGACAGGGCCACAGAAACATCGTGGCCGAACCTCCACTTACGAGCACCCTGGAGTACAGGTACTGGGCATTCGCCACTTCCAAGCCTCACACCCAACCTGCAAGGCAGTGGTGATGGCCCCGTGTCGGGGTCCAGCCTCGGCGGGGTCCGGGGGTCTTGAGGGATGGGT